>JBBHKE010001694.1:0-40355 GCA_037447655.1 Zygnema cylindricum
GAGAGAGAGAGAGAGAGAGAGAGAGAGAGAGAGAGAGAGGCGCCTTCACGGACTTCGCTTTTGCGAATTGGTGTCCTTTGGTCTAGACCCCACCACGGCCCATAAAAAAGTCGGTGGAAAAAAGTACGCACAGGTTGTAAATGTGTGGTGGGTATTTTTTTTGTTACACACAGAAAAGTTTTTGAAAACCTCCGACGCGTGCTAAAACGTCTCCCTATTTGTTAACTTTGACGAAACTTTTAAAACCACGTCGCGAGGTGATTTGAGTAGAAGTTTGAAGATGAGATGGAGGGACGTGATAGTGGGTCAAAACGCGATAAACGACAAACTTCAATACATTTCAAAGTTTTAAAGTGACGCAAATTGTACTGTCGTAATTTCATTTTTTTGGTACGGCTGCGGATTTTCTCGTCCGGGGCTAATTTTTGGAGGAAAACGACAGAAAAAAACCATTACTATATCACATGGGAGAGTGCCTTACGTTTTAAATGAAAACGAATTTCATTTTTTTGGTATGGCTGTGGATTTTCGCTTCCGGGGCTAATTTTTGGAGGAAAACGACAAAAAAAAAACCATTACTTTATCACATGGGAGAGTGACTTACGTTTTAAATGAAAACGACAGAAAATTACCCGTCCTTACAAACATGAAGCCGTACCCTGAGTCCCACCCTTCCTCTTCTATACGCAAGGATTAATGAAAGTTTTTACTTTTTCACTTGGCTTTCTTCCTCTTCCTCTCTTATTACCCTCCTCCCTCTCCCTTTCCTTATCATTCTGCCTCCCCCTCTCCAATTCCTCTCCCTCTGACCCTCCCTCTCCCCATATTTTTTCCTTTCCCTTTCTTTATCCATCTCTCCTTCTTTCCCTCTCCCTCTCCTTCTATTTTTTCCCCTTCCTCTCATTTTTCTCTCTTTGCCTCATTTCTCTCTCCGTCTCCTTCCCCCTCCCTCTTCTTTAACACTCCCTCTACTTTCCCTCTCCCTTTCCCCCTCCTCTCCCTCTTCATCTATCTTTCCTTCTACCTTTTCTTTCCTTCTACTTCTCCTCCCCCCTCCCCTCTCCCTCTCTTTTTCCGCTTCCTTTCCCTCTCCCTTTACCTCTTCTGCTAATCCGTCTGCCTTTCCATGTCCCTCTTCTCCTTCGCGCTCTCTCTTTCCCTCTCTTTCTTCTTCGCCCTCTCCCGCTCTCTCTCCTTTCCCACTCCTCCCCCCCCCTTCGCCTTTCCCTCTCCTTTTCCTCTCCTTCAGTAATGATTTCAATTCTATTTGGCAAATGTTAACATTAAAAATTACTTATTATGTGCAACATAATATCATTGTCATTCTATTTCACATTTATTAAGTGCATTAACAATTCATATCCTTGTTAGGTTGGGTCCAGCACACGGGCCTGTGGCCGCAGACGGGCATTACACCACAAAGGTGTCCTATTTAGCAAATCACAGAAGTAGACAGGAGATGGGAGAGGAAATAGATAGAAGAATAGAAGGGTAGGCAGGTTTAGAACAGCTTGTAGAATTCCATTAATAGAAAAAGATGTACAATTGCCCAAAGGACTTTCTACCTAATAAAAGTTGTAATTGTCCTCCTACATTCCTAAAGCATCCACCTATGTGAACAATGGTTCCTCTAATGATTGTAATGGTTATGTGAGATGTATTTCTGAATGCCTTTGTTTGCTATATAGCAATCTATGCCTGTCTGCAAGCCTCTGTGCAATGAAATGCTAAATGGTGTGTGGTCGAATGTGATGTTGTGCCTCTGTTCCACATCTTTCAGCCGTATGCCGATTCGGTTCACTGGTATAGTAAATGTTACGTGGAATTGTCTATCAAATTCCGTACAATCGTCTGGTGACGTCGTGCTGATTTATTGACCCGATTTAGTGTGGAATCTGTTGAAATACGATTTCAGTTATGTAAATAGTGAATTGTACTTTTCAAATGTATAATTGTGCGTACGCTATTTTGAATATAGTACACCGCGCATCGTAATTAGAGTAATGAAAAAATTAGAGTAAAAAAAGAGAAAAAAATAATTAGAGTAATTTACTTTAATTTATGTGATAGAACTGTTTCAAAAAGGAATTTACTCTAATTTATGCGGTGTACTCTAATTTGGCAAGCTAATATCCTCTACTGTAAATAAGGTATTCGTACAGAATATGAAAAAACGTACAGTTTATCGTCAATATGACGTTTGCACTACGCGGTTTGTCAAAACGCATTTATATGATAATGGCTCGTTTTAAATCATTATTTGTACTTTTTTACTTATAAAAGTACAATTTTGCACGGTCGGACGTCATCCGTACTCCACACTATTTAAAAAAGAACCTATATTTGAATTAAAAACGTTAATGAAACCTTACCTTAAATAGCATAATGAAAAAATTAGAATCATTTACTCTATTTGATGTGATGGAGTCGAAATTTCGAGCGACCGAATTAGAGTAATTTACTCTAATTACGATTCGCGGTGTAGTTCATTTTAGTTCAAAGAGGTTTCGTTTCAATTTGCGTCTAAGTTCAATGTAACGCTTAGACGATTAAATTTCAATTTTGCGGCTAACTGCTCTCACCGTGGAGCTCACGTAAAGACAAAAAATGACTGTCTACAACACTTTTATTTACATGTGGTTGCTGCAGTTTTGTTATCGTAAACGTTCGCCGGCTGTGTTAACTGCTAATTTTATTATGACGGTGCACGTTCGCAAGCGCGACAAAATATTAAGCGGTTGAAACAATTTTTTGAAAGTCAAAGTTGTCCAACCGATTGACCGTCAATTTTTTTGCGCAACGGTACTTTATTTGTACCAATGTGTACTTCAAACGTACATTTTTTGACAAAATGACGTAAATGACTGTGCGCAACCAAAACAGTCATTGTCATGATCAATACCCTTCAAGATTTTAAGCATCGAATATTAGCCAACGTGTTACCAACCAAAATGAGCCGCGCAAATAAAAAGTGGTTTACTGACGCGACCTAATGGAAGGCACGCCTTGCAGTAAAGTTTTCCATACAATTACTGAAGTGCCTAACGGAAGGCCACCCTTAAATATGGCAAAATTGGAGTACATCTAGAGAATTCAACTGATGTTCATTGTGTTGTGGTAAAAGCAATTTCTACGTACGGCAAAAAAATTTATTGTGGAGACTTAATTTTGGACCAAAACGACAAAAAAACCAATTTTTTAACACATGGACACATCCCCTACATGCCGAGTGGAAACCGTCACCTTTTTTGATAGGGCGAACCGGAAACCGTACGCAATACTTCACATTTCCATTTTTTGAATACATAATTTCGCGACAACTATTTTTATTGGGCGCGGGAGCTTACGCCAACAGGTACAGTTAGTGTTGGGTATCGGGTAAATTCATATCGCGATAATTGCGATATTCGATATATCGAATATCGATCGAGCAGATTCCTCGATATATCGTACCGGGACCAACATAAATTATCGCGATATATATCGCAAAAAAATGGATGTCCGTACAGTCACAGTACGGAAAACCGTACGCAAAATCACCCCCCCCCCCCCCCCCCCCCCCCCCCCCCCCCCCCCCCCCCCCCTGTGGGGGGGGGGGGGGGGGGGGGGGGGGGTTGAATAAAAAAATGAAATTTTTATTTTTTTATGGCTCGATATTTTGGCGATACGATATATCGGCGATATATCTCCACTGGAGCGCGATAATTTGGTTTTCGATATATCGAAGCGATATATCGATTATCGGGTACCTGAAATCGATATATATATATTGAATATCGGCAAAGGGTCCTCGATACCCAACACTAGGTACAGTACACCGCGAATCGTAATCAGCGTTATTAACATTAATTCCGTCACCCCGAATTTTGACTCTATCACCATACATAGAGTACATTATTCTAAATTATTCTTTATATTATTTAAGGTACTTATTGAACGAGCGTTAATAACTCTAATACAGTGCCGTTTTAAATAGTGTGGCGTATGGTCGGTGTCTGACCGTGCAAAATTGTACTTTATTAAGTAAAATGGTACAAATAATGATTCAATACAGGCAGTTATCATGTAACTACTGCGTTTTAACAAACCTCGTAATGCAGACGTCATAATGACGTGAAACTGTACGTTTTGTCAGATTGTGTATATACCTAATTTACAGTAGATATAGTCAGCGCCCAGATTTACGCCCAAATTATAGTTATTGATAAACTTTTAATTTGAGTATTTTTTTTTTTGAAAAGGGCTGATTACCCAAAATAGAGTTAATAACTCTAATTATTATTTTTGATTTTTTTACTCTAATTATTTCTTTACTCTAATTACGATTCGAATTGTACACCGCGAATCGTAATTAGAGTAATGAAAAAATTCGAGTACAAAAACTAAAAAGAATATTTAGAGTAATGAACGCTAATTTATGTGATAGAGCTGTTTCAACTATGAAGTTTACTCTAATTTTATTTAAGTACTCTAATTTGGCACGCTAATATCCTCTACTGTAAATAAGGTATTCGTACAGAATTTGTCAAAACGTACACTTTATCGTCACTATGAAGTTTGCACTACGCGGTTTGTTAAAACGCAGTTACATGATAACGGCCTATATTAAATCATAATTTGTACTTTTTATTTAATAAAGTACAATTTTGCACGGTATGAGGTCGTCCATATTCCACACTATTTAAAATGAACCTATTTTAGAATTAAAAACGCTTATGAAACTTTACTTAAAATAGAATAATGAAAAAATTAGAATCATTTACTCTATTTCATGTGATAGAGTCGTAATTTCGAGCGACCGAAGTAGAGTAATTTACTCTAATTACGATTCGCGGTGTACTGCAATGTACTGTAGAGTTATGAGCTGTGGTACCTTTTTGTAAACTTTTGTGCGCTGTACTCATTCGACGCACTCGTATTTATTATACACGTGCCGTTTTCGTTTCTATGTGCCAGTCACACTGGATTGCTGATTTCACCTTTTTATAAGTGCCGACAAAACCCGCGAGAAAATGTTAGGCCGAAATGTAATATAAATTTAGCCGGTTAACAGGTTGACTTTTTTCATTTTTTGTACCAGGATTGTACAGGTTCTGTACATTTCTGTACTTCAGCATCCGCTCCATTGGCCAGAAATGGTCATTGCAAAGCTCTGTCAATGATTGGGCAGTTTATGGCCGTGACCGATTCTGATCTGGACGGTCAGAGTTTGCCCCAATTGTTTGGAAATTTTCTACTTTCCGTACTTTTCTAAATACTGTATCGAAGGATTCCAACAAGGCAACAACATTCTCTACCACCTGGGGGTATTTTGAACCCGCTACGTGGCGAATAGCTGGCTTGTCATCCTCGTCAGCATCACGAAAGATTACGAAGCGTTTGGGACGCCAAACATTGCCAATAGCTGCTTCCCCCGAGTGGCCAGTCCCATCCGTAACAGCTTCCACGTGACGCTCTCTCAAGTAGGAGCGAGAATCCATGCAGGATACCGCATCGTGGCAACGAGCATCGTCCGATTCCCCTTGAACCAGAATAGTCAGATTAAGCATCATTGTCAGCATGGAATGATGTGGGCCAACTACCATTGACCCGCGTTCCCATGTGCTTTTATTCGAATACGAGTACATACAGTTCCGTTCGCTGCCTCCTGACGGTCGGTTTTCTGAACCTTGTTCAACGTGCGGTCCATTGATTCTTTTCTATGCTTACCACGTGTTTTTGATCGCAGTCCACGGGATAAGGTCCAGAGCTAGAGGCCTTTCTATGTGCGATTTGGTTTTCCGCATGGAGCTCATCAATCCCCCAAGTCCCTCCGATAAAATCGAGCTCCGTGTGAAGAAAGAGGATAATTGGCGACTGCGTACCATTATTATGTGGACGATTCTGTGCAACTGCGCGAAAGATTCGTCGCTCGATGTCTATACAGGTCACACGACTTTTCTATGCGACATTTAATCAGTCCCTTATTCTGCGGAGAATTTCCTAACCGTCCGATGAGAATTTCTTCGGTGCAGATATCGTCTTCACCGATATCTTTTTTTCTCGTTTCGTTTCGCACGTTTGCCCCTCTGCCACAGCGGTTGGCAATCGTACACCTGTCGCACGGTCTATTCTATCCGACGTCCTGCGACGTCGTGGGCCGTGCGACCGAGCCCCGCCCTTGCGACCGAGCCCCGCCCTTGCGACCGAGCCCCGCCCTTGCGACAAGTCCCTTCCATGATGCGACAAGATGTTGCACCATGTATGCGACATGGCCATGCGATTAGGTTTTCGTTACAGCAAAGCTCACCCGGAATAAGGGAATAATCGAACAAGGGAGAGGGAGAGAGTCCAGTTTTCGGATGCTTATGCACTTGCAATGCCATTACCCTCTGTTTTTTTTTTCTCCTTTGACTCGCTTTGACTTTCTTTGACTTTCTACATGCAGAGGCGATTTACTGTCTGCAACCATTTCCTTTGTCATTTGTTTTTTCTCTCTCTCTCTCTCTCTCTCTCTCTCTCCCTCATTAAGTTGTAGGGAAAGGACAGGTATATCCGTACGACAAGATTCACTCATTTATTTGCTCTCAACAATGACAAAATGGTGGCCATAATCTCGACCTCTCTCCTTTCCTTCTCTCTCCTTTCTGTTTCTCGCCTCTCTCTCTCTCTCCTTTCCTATTTGTATCCCACTCACCGCACAAATTTTATCTCTCTTTCATCCTTTCAACTCCCTTGACCTGTCGCGAATCTTCTCTCTCTCTCTCTCTCTCTCTCTCTCTCTCTCTCTCTCTCTCTCCCCCTGTCGCTCTCCTCGTCTCCCCCATTTCCTCTCTTTTCTGGTTTCTCTCTCTATATGTCCTTCCTAAATCATCCCGTCCCCTCTCTCTAATGGCTCTCTCTCCTCCCACCCATTTACTGAGGCGGACACGTGGCACTGCCCCTCTCCGTCAATCTATGTCTGCCAAAGGAGGAGTAATGGACGACAGAGTCCCTCCTCCCCCTCTCCCATTAGGAAGGAGAGATTCCTGTTTTAGTACTAATGGCTCTCTTTTCGACAAAGACTCTTACCCGAGTGGGAAGGGAAACCCTAAAAACTGTGACAACAGTCACGGACGTTTGGCTACAGGGTCTACATTGCTGGAGAAGTCGGTCAGGTAAACCGGGAAACAATCGGAAAACCGTTCTGAAACCTTTTTTAAACCCTAATAATTTTGTTGTTTCCCTCTCAATGTCACATAATCTTTATTGGAAGATAAGGTATTTTGTGCTGACTTTGTTAAGTCATGGAAAGGATTTGACATCCAAAATTTGATATTCACTTTTTTACCACCCGTGGCTTAAGAAGGGTCATGGTGTCTCTACCTTACTTTCATTTTGTTTCATTGGAAGGTTTTTTTTATTGATATGATGATTATTATTACTTTTACTATTGTTATTATTTCCTGGGAGATGAATGGCCTTTCTTACATTTCACAGTGCATTTGCTTTTGGGTTTTATTTTTTGTTACATTAGGGTTTTTTTGTCCTTCTCCTCAAGCATTTGAGGATCCTCTGACTCTCTCTCTTTCTCTCTCTCTTCTCTCTTCTCTTTCTCTCTCTCTCTTTCTCTCCCTCCCTCTCCCTCTCCCTCTTCCCCTGAGTACCTTTTGGTGCATTCAGGAATAAAAAATTGGCAAAGTGGTTGGACAAAGGAGGAGAAGCTATAAGCCTGAAACCAAGCTTCAAAGATTGTAAGTTGTCATTCCCAAACATTCAAACACATAAGCATAATTAAAAAGACAGTTTTTTTCCTTGTATTCTCTGCCTCTCTTTCTCCCTCTCCCTCTCCCTCCCTCCTCTCCTCTCTCTCCCCTCTTTCTCCCCCTTTTCTCCCCTCCCTCTCCCCCCCCCCTTCCCTCTCTCCCCTTCCCCCTCCCCATTCATCTCCCTCTTTTGTAATTTAAGAGGTTGTTTTACTTCTTACACTCTAATTCGGTACCTTTACCTGTACATCAGAGCAGAGTAGAAAAATTAGGGATTTTTAGTTTAACAAGCTCCAGAGACAGTGGTGTAAGCTAGTATGGCTCTTGGGGTCAATGTTTGTTTGTCGCTTATATTACCTTTTTTACGTGCAAATATGTCCGATTCTCACTTGGAGACCGTCAAGCAGAAGATAAAAATCTTACCTTTCAATCACAACCGTCGGATTAGTGTGCGCGGTGAAAAGTTTAGTTTAAGGCTGAAATTAACATCAACTCCGATGATGCAAGTCATGGTGTAGCGAGGGCCACTTTTTTTTGCCCACACCGTGAATCGCTAAAAGGGTTAAAAGTTAATTAGTATGAGGGTTTTTTACTGTTTAAAGTTTCTGGTCTGAATGGCGCGGACGATTGTGAGCCATTTAAAGCATCAACCTCCAGAATAAAATATTTAGTATTATTATAATGCTATTTTGTGTCCAAAGGGCAAGTGTAATGAACGCTAGTAGTGATTTACGGTCCACCTTTTTCTTGTACTTTTTTGCGGGCTTGTGTAATACCGAAAAGAAGGACAAATGGCAAGATTGCACTATCTAAACCCATTTGCAACACCTACAGATTATCAAAAGTGTCACAGTTCTTACTCTAGTCAATGATGTTGTGTGCAGGCCTTAACAAGTCAAGTGGATATGAAATTGAATGTGAAGGAGATGAAAGGGAATAGAGGTCGTAAGTGCAACAAGTGTGTTTCTCCTCAGAATCCCCAAGAGAAGGTTTATCGGGAAAATGCAATATCTTCTGAGACTGTCCCTGTTTTGGGTCCTGGAACTTCTGTCATTAAAAGAAGGATGCCTCCACGTTCAAAACGTCGTGCCAAAAAACTATCATCAAAATCGTTAGTATTTCTCTATTATCTGAAGAAACAAGTGCTTTTTGAAATCTCTTATCATACATTGATACATAGTGATGACTTGGTTTCGAAACGGCTTTTGAGTGTGTTTAAAATATGAGAAATCTAAGCTTGATTTGTAAAGTTGTTATCCTTGATCGCTTAGTTGAATGTCAATATCTGGGAAAGTTCTATCAAAAAGTACAGAAAAACACCTATTGATCTCTTTTTGAAGGCCATGACTGTAATCTCTCTTTAGCCATTGAAACCAGCCTCGCAAAGATGGAAAATTTTCAAC
This sequence comes from Zygnema cylindricum, assembly GCA_037447655.1. Lineage (NCBI taxonomy): Eukaryota > Viridiplantae > Streptophyta > Zygnematophyceae > Zygnematales > Zygnemataceae > Zygnema > Zygnema cylindricum. The sequence continues at coordinate 9,128 of JBBHKE010001694.1, forward strand.
AAGGTGTTTGTCCTCATACGCTTAATGTTCTTTTGATATCTACTTCATCCCTTCATCAGCATTTGGTTGTTTATGTATTGCAAGACCGGGCCAGTGTTATTTTTTTTCATCCATTTGGTTTCAATGAACAGTAGTCCCTACTATGGCAAAAATCTCGGATTGCTGAGCGATATTTGCACTGTTTTGGTACTTTTTTGTATGATTTTGTACCAAAGAGGTATAAATTTTGGTCAACATCCTGAGATTTCACCAGTGTGCGGACACGCTTCTTGTAAGAGGGAAAGGAAAACAAGACAGTGGAGTTAAATGTTATTGACTGCTTGTTTTTTTTTCTTTTTTGTGTTGTTTGTAAAACAGAACCGGAGTATGCAAAGGTCCTGTTGAAATTGATGATGATTCTCGCCTATCTCCTCTTCCTCAAGGAGGGATACGACTTCCTTACAAACGCCCTTTTTACAGTTTGGCACTCCATCCCCTTGAGATTGAACAGGTTAGTCTTTGAGTTACTAAATAGGTTAGGCTTTAAGTAATATTTACTCGAACACTGACACTGAAACTTGTCCCTGTGAAAAATGACAAACAGGGGTAGATTTTTCAAGTAATGTTCTTTTGAGGTCATGTAACATATGTTCAGAGAATGCCCTCAAATACATGGGAACCAGGAAGGAAGGGGAATGCAGAGAGGAATGAAAGGTGGGATATGGATGTTTAATTTGACTCTTTCCACCTCTCTCTGCCTCCCTCTTTCTCGCTCTCCCTGTCCTTCTCTCTCTCTCTCTCTCCTCTCTCTCTGCCTTTGCCACAGGACCTTGCCCTCATCTCTAATTTTAAACGACGTCGTACAACGAGAGGAAACCATCAGATGGGATCCATGGCAGATGATATGTCATCATGTGCAATTATTTTGTTGCGCCTCAAAAACCATGAGTATGTCTTAAATTTTTCAATTTCTTTTTTTAAACCATGAGTATGTCTTTCATATTTCAACTGCTTTTATTGATCCATATCTACGATGCCCATTGCTATTAGTGTTCTAACAGGTCGCTGTATTTCTTTTGGCCAAAAATCATAAAATAGTAGTAATGACACTATTTTGGGGAATTACTGGTAATAAGTATATTTTAGGGAATGGACTACTATTCTCCACGTCACCCCACACTTTGTATTAGTAATACGAAATCCGCTTCAATACTAGTAGTTCCGTTGCACTCCTAGTGATGGGCAGTGTACCTTTCTAATTTATCTTTACTGCATTATTCTTGTTACTTTGCTAACATTTTCTGTACAAATTCACACACGAATTTGTTGCATAAAGAAGAGCAGAATGATGGAAATAGGTTTTGTGGGCCAATGACTACGCCAAAGCGTCTTCGTCAGTAACATTATTTGCAACCATTTGCTATGTTATTATTTACATGCAGTTTTCCTTCCATAGATATTCTGGATGTTGCAGTTTTGCAGCTATTTTTGTCGGAACATACTCTCGCATTTTGTGATTGTGGTGAAATGATCCTAAATTTATTTGAATGCTTGTGGGATTTTAGTAACTGTATAGTTCGATGTTCCAGTTCAAGGTTGCCATATCTCCTTTGGCAATTGTAGACTCATTTTTGAAGTATAATGCACCAGTTTGCATTCTTAGGTCAAAAAATGACGTTTTTTTGGAACTGTTGTCCACCTTTATTTTTGTTTCTTCAAGACGGTATGGGAATTTGATGTTACATTTGAACTTAGAGTGTCATACTGCACCATTTTGAGTGACTTAAGTTGAAGAAGTTGTTTTTTTCCTTTCGTCTCTCTATGGATTTTCTAAGGGTTGGAGTGAAATAGAATTGGTGACTACCTTTTCGATGACTACCTTTTAGCTTTCCGTCATATTTTAGGCGATATCCTTATTTTTGTGAAGTCCTGAGATCTTGGCCTGGCTTTGTCTGCTACTGTTTTACAAACTTCAGAAATTTATGCTGGAGGTCTTTTAAATTGCTAAGCTGGTGGGTAGATTCTGGCAGGTATCTTCTTTGCAATACTCTTATTGTTTGTAATTGTAATCCTAATGTTAACACGGAACTCTTAGGATGATAAAAAAATTCTCATGTTTTGTGATTTATGACTGAACCCACAAAACGACAGTAATTTTTATTAGTGTGGTCACCCTCGTCAGATTCTTTAGATCATTTTATGTGGGAATAGCTGACATAAAAAGCGCTTATAGTCAGTTACATTTCTAAATTTAATTTCCTAAATTGATAAGTTAAATTTTCCATGTGTGCATTCGAACAGGTTAGGGTCTTCTTTTAACCGCCCGGTTGCCAAATCTGAATGGCCTCGAGAAGCAAAGGAACTTTACTTCTTGCATGTGGATTCTCCATTGGACTTGGGTACTATACAGGTAACCTCTCTCTCTCCCCCTCTCCCTTCCTCTCGCCTTTCTTCATTTCTCTCCTCTCGCTGTCTCTCTCTCCCTCTCGCTCTCCCTCATTTGTATCCGCTGTTTGTAAGGATGTTGTCAAATTATAAATGCAAAAAGGTATATGTTGACTATGCGATATGTGCACTTTCAATATTGTTTCTAAAAAGTAAGCCTCTGTTAGAACTGTCAGATGTCTTTATTCCCTGAGAACGCATTATCATGGGAAATCTATTTGTGATAAATTTCTCTGCAATTTGTATTACATGCCACTGGTGACTGTCAGGTCTCTTCTTGCCCTAAACTGGAATTGGGACTTGTGGTTTTTTTTTGTTATTTTTCTCTGCAATTTGTTTTTCCCTACAGGCTCGCTTAAGCTCGGGTGAATATACCCACTCAGTACTATTTGCAGATGATGTGAGAGCAGTTTTCCGTAATGCAGCAATGTGTGCCCCTTCCAACAGCCCAGTCCAGGTGATTTTTTGTTTTTCTTTGTCCCTTCTTTTTGGCTTGAGCCTATGGGAGTTGGCTTTTTGCCCAGCATAGGTGAACTTTAAGTTTTTTTTTCTTTTTTGCTGAACCATATGGGATTCCGTTTTTTAAGGAAGGGGTTGTTGGTTCGACACCCTTTTCTATTGGTGTATTTTGAGTCCTCGAGTCTTATTTTCTATTGTTTCCTTGCAAGGATTTTTATTCTCAAATACATTGGAAGCAATGGCAGGTGTGGTGGTTCCCTGGTTTCCCTCTCTGTCTTACCCAATTTTCTATGTTTATCCCTTCAATTTTCTATTACTGATTATACAGAATTGATTAACACTAATTCGACTATCAGTTTTTTAACCCCGGAAAATAAGGTTCTTATATCACTAGTAAAACCAACAAACCATCATGTCAAGCAACTCTACATTGGATTTATTCATTCTGACGCCTTTAGTGATATGGGTTATTCTTTTAATATTAACGAAGATGAATGGTACAAAAGCTGACGGTGTATCGCTATTAGCAGTAGTGTTTTTTCCGACCTTTAAATGATGTCTTTTTCCGAGCACACTCGTCGGATTATTGACCGACAGTAAGATTCCTACCTTCTGATTGGTGCTCTCCAAATGAAAACCAGACACGTGTGCACCAAGAATAGTTGATTATGTGGCAAAACAAACATTATTGCTTAGAAAGACACACGGTGTACTTCTCCAGGGCACATGCTCATTAGAAACTGCAAGTCCAAACTAATTCCAAATTTCCTTTTCTTTATTATCATTTATGAACAGGAAAATGCCCTTCTTTTATGGCGTCTTTTTGAGGAGGATGTCGCTCTCTACGAAATCGCAGCGACAGAATCGGTGGTTGTTCCCCGTTTACCACACGATGGGAAAAATGAAACCGTAGGTTCAGTTTCAGTTTCGGACATTGCACCGATCGTTACTTCTGCAGCCGACATTTGTCTAAACAAGAGGAAAAGAGACGAAGTGGATCTTGAGGTACAAAAATCCCCAGAAAAGAAAGAATGTACGGAGGGTTCTAGAGATCGAGTGAGAGAAAAACTGGTTTTTCTTCCCGTTGCAGATACCGCGGTCCTTACTTTCGCGAAACCCAGAACTCGAATGGTGGGGAGACGAAAACAGTTCAGGTCGTCCGTGAATGGGGTAAACGGAGAGAGAGAGAGCACTACCTCTGCCTCGGATGTCGCACGACATAGTTCAAATGACAGTGGAAAAGATGTAGAGGAAAAAGAAATTCAAACGGAAAGGTTTGAAAGTCTGTTGGCTTTGGAGGAGGCAGGAAGGTCGCTTCTTCAAGTTTCTCACGAGTACAACAACGGGAGTAGAGAGAAGAGGTCTTTACCGCTGGAAGGAAGTATTCTTCCGGAGTTGAAAATGGAAATCGAGAAAAAATATTTACCTTCAAACGGCGATGCGAGAGAAGCAGAAAATTTGCAATTTGTTAAAACATCACAAACTGACAAGGAACTAGTTCTGAAATTGAAACGACCGCGTGGTCGTCCAAGCTTGGAAAAAAATGGAGGGAAAAAGGAAGACAACCTCGTAGATGGAAAAAAAGTCGCAAATTGCAAATCAGAACAAGTGTATAGTAGAGCGAAAAAAGGGGAAAAGGAAGGAGGCGATTGTGAATACGTTGAAAAAACCGAACAAAGGTGTGCGGGAGTTTATAGTTTCCTCGCGGAGGCAGTAGAGATTTATTCTCCGGTGAGAGGAGAAGGTCCCAAGGAATTTTCTTTAGAATGGTTACACCCAGTAAGAACACAGAGGAGACGAGGTCGAACTGTTCCTATGGTGGCGAAGACAGGAAGGTCTCGAGAGGGAAGGGCGGTAGAGAAGGGAGAGAAACCGAGTTCCGAAAAAAGTGATAGAAGAATAAGTGGTGGAGAAGTGAGTGATGGAGTAAGTAAAAGGGATGTTGAAACAAAATTTGAACAGGGACGTAGTAGAGGAAATTTGACGTCAGAACAAAAAGGTGTGATGAAAGGAGGAGGAAACGTCAACCAGTGGAAAACAGTGGAATTGGAGGAGAGGAAAGAAGAGACGAACCGGTTCCATGTTGAGAAATTGAAATATGTGTTGGGAGAACTGTTTACGGAGAAAAAAGAGAATGCGGCTTCTGTCGGAAAAGTCCGAGATGGGAGCCCGGTAGAGGTAGGGACTACACTGACAGAGGGAGGAGGATTTCCCAGAAGTCAGGCGGGGGAGGAGGAGGGAAAGGCAGCTGAGGAGGAAGCTGCGAGTCTTTTGGAGCAACTTAAACAGGGTTGCGTCAAGACCGAAAATGAGATGATGCCGAAAAAAGGATATAGTACGTTTGGGGAAGAGAAAGAGAGTGAGAAAGAGAAAGAACTGTTAGTTTGTGTAGAAAGCCACGGAGAATCGAGTAGTAGTGCTCGAACGGGACGACCTTTTCTGGAGAAGTGGAGGCCTCTTTCTGCCTCTCTCGCAAAGGGAGAAGGAAAAATCAAAAGTCATTCCGTATTTACTGTAAAGCAAGGGGTGGCAGTGAAAGTACCTCATCCTCCTCCTACTGTAGGCTTATCTCATTCTGCAACGTTAGATGTACCAAAGCAGATACGAGCGGGTTTTCTCAAGGGTTCGGGAACGAATACAGAATCTGCTGATTTCCAGGGAGGGAATTCTTCACTTTGTCCCGCTGAATCAGAAATCTCTATTTCTAACGTTGTTCCTCCAGGCGACTCGAGCTTCATTTGTTCGAAATCGGCAAACTTTGGAGTACAAACACAACAACTTTCCTCGGTTTTGGGATCGAAAAGTGTTTCTGCAAGAAGTTTGCCTTATACGCCTCCGACTCCCCGAATTTTCGGAAGTATTGGAAGTATTGTGCCTCGACAGACTACTTCTGCGACTTGGAAAAAGGTACAGGCTTTTTCAGGACAGGAAAAATCGTCAGATGGGATTCAAAACCAGTGTTCAGATGAGTTTTTGAAACCGTCAAAAGACCAGTTTGTAAACCCTAATCCTGTCTTTACTCCCGAGTTTCATCAGAGGACAATATCTGATGTTGTCTTAAATTCTAAAAAAGACGAGGACTCTGAGTTTTTGCATCCATGTAAAACTCAAGTTAATTCAATCTGCCTGAGTTTGACAAAACAAATTACGATGTCTTGCGTTAATTCTTCGGAGTTTGTACAAAATAATAGTTCACATGTCGCTCTTATTTCTGACACTCCTTCAGAACCTCTCCCTTCTCAAAGTAACTCTTCAATTATAACCGAGGCTTGTACGGCGAGTGTCGTGGGTGGTCAAAATACTAAACGGACCGATTACTCAAAAAGTAGTGTGGATAGAGGGAATTCTGTTGCGGGAAGTATCATTTCAGTTTCTTCGTCAAGTGGAGGAGACAAAGCTCCATTGCAAAGTCCATGGCTGGAATTGCTCGCAAATGCCCTTCAAGAAGATGACAGCCTATCAGAAAAATCGGTAAGAAGGAAGGAGAAAGAATCTTTGCAAGAACCGCAGAAAAGGAAAAACGGCGAGTTTCCGATAGGACTCTCTGCAAGAGAAAAAGTTTGGGAGGGATTGTCAAGAATGAAATATGATCCCCTGAAAATTCGGACAACAAGGCCTACTGATAAAAGTTCAGATGCAGATAAATTAGTGTCTGAAAAAGACAAACACTCAGATATGGGCAAAAAGTCAGATGCAGACAAAAACTTAGACACAGTCAAAACAAAGTCAGATGCAGACAAAACGCCAGATACAGAGGAAAAGAAGCCAGAGACTGCCGATTTAGATCGAAAAAAATCAGAGTCCTTAGATGTGGGACAAGATGCTCTTCCATTGGCTGTTTCTGCTCTGCAAAGTCTCGCAGGATCTCCTCCTAGAGATAAAAGTCAATGGGGTGGATCCTCAAATGCAACGACTCTCTCTTCTGTCGCGGGATCAGTTGTCTCGACGGGACGGATTTCTGTTTTGGACCAACCTAAACGCCAGGAGAAAACTACGATTCCTTCAAATCGATCCCAGATAGTAGCTGGGAATAAAGAGAAAATTCGGGCAAGGAAGCTCGATGCTTTATCACAGGTGAGCGGGAAAAAGGAAATTATTGCCTGGTGCATATCTAGGGTCTCCCCCCCCCCCCCTTTTCTTTCCCTCCCACGCTCCCTTCCTTCCTCCCTCTCTCCCTATCTTTCCTGAGATCACTGTACATCCTTTGAAGCCTGAATGTGCTTATTATTTTTTCATCTTCACCAAGTAAGCTTGTTTTCTATATACTTAACAAAGCTGTTATTTACTTTCTGACCTGATTTTTTTCTCTGTTTGTTGTTGTAATGTTTTACCTTTTAATAGGTGAGTGAGCTCGTAAGTTTGGAAAGGTCCTCCCTGGGGACTATGGCTGGAAGTATTTCAACTCCAGCTCTTACCTCTGTATAAAAATGACGAGACTCTGGAAGAGTAAAACGAAGGGGGAAAATAAACAAAAATTCTTGTCCATAGGCGGGTTTTTCTTTCCTTCAACGATTTCAGGCAAACCTCGTTCGTATATATGCCGACCCCTATTGTGCAGTTTACCTTAGGATTTGAAAGTCCGTTTGAAATACGACGCATGAGAATTATTGAAGAATTTACAACGTCGAATTTACGATTTATGAAATGATTTACGAAATGTGTACACGAAACTTGTTTACAAAATGCGAAAAGATTTACGAAATGCATTTGTGAAACGAGTTTATGATATGACCTTATGCAATACAGCCTTGTAAACCAAGGTCTTTTCTCATTGGTCGATGGAAAAAGGCCTTCGTGTTTGCAATCAAAGACAAAAAAAAAGGTGAGAAAAGAGATGAAAGTAGTGATTTAACAAAGCTGAAAAAAGGATGAAAAAAAGAAGGCAAATGGAGGTGGGAGATATGTGGATATATAAACTCTTGTTTCATATTGTAAGTAGAGAAAAGTCTGTAGACAGTAGAGTAGCGAAAAGTTGGTACTATCTGGGGTTAGTGGGTCTTTTTTTGTTGCATATTGTAATAACTAGGCATGTAGTTTTTAAGGCGTAAAGAGAAAAAAAGTAAGTCTTTTTAACAATTTCTAAGTCAAGATCATTGGGTAATATTTTGTTGCATAATGTAAGTAGGTTTGTTAGTTTGGGACGGGAAAAAAGGCAAAAAATGTTTCAATTTTCCTGGTGTTGGGACTATTTGTCCCTTCACCAGGTTATGTACAGGTCTTTGATTTGTTTTTACAGTTTATTTTGATTGAATGAGCATATGTTTTTACCTTACCAAATATCCAAATATTATAGTCAACATTGTTTTATCGACTTTTTTCCTTTTCAATGCTTTTTTATTTTCTTCAACCTTTAAATCTTCTTTTTTAAAGTGTACTACCTGTGAACATTCTGTATGTTGCAAAAAATGTTTTTTGTTAAGTGTTTTCTCTTTTCTCTTTTCTGTTTCTCTTCTCTTCCTCTTTTCTTCTCCTCTCCTCTCCTCCTCTCCTCTCCTCTCTCCTCTCCTCTCCTCTCCTCTCTCCTCTCCTCTCCTCTCCTCTCCTCTCCTCTCACTCTCCCTTTCTCACAAGACTTTCATAGTCTACAAATCACAAACACTAATATCCATGATAATTAAATAACTCCCTACTAACATTCTACCACAAAACCATGTCTGTACACAGAGACGCGGCAATAAACAAAAATAGTACACTTGGGCGAAAGCACAATACAACTTGACTCGTTGTATGTAAATGATACTAGACGTACAAAATGTAACATTCTTTCTGAACTTACAAGATCAAAATGACACATGCAAAACTGGCACGGAAAACGCACAACCAATATGTCGATTTAACGATTCCATATTGTCTCGTAGAAAAGCAAAAAAAAATTGTATGTGTAAAAAATTAAACAAACGGACAAATTCAAACTAACAACCAGACTGGATTATAAAAGAGAGATGGTAAACCATCTAATTCCATGGGAACAAATTAGGGTGGCAATGCCAAAATTGAAAATCTACATGTGAAGGGAGGTAAGCAAAAAGGAAATGTTATGCTGAAAAACAAACAAAGAAAAATGGAATGTAACATGAGTGCCAAGCAAAGATGGATAAGGGAGGCCTAACCGAAACCTGAGGGTCGTGATGAATAGAGTAGGCGTGAAATGTAGGGTGGATAAAATAGTGTTGAATTGGTAGGTGGATGTCGGTTCAATACGGGGTGGAATATGTTAATACCATACTCGAAGCCGCCCAAAATAAATGGGTATAGACCCGCCAGGCTCTTCATCGAGCCGGCGGTGTCACTCTTCATCGAGCCGGTGGTGTGCCTTTACAGCTTAAGTCAGAGGTCCCAGGTTCGAGCCTTAGCCGGCTCAATTTTCTCTAGTACGAGACATGCCGAATCCCGGATTTCACGGGAATCTAACATATATGGGCCGACTTTATTAAAAAGCGAGATGGTAAACCATCTGAGTCCATAGGAACAAAAAGAAGTAGCATTGCAAAAACTGAAAAACCACATAACGAGGGAAAAAACAAAAAAGAAAGTCAAGGCAAAAACGACGAAAATACGAAAGGATGGCAAGGAAGTCGAAAATACCCAAAAGAGTAAAACTCAACAAACAAAACATCAAAGGAACAAACTAACACGTAGCAAAAAACCCCCAACATAACTAAAAATCTACGGAAAGCAACCACGTACGTCCTCGAATCCCAAAGGAGCACTAGGAGGAGGTTCTGGAACACGCCGTCGATCCATAACGGCAATCGACGATCAAAGTAATATAGAAGCCAACACCCATTGTAGGGCCACGGAAAAACGTTGACCATAAAAAAAAGTAAGGACTGAAACAGGAGGGCTCCCATATCCTCGCCTCTCGAACGAGCGCCGACCACAAGTACGGAAAAACTCGTCAAAAGCCACACCCAAACAACCAAATATCTCGACCGCCATCGGAATGAAGCCATCCATAGCGTCGCGATTGGCATAATCACGCTCCTTCCTTTTAGCCGCGTCACAGGTGGCCACTCCCACATGCCGAGCCGCTTGGTTGACGACTGTAGTTGAGGTGGGGTTCGCCAAAACAATGTCACCGAATGTACGACGCACACCATCAAGTAACACAAGGTCAATCCGACGCGAAGGAATAATGTGAGAGACCTCCCGACGAACAGAAAATCCCCCCTTAGAAGCGAAAGGAGCGATGGTGTCTCGAATCGTGTTGTGCACCTGAATCAACTCGCCCCCATGGGAGCAACGAAGCAAATGGACCCCGTCGGGCTCGAGAACGTGCCCACAAGAGCAAACAAGTGAGCAGGGCAAAGGTGGGTGAGGGAGGCCAAGCCGGAACCTAAGGGTTGTCGTGAACTGAGCCAGGGTGAAACGAAGAGTAGATAAGATAGGGACAGCCAATAGCCAAGCTCTAAAGCCAGGTCCACCACAAGATATGAAGCGTGCACGCGAAGTATCGAAAGGAAGCGCCTCGAGAAGCTCAGATTTAATAGGGGCGACAACCCGATCAGGAATAGATTCCTCAACACGCACAACTGATGTCGTAACAAGAGTGGAAAAAATCGGCATGTCCTCGATAGCAGCCAGATTAAGAGAACGTGATGCATCCAAAAGGGACCGTTGGAAGGCGAGCTCGCCATCCGAAACGCGGGGAACCATGGCCGCAAGAATAGGAGTGTCCCCACCCAAAAAACGAGAGACAATAGTAGAAGCAACAAGGCACCAACTTCCCAAATAGGCGGCTGGAGCAACACGCACCGTCGAGAGTAAACCCAAACCGCCAGCCGAGACAGAAAGAGAGGCTTGGATGCGTGCCGTAGGCCAAAACTCACGATCAAAAGCTCCACGTCCCAACAAAGTGTGGAGGACATCCATAAGGCGATCATCAAAAGCAGAAAGTGATGACACAAAAGATGGGGTGGGAGGGGAAGTCCGAGTAAGGTAGGAGGGCCGGTGAGGGAAACACCGTGTCAAAAGAGCAAAGGCCACCTGGGGATCAGAAAGGTGAGGAAGGTCTTCCACGTGGGATAATCTGTATGAAGAGCGAAATCAAGGTATGTCGTGAGGTATGGATCAGAACCAAGCGGGCAACCCAACACACGAATGCTTTCGGAAGGAGGAGGAGTATGAAAACCGAGAGGGGAGGAATAGGACGTGGGGACCAAACAACACACTTAGAGGGTGTGACTGAAAGATTGAGTTCGGCCAAGCGAGTCCTAAAAAAGTTATAGGCCGGTATAACTTGGTCCGAAGGACCAATAATGTGTGTGTCATCCGCAACTCAAGGGAAGAGGAAAGAAAGGTAAGCAGTTGCGAAAGCTCGGATGGCGCGGTAATGGGCTAGGGCAAACAAAGGGCCCCCAAAAGGATCACCCTGACGAGTGCCAGTCATGGAAGAAAGTGGGACCAAATCATCATCAGTGGAGAAAGAGAGGCTACTACTCAAAGAATAAAAAGTTATCACAAAATGAAATATCAGGACAATCGAAGAAGGTGAAGCCATAAGCTCCAAAAAATGGCATTCCGATCCACAATTTTAAAGGCATTAGAAACATCCACCAGGAGGACTAACCAATCTCGATGGGCATCTAACAAAGCTCGGATCGCGTGGACCACGGCCTCACAACCCCCACTGGTTGCCACTCCGAACTGATGAGGAGAGAAATAATCATGGAAAGCTGGCTAGAGGTGGATACAGATGGCACGGGTCACAAATCGGTACAAAACCTCACCCACTGCAATAGGACGGATTCCCCCATTGGGTTAGGTGATAGCTATAAGGCGGGAGGCCGTGAGGAGATCACAAATACGAGAAGGGACAGTTTCAGCCGCAATAAGAGAACAAACTCGAAAAAACATATCAAAACCCCGAGCACTAGATTCTTGAGGCAAAACGTCACGAAATAGCTCATTAACCGTGCCCGAAGGACCCCCCGCTGAAAGATGTGGAGAAGTCGTAAGGGATATAATAAAAAAGTCTCGATCAAGGAGAAAACACATGTCGCCTCGAAGGTGTGAATAGAGGGGACTGAGGGGTAGGAGCTGGTGGATGAAGAGCTCGGATAATCTCAACAGTCGCAGCCGACCGAGTACCAGGATTTAATTGGCTGGAGGGCTCGAACTGCTCGAGAGAGCTCACCAACTCTGCCGAAATGAACTGTACGACGATAAAAAGATGGCACATCAGAAGTCCGAGATGCATGACGTGGTGTGAAAGAAGCACTCACAATTTGATCGTCGTGTTCGGCATGAAGGGCCCGACAATCACCTCGAAGGAAACGTCAACATCGGACCATAGTTTCTCGGGCCCCGCTACCACCGCCACGGCCAGGTAAGACTATAACCAAAAGTGAAAACATGAAAAAGAGGTGCCAAGGTCCAACATCCGCGGGATCCGAATAAATAGGTGACAAAGGAAGGTGGAGGGCGTCCTGTACGATAATCTGCACAGCCATGGGAATTCGCGTGTATAATCCTGGAGGGGGGGGGGGGCAAATCATAAGCTTCGAGCACGTCTAAATCGTGTACAAATGCCCAATCTTCGCTCGTAGGTCCGGACGTGAGTGTAGTGGAAGAAAGGGTACTAGGGGAAGGGCCGCTCTAGGCCAAAAATTGTTGACAACTCTTTGTATGTCGGGCAATACCGGCACCGGTCGCGAAACGGTTATGACACCCGCTACATTCTATCCGTGTTGAGGCTTGTGTGCGAGGTTTAGGTGGAGGTGAACGAGGGAGAAGGGGCATAATCTAACATATAGGTGCAGCTAAAAGTAAAGCTTCGAGACGAGGTCCACCATAAGAGAGAAAGAGTGCAAGCGAAGAATCAAGAGGGAAGCGTCTCGAGAAGCTCAATTTTAATCGCGCGAACAACTTGATCATAAATTGATTCTTTGACACGCCCAACTAATGTTGTATCATGGGTGGTTCAACCATCGCGAATTCGATAATAAAATCTTCTTCGGATCCGACAGTTGACTTTTAGTACGAGTTACTAATGTTGGGTATCGAGAGCCCGTTTCCGATATTCGATATGTATCGAAATTTGGGAACCGGATAATCGATATATGGAGGAGCTTAATATCGCGATATTTTTGCGATACATCGGCCGATATCAAGATATATTTCAATTCGGATATATCGAAGTGACGTTAGGTCAATCTTTTTTTCCGAACCTCCCCCCCCCGTGGCGCGCGCTCAGTGGGGGGTGGGGGGGCAAAGATTTTTCCGTACAATTTTTCGTTCGGTATTCCGTACTGAATCTATAAGGACACCCACCTTTTACCAAATATATCGCGATATAATATGTTGGTCCCGGTACGATGTATCGAGGCCTCTGACCGATTGATAATCGATATATAGAATATCGAACTCATCGCGATATGATTTTACCCGGTGCCCAACATTAGTACTACAGTGTAACCCACATATAATTCGGAGGTATGAATTCAACGCGTTTTTTCATTACGCGTTATGGGCTACCGTTACACATGTGTCACAATCTATATATATATATATGACCATGCCACGGTAGATGCATGAGATAGTCTCCTTCACGGTTCACGTCAACACATTTAACGTGGTATGGTCATCTAGGCCGACAGCCTGACACGTATACAGATTCATACCTCCCGTCGATAGCGACAAATAATTAAAAGAATCTAAAATCCCCGTCTTTCGCTGTCTTGTTAATGCTGCGTACAAATACTGATATTTCAATGTTCAATTTTAAAGCATAGTTGTTCACGGTGATTAGTGCAAACGTACCGTACGTGACGAATTATACGTAACAAACGCATTGAACCTTTTGATCAAATCGCAAAAAATCGTTAATGAATTTCCTTCCGTACTATTCCGTACATAAAAAAACAAAAAACTATTACATATAACGCAGTTTGCAAGTTTTTCCCGTATAATGAGCAATAAAACAATAAACTCTTTGTATTTTTATCACACTATTTTCTTGAATCGGAACTTATCCACCAAATGGTAGTCCAGTCAGCGTAGGGTACGCTACGCACTTGACATACCCGGGTTCGAATGCAATGAAGGTAAAATTTTGTGAAATTTCGTCTGTCCGAGCCTATCTGACAGACAGACATGGCTGCTTTCTGTCTGCCTTCTTTCTCTATCTGGTAGACAGCGCATTACTCCAAAAAAAAAATACAGACCAAGAACAAATGACATTTTTCACATTCAGCAATTTGCACGACATAGAAAAACAAGATATTTAAAAAATATCAATCACATTAATCAAAAGCTTTGGACGGAGGAGGGTAGGATATGGGGAAGCGGCTTCCTCGCAGTTTTGTTTTCAACGTTCTATGGGGTCTTCTTTAAAAAAAAATGAAGAAGACGCCCATACAAATTTCAAACTGAACGCGCGAAATTAACTGAATTGTTGTGACGTTCAACGTCTCTTTTCGAAAATGTCCGTAAATTTTTGATTTTATAACGTACAACTTCCGTGGTATTCCTGTTCAATTCACTAAACAGAAAGTACCAATAAGTACGACGCACATTCCCCGTTTTATTCCGTACATATCCGTAAAAAAATGTAAAATTACAGTAATTTGTTTTCAAGTTCCCGTAAATTTTCAGTTTCAGTTTACAGTACACGTTTTTTTACGATTTTTTCAAAAGTCACGAATTATACGTTTCAATTGGAAAAAAAGAAAAAATCACGCGATTTGATCAACTATGTTTTAAAGTTTACGCCCTTTGTACCATAGTTCAAAAGTAGGCGTTTCTATGGTAGGCCTTTTGTAGGCGCCTTTATCTTAAGTTGTGTTATGGGCTTTTCATGTGATCTTCTTAAATCACTACTCTGATCAGCGACCGTCCGATCGTACGAATCTGACGGTTTAAATAAAAATTACCTCAAAACTCACAGAAAAATAAATTTTTGTCCGAATGTTTTTCAAAATTTAGACATGACGTTTAATTCTCTATCGATCGATGTGCAACTCAACCCTGTTACTGTTTTTTTTCATTTTGCGACCAATACAATATGGGTCTTAAGGTCATATTCATAGTTGTTCACGGCGTTTAGTGCGAACGATTTAATCGCAACGAAATATGCGTAACAAACGCATTGAACCTTTTAAAAAAATCGTAAAAATCGTTAATGAATTTTCGTTCGTACTATTCCGTTCATATAAACAAAAATAATTTTCACATATCCCGCAGTTTGTACATTTTTCGTACAGTTCCTGTCTCTTTTCGTCATAGTCCGTACAGTTATGGTACAATTCCGTACGTTTCCTGTAAATTTTTTGTTCAGTTTGCCGGACAGAAAGTACTACGAAATGCAACGTATCTTTTTGTCAAATTCCGTACTTTTTTGGTACAGAACCGTACAGTTACTGCATATACCGTACAATTCCGTAAATTTGCCGTTCAGTTTACCGGACAGAAAGTACATCGCGTTTTTTTTCGATTTATTCAAAAGTCACGAATTATACGTTTTAATCGGAAAAAAGGAAAAAATCGCGCGATTTGAACAACTATGGTCATATTGTATGTTTTGCGTACAATAGGCATATTGTATGGGCCTACTTTCACCTACTTTTGAACTATGCTTTGTACTCTTGCTGAAGGTCGCGTATGATTTTACGAATATACGCAAATGAGGCTGAAATGGAAATATATATAAGGTGAAAATAGCTCCCGCCGACAAATATTCTATCGTTTTCGACTTTTCGGCTTTTCGCACAATCGGAAGTTTGGATGATGGAGTCAACGCACGCATGAACGTTTCTCTACACCGTGGTTACCAAATTTACAGTACGCACGTTATGGTTTCACGGTATGAAACGTTCTCTATGGTATGGGAATTTTCGCACGGTATGGGAGTTTTCGCACGGTATGCTCATTTTGTGCGACCTCCCGCACCTTAAGAACATAGTATTCAAACTGAAACGGATACGAACCTTCAGACGTCCATGGTCCATGGCCTGCAACAGACCCATGAGAGACTTACAGCTGAGAGATAAGCACTAAGCTGACCATTATAAGTTTAATTACCAACCTTATAATTTTCTGTCATCGAGAGGTATAAGAAACAGATGTAATCAAGCTTAAACAATTACATAGAGGTTAGAGTGGGGAGATAGGGTTAGAATTAGGGTTAGGGTTAGGGTTCAGACACCTACATTACACTTGGAAGTAAAACTTCAACCATAATTGAAGTCTTAGGAAAGGGAGGAAGAAGGAGGAGTGTGTGTTTCTTAAAATCAAGGAAAGAAAAAAAAAATCAAGTTTTAGGAAATAGACAGGAGCGTAAGAGTTAAAGCTAGAGAACAGATCTATCTATGATGACACGTGTACTTCTCCTGTCTATTTTGGGAGAATAGGGCTATTTCTGACATAAAGAAAAACATAGGCAGAGCCAATATGAATGCCAATGGAGGAACACAGGGTACAAAGGCCAGCAGTTGTAAAGGTTGTTTATTCTTTTCAAAGAAATTGAAAGAAAGTGAACGGAACCCTGTTTGTTTTGGCATTCGGAAGGCAGAAACCATTCCAGGTGATCTCTTGCTTTTCTTTGTTTTTTTTGCAGTATTTATAACGTTTGTCTTGCAACGTGTAGACTAGGCATAGTCTAAAAAATTGGATCAATATTCAAATTTATTTGCGTTATTAAAAATGAATTGGTTTCAAATATGCTGTTATTGACTTGATTGTTGACTTTTGCCCTACGATCCTTCCCTAACTTGGTGTAGACTTTTTGTGAATTTTGCGAGAATCATATGTATATGAAACCACTTGTGCAATTTTTTTAAACTTGGTATATATAGTTTTTGCATAGCCTTTTTGTAAATTTTGCATGGATCATGGATAGACTAACACACTTATGCAATTTTGTGTAACATTTGATGGTTTACATTGGGTAGAGGATCTTCAATTGTTTCTGTTCTAATTTAGAATTGTCCATTAAGAAGCTTTTGTCGCCATAACGTCCGTGGTACAGGGCATAGTTTTAATGTGTGAAAACGTATGGAGACACTATAAGCAGTTACTCTGTATTATATGCGTACTAACTGGGTAGTGTTTCCGTACAATTTCTCACATTAAAACTATGGTATAGGGGAGTTGATTTGCAATTCACCGCAACAGGGGAACACACTTATAGAGACATAGAGAGACATGTATTACTTGGTGCTATTGTAAGTAATCGCACATTTACATGAGCAGAAAGTACACTATTGTGTTTTAATCTATGGTTTTTTAATACAGAAAAAAACGTGTGTTACTCTTACTTTTTATAAAACGAGAGTAAAACCATGTATACGTGGTCTATCTATCAATTGGGTCGTTGTCACAGGTTTAGTGTTTGTATTTGTTTCAGTTCTCATATCACATCTGAAACGTACTTCATTTTCTCTTTTGTCAATACTTGCTTTTGCAACATTTGGGACAAGCTTTCAACGTGTATATTGTTGTTACCCTATTATTTGTGTGGATCTTGCCGACATGTTCATACGCATGTTGTGGATGTGAAGATGTATCAATTTTATTTTGTTGTTCTAGATCAATTGTGATTCACATTTATCCAACATTTGGAATAGAAATACCGTTTCAAAGAGATTTTTTGTCTAGTATCGTTGAGATCAATGAGGTAAGTTTGCTTGTTTATTGTGCAATTTTACTTGTACTTATGCCCTAACACGTTGGTTTGCCTGGTTCTTACGAAATAATTTTGACGAACCAAAAATTTATCCTTCAGAACTGCAATAAACTTCGAATATAAACTTCAATTTTCGACAAACCTCAAATGTAAGCTTCATTTTCATTTGTGACAGGTGGAACTCCTTTTCAAAGAGCAACGTCTGATCGTGAGGGAGAGCAACGTCCTCTTACGGATTTCAAATATGCCTGTATAGGATACTCCATTTATCGCGATACGCTTCCTTCAAATGCTTCTGCCGAGCCAGACACAGCAGCTGCACTTCCACTTTGCCAAGGAATTGAGGTAAGGTTCCTTTTAAAATTTGTTGCGATTGATTTCTATTTTAAAAACCATATTTTGTTTTTTAGGATCAATTTTTTTCAGGTTCTTCTTTCCTTTTAGAGGATTGTTATTGGTTTATGGTCATGAGTCACAGGACTGGGATTTTTACAGGAATCGAATGCGGGATTGGTTTTTACGGGATTCTCTTTCCAATTCTCGAATGGTGAATATTCTTAAAACGAATGAGGTGACAATGGAAATTCAGTTACTTTAGTCAGGGTGATTTCTAGTTTTCTTGGTACTTTTAGTTTTGACGATTTTTAACACTATTGGGCAGAGTTTGGTGGTTCAGATTCTTGCAGATAGGAGAGTTGAGGGAAAACAACCAGCTTCTATGTCTTCAAAAGAGAGAACGACAACTGATTCACGGGATCCTGTTGAACCGCCAGGTAATAAATAGAACAACAAATCCAAAAGTTTCCGTGGTTTTTCAACCAAAACATTTGGGATTTCCCAAAACTGAAGTGCTACTTAAGTGTGGTTGTAGGGATCTGCTCCCTTTGTTAGCTTTTCACGCTTAGCAATTAAAAGGTGAGGAGATTTTCAACTTTTGAAATAGAAATTGATATTCATTTGTGTGTTGTATTTGTACAGCCTTAGAAACACCCCCCCCGAGGCCCCAATCTGGACCTTTTCGACCTCTCGGAGGCATTGGTGGTTTGTCACAAGATGAATTTGCAGCCAGGTGAGGTGTTCCCTTCCTTGACTATCATGGTTAAGGAATACATTGTACAAGATATCACAATATGCACCATTATTAAAACGAACTGTACAAAAACAGACATTCTAGACTTTTCCCAACAAATGTGTATATTGTGGTGTAATAAGAATACTCATGTCATCTGTACAAGATATTTTTTTTTCACCATAAGTTCTTCGATCTGGGTACTGTTTTATTTGTGACATGTTAGATCGTTTTTAAGGGTGATGAAACTACATCTTAAACATGCTTTGGCATGGATGATATTGCGATGTTATAGGCTTTATCGATGAAATTGCAAATAAGTGTGCTGTTGGATTATTGAATATTGAGAAATCCCAAAAGATGAACTATCGAATATCAGTATACTCTCTTTGATAAGCATCATTGACGTCGCTCACATTTCATATATGAGTATTGTTTATATTCGTGTATGGAAATGAGTATTGGCCTTTAGTAAGGTCAGTTAGTGCCAAAAGTCCATCTAAAAAATGGGAGAGTGGTGAGTCAAAACTTTAAAAAACGTTTAAAAACGCTTAACCCTAGAAGTGTGTGATGGAAGTACTCCCATCCCTATAATGAAATTCCGTTTATCTAATATGTTGCGCTCTCTGGTGAGAATTAGATAGCTATGTTTTGAGCTCGATAATTAGATTTTGAACATAACGATAATTCAGGCTCTGTAATCAGATTTTGGGCATATCGATATTTTTTGAGCACTAAAATAGATGTATGACATATCGGTATTTTGAACTTATAATGAGATAACTTAGATATTGATATTGCCAGACGTACAATGAGATTTTGAATATATCAATATTCTGAGCTCTATAATGAGATTTTGAATGTGTTGTTATTTTGACATCTTTACAGGTTTATTCGGACAGCAGGGCTAATAAGTAGGAGATGTTACACAGATTTATTACGGGCTGGGAAAGCTGCGAAAGAGAGTGTTTTTGGGATTTTCTATTCAGATAGAGGGAGACCAAAGTAGTCAAATCTAAAATTCTGTTTTCTCTTTTTAGTTCCGAAAAAGAAAGTCGAGTTCAAAAATACAAAAAAAATTAGTTGTGAAAAAGGAAAGGTGAGGTCAAAGGATAAAAGGATGAGTTACAAAGGGGTTATCTATTTGTTTTTAGTTTTGATAACTCAACGTGATGTAATTAGAAATGTACCGAAAATAGACTGAAGGACGATTAAATAATTGATAGGATAAGTTCTTTTCCATTGGTTAGTGAGAAATTTGGTGATTCCAGGCTGGTTTTGACTAGGTTTTTACGTTTTTTCAGTGATTCTAAGTGGAACCTAAATCCCTTAAATCCCTTACATCCTTTTTGGCACTGATAATCTGTTTTCTTTTTTATGGATCGTCCTATGTCTTATAGACAATTAAGGAAATTATCTCACTTTTTTCAGACTTTGTTTTGGCCTCATGTCGATCCGTGTTCCTCTTTGTTGTTACCTGCTAACTGATCTTTAATTTGTTATATTTCGTTTTGTTCCGTTTTGTTCAGTTTTGTCTATTTTCTTGTTCTTAAAGCCTTGTTTTCTGTCGTCGTGCCCAAATCCTTGATAAAATAGTTCATGGAGGCTATCTTCTGGTTAATCATGTGAAGAATTCTGATGTACTAATGGTACAAAAAGACGAGATGTTTTAACAAACGACATAACGGTAATGTGACTATGGTGAAACAAAAATACGTTGTGACGTAAGTCACTTTGGAGAGATGGAGATCTTACAGTCCCACAAACAAAACGAGAGAGACTGTCATCACTCGAGTGTGTTTATTTCTCATGCAATATGGATTCTTGTCGAACAGAAATAGTACAGAAAGGCACAGGTTTAAGTTACAAATTTCTCCGTATTCCATATTGCAAATATGTTTTCGTAAGACTTTGGCAATTTTCCTTGAGAAAATAATTTTAGAAGACTACAAATTTCTCGAACACACATATTTTTTGTCTGAGGGGAGGAGAGGAGGAGAGGAGGAGGAGACAGGAAGAGGAGAGGAGGAGAAGAGGAGGAGAGTACAATTCTCTTGTATAGTTTTTTTTTTCGGTGTATTATACAATACCGAACAAAAGAAAGAGAAAACAGTTTTATTTTAACAGATGAGCTTCATTGCAAAACTTACAATGGGAAAACCATCTGGTAAAAAAGTATAGAAAAAACCAACAAAAGATTTGATGTAACATCTAATAGGGATATTACATAAAAGAAGCCGACCTTCATGTTGTAGTTGATTAGTACAGTTTTATGATTAGCCCATATAAACGTTACTAAAATGACACTAGAATTTGTAATATTTGCCGCCAAAACGAGAGTAAATTTCTTTCGAGTACTTCCTTACAACTCCAAAATTTATTTTCAAAAAAAGTGGCAAAAACAGTAAACCAATTTGGAAAACTAAAAGTACATTTAAATGTATTTTGTTTAAACCTTACCAAGATTATATGTAAGAAAAACTTAAAACAATTATATAATCAATGGTAACTTATTTTTGTATTTATTTCACCTTACTAAAACGATATATAACAATTCTTTGCAATAATAACATCATCAAATCAAAATATCCGAACACAATATTTCCACGCCAATAATATTTTTGAAATCTCCCATATGAACAATAATTCAAATAAAAAAAAAAAAATCCTTCTAGTCCTTAACAACATTACTGTTCAACAGAGTATTTTGGACTTTTGCGTATAAGACACAAATATTTTTTTCCGTGCGTTTTTTCGTACAATTTGAGACCAACAACTTGAGAAACTACTATCAAAACTATGTTCAAAACTCTATTTTTAAGCTCTATTCATATACCACATTCACCTTGTACCAAATGCCAAATTTATTGAAACCCAAAAAAAAATTAATTCCCTTTACCAAGAAAATTAAAAACGTTTTCAAACCGTTTCTTTACTTCCTCCTAATTCTCCCCTTTCTTCCCTCTCACTCCCTCATTCTCCTCTTGTCCAATCACAAATTTCCTTCGAAATCTTCCTTCGAAAACTTCGAAAACAATAAAACCCAAATTATACTCAAAACAACTTACAATCCCCCAAAACCCTAAAACCACTAAAAACCCGCAACATTCGACTCCGGGAAAAAGTCTCCTGAAAAAGGGTCTCTTGAAAACGAGACCCGTTTAATAAACTTTCATTCCCTTGTTCTTTACGGTAATTCGCCGCTTTTTTTTTCTTAATGAGTGGTTGCATGCAAATCAACGTCTCCAAAACTCCCGTGGTCATGATGATGAAACAAATGCGTCAGAATTCCCACCAAACACAAAACCGTACCAACAAGTACTTTGTCGTACTTTTCCACCCAATGAAATTTCAATTGACTCGTACCGTAAAACGAAATCGCAACCAACGTCATCATCACCGTCGTGGTCGACAACAAAAGGACGAAAACGGCGACGATCATCGCTCCTTTACTCGAATCTCCAACGGCCAAAAAAACGGGGAGCGTCGTGGCACACGGAGATAGAACGGGAACTAAAATAAGTCCCAAAACGGCCATCTTTTCCATGCTACCTCCTCCGTTACTGTGACTGTGACAAGAATGACCACCTTTCTTTAAAGTGAAAAGAACAATATAACTCACACCGAGAATAACGAGAAGGAGAGAGGCGATATTATTTACCGTTTCTTCACCGGCAATAGTGTGGGCCATAGTGACAGCTGCGAATCCGAGGAGAGAGGTGGAGAGGACATGTCCGAAAGCTCCGAGAGCAGCTGGTGGCAGAGGGAGAGGGAGAGGGAGGGAGAGGGAGAGATTGTGAGGATCGTTTTGTCTTTTTCTTTCTTTTGTTTCCATATACTCAAATAGTAAAGTCATTTCTTTACCTTCAAACGTTTTGAATAGAACTTTTTACTTGTTTATCTTAGACAATATGGCTAAAATAGCAGTTTAAAATGTTTGAATATTTGATATAAAAATGAAAAAGAAAAGCGAAATTGAAAATAGAAAATGATGATGCTGGTTTAGGCGGGGGAGATAAGTTCCAAACTATGATGTAGGAAACAAAAAAAAAAAAAAAAAACAATGTACGGGAGTTGAGTACATTTTGGCATTTAACAACAAAGCGTTGACTACACCGTGTCTCACTATTAGTATTAATGTTTTTTTTGCCACTTAAAAACATCTTTTCTCCGCCCACACTTGTCCAATATTTGATAAAAGACAACAGAAGGTGCGAATCTTGTCTTTCAATCGCAACCATCGGCTTTAGAATCCGACAGGTGTGCACGGAAAAAAGTAGCGTTAGTGACGGAAAAAACATTAACACTAATAGCGACACACAGTGATGTATTATGGGAAACGTCAATATCACAATGTCTTTCGATTGAAAGATTGCTATTATACATATATAACTGCAATTCTTACAAATTATAACAAACTCTCACAAATTATAACAAATTCTCACAAGTTCTCGCAATCTCTCAAAAATTCTCAGAAAGTTCCACAATTTTCAGCATTAGATAACTTACTAACAATTAGGGTTTGAGTAATGGTCCAGTTTTGAGCTCGACCAACAATAGAAAAAGGTAACCAATGAGTGGGAATAAAAGAGTGAAGAATTGAAACCGTTGCGATCCCTCCAATAGTAGAAAGATCCGCAGCATCGACCCCCATTTTTTCTAACTGTCAAAATTTCCGCACAATACACAAAATTGGAATTATTGTGTCAGAGAAATGAGTGGCAAACAAGAAAAATATCTCTCTCTCTCCATCTGTCTCTGTCCCTCAAATTCTCTCTCTCTCTCTCTCGCTCCCACTTTCTATCTCTCTCTCTCTCTTTTAACACTACTCTCTCTCACTCTCTCCCTGTCTCTCTCCCTAACACATTCTCAGTCTCTCCCTCCCTCACTTTTCTCACTCCGTCTCAACCTGTCACTCTCTCTCCCTCTCTTTCTCTCTCCTCCTCTCTCCGGTAGTAGAAAGAACTGCAGCATCGACCACCATTTATTCTAACAGTAAAATACAAAATTGGAGTTATCGTGTCAGAGAATTTTCTATCGTACCCGAAGAGAATGAATAACAAACAGGAAAACTCTCTCTCTTTCTCTCTCTCCCTCTCTCTCACTCTCACTCTCTCTCTCTCTCTCTCTCTCTCTCTCTCTCTCTCTCTCTCTCTCTCTCTCTCTCTCTCTCTCTCTCTCTCTCTCTCAGTCTCTCGCTCTCTCGCACTTTTTTCCTTTCTCTTTTCTATCTCTCTCACCATTGCTTTCCCTTTCCCCCCTCTCTTTCCATCTCTCTCCCCCTCTCCCTCTCCCCTCTCCCCCGTTCCCCGTTCCCCGTCCCCTCTCCCCTCCCTCCTCCCCACTTGCACCCCTCTCCCCTCCCCCTACTCGCAGCAACCCCCATTTTTCCCTAATCAACGCATGGAGGGGGGGGGGGGAGGGGGAGGGGGAGGGGGAGGGGGAGGGGGGAGGGGGGGGGGAGGGGGAGGGGGAGGGGGAGGGGGAGGGGGAGGGGGAGGGGGAGGGGGAGCGGGAGGGGCAGGGGGAGGGGCAGGGGGAGGGGGAGGGGGAGGGGGAGGGGGAGGGGGAGGGGGAGGGGGAGGGGGAGGGGGAGGGGGAGGGGGAGGGGGAGGGGGAGGGGGAGGGGGAGGGGGAGGGGGAGGGAGAGGGAGAGGGAGAGGGAGAGGGAGAGGGAGAGGGAGAGGGAGAGGGAGAGGGAGAGGGAGAGGGAGAGGGAGAGGGAGAGGGAGAGGGAGAGGGAGAGGGAGAGGGAGAGGGAGAGGGAGAGGGAGAGGGAGAGGGAGAGGGAGAGGGAGAGGGAGAGGGAGAGGGAGAGGGAGAGGGAGAGGGAGAGGGAGAGGGAGAGGGAGAGGGAGAGGGAGAGGGAGAGGGAGAGGGAGAGGGAGAGGGAGAGGGAGAGGGAGAGGGAGAGGGAGAGGGAGAGGGAGAGGGAGAGGGAGAGGGAGAGGGAGAGGGAGAGGGAAAGGGAGAGGGAGGAGGGAGAGGGAGAGGGAGAGGGAGAGGGAGAGGGAGAGGAGAGGGAGAGGGAGAGGGAGAGGGAGAGGGAGAGGGAGAGGGAGAGGGAGAGGGAGAGGGAGAGGGAGAGGGAGAGGGAGAGGGAGAGGAAGAGGTTTGTTAAAAAAAAAAGACCTACCCAGATCCGCTCCTCTCTTCTATTCCTTCTCTTTCCCTCTCTCTCACACTACAAATCACATATTCTCTTCTTCTCTCTCTCTCACTCTCTCGGTTTCCTTGTCCCTAGCCATACTCCTGTCCCTCTCCCTCACTCTCTCCCTCTCTCCGGTCTCTTTCCAACCCTCTACATCACCCCCCCTTTCGTCCATCCCTCTGTCTCTCTCTCTCTCTTCCTCAACCTCTCTGCCTCTCACTCTCTCTGTACCTCTCCTCCCCCCTTTCGAAACCCAAATCCCTTCCCTCCCTTCCCTCCCTTCCCTCCCATTTCGTGCCGCTTATTTTCTTCACTTCAAAAATAGAAATTAGGTGAATTTTATTTTTCCCTTAAAAAAAATAAAGAACAAAAAAAATTGTCAACCAACCAAATTGAATACTCTACAGGTTTCCGGGCCATACCGTGCGAAATTCCGTGCGAAATTCAGTGCGGATTCAGTGCGGAATTACGTGCGCAAATCAGTGCGGGGAAAGAAAATGTCTTCACTTGAAAAATCCGGGATATGATAATAATTTTAAAAAAACCTCCCTTGAGCGCGCGCGCGCGAGAGAGAGAGAGAGAGAGGGGGGGGGGGGGAGAGAGAGAGAGAGAGAGAGAGAGAGAGAGAGAGAGAGAGAGAGAGAGAGATTCAAAGTAAAACGTATTCAGTGTGTTCAGCACTGTATTTAACTTTGAAGTCTTCTCGCACTGTACTTTATATGGGGAATCATCTTTTAATCTTTTTGAAGGACCAATTCTGTTATTTAATGTTGTCTGGCAGATCAGAAGTACGATGCCGTACATATATGCTAAACATGCACGGTTTCGTACAGAAACAGTTATGTTTATTGATATTACCCTTAACTGTATTTTGTCGTCATTTGAGCAAAAATAATTGCGACCGAACTACTGTACTGTACCTGAACCTTGCGTTTTTCGCGCTACGGACAAATTGTGAGACTTTTACTCTCGACGTCCACACTCGTTTCGTTTTACGACGCGCCGCGCCGCGCGGACGTCCTGCGTATATAATTATATATATGTTTAGGATTTTTTTCTCATTCGTGTTTTTTTTTATTTAAAAAAAAGCACAACCAATAACCCTATGACCCTAAAATCGCAGGGTACCCGGGCAGTACTTTGCGAAGTGTGTCACTAAGGGTACGTCCCCATGTATTAAAGTACATACCTTTCTCTGTCTTTTTGCCCTAAAATTCAGGGAACTTTGAAAAAAACTTTAGCCGTACGAAAAAAATATTTTTACCAAAGTAAAGTGAACGTCAATTCATACTTTGGATGTACGGCGTGTTTGTCGTCATGTGAACGCATTTTGGCGTTTTCCCCTTTTCGACCCCCGAGTAAGAGAATCCAGCCCAAAAAAAAACTTCATCCAAAATCACCTCGAGGGGGTGATTTTAGTTCAAGTACCGCCCAAACAGCGAATGAAAAATGACCCACGCACGCGCCACAAGAGTGTGAAAAATTTAGGACGAGGGAGAGTCCTCGCTATTTTTCTCCGTGCCCGTCACGCGCATGTACGGAAAAAAATTGCAGGGGTCTTGGACCTCCACTTTCATTCATGAGGTCCTTTGCAAAATATTGCGCCGTCGTCGCCTCTCCCCTCTCCCTCTCACACCATCGCTTTTATCTCACACTTTTAAAATGAGAGACGACAATATTGGTATAGAATGAAAGATATTTTAAAAATATTATTTTTGACAATTTTGAGGTTTTTTATTGATGGCAAGTCGAGCGAGAAAAGTATAAAATACGAAATCGGAAAACCATGGCAGAAAGTAATTGAATTAGTGACGTCGACGTTGTCACAGGTGAGCATGACGTCACAATATCACCAAACCCTATACATCTACGATTTCACAAAAATCTAAACGTCTACAACTGTCGCTGTATTTGTTGGCGTCACTAATCCTCGTAAGTTTCGTAGTCGCTTCAATCGTCACAAGTTGTACCAACGTCTACAAACGTCACATGTCAAAGTTCCGATTTCATTTTTGCACATAGGGACGCTCTTCAAAGTAGTACGGAAAATCCTTACTACAGTCCAAAATGCTTTATCAAAGTACTGATTACATGGTGACGTACCCTAACTCGTTTTTTGAACCAGTGTCACTATGTCCACACGAACCACGCCGCGGGCCAAAATGTAAGAAACCTAGTCTGTAGTGTGATTAACGGTACTGTACGGTGCCAAGGTCCTCTGCCAATCGCTATTAAGCGTTCAAAAGTTTCTAAAGGGATGTGTATCGGTAGACAAAATATCGACAGCCGATATTTTCCTAAACTAACACTAATAGCGATTCATGGTGTATTTTTATTACCAGGTCCTTGAAAAAAAAAGTACAAGCGTACGGTTTATATCGTATAGTTATCGCAATAATTATTGGGTTGTTTTCCATATATACTGGGAGTGCATCTTAATAATGTCTTTAACGATATATTGGAACTATATATTGACTAAAGGTAAGCACATATCGGTTAGCGGTAAAAAAGGCTACCGATACACAACACTACGAGAAGCCATTTTGATGTTGTTGAGGGGCGCATCAGACGTCGAAAGTCAAAATTTCCGATACCCGAAATTGACATTTTTTTATCAAAATCTCATCACCCGAAATCCGCCCGCGTTATGTCACACTCCTAAAATATTATCCGGCACCCGACAAGCGTTTACGTAAAAAAAGTTAAGCGAAACTCAATTTCTCGCGACTACCCGTACCCGCCCGTACCCGAATATGTATAATATTATGGTACATCTCCCTCATACCTTCCACGATACCAAGAGTACAAAGTATAATAATGTTCTATAGTATGGACAATACTGTATTGTACAATATGGGTTTCGAATAAGCCTGTATACATTTGCGGGATCTGAAGGACCCCTTGACACCTTTAGCACCTCTTAGGACCGGGTATGTGAATAGGGCTCATATGTTTAGTGTCATTCATTATTGGTTTTTTTAATATTAAAAAAAAACACAAACAGATAAAATAAACCATAAACATACGGTCGCACGGAGAAAACGGGAGGCGGGGGCGACATGGACCCATTCGGGATGCCCCCGATGGGCCGAAAAGTTGCAACATTAGTATAATACACCTTGAATCGTTATTAGAGTATAAGTTTATTTAGCATATAGGAATAATAACCGATCTTAACGCTAATCAGGAATTTGGAAATTGTCAAAAAAATCGTTTACTCT
Organism: Zygnema cylindricum; assembly: GCA_037447655.1. NCBI lineage: Eukaryota > Viridiplantae > Streptophyta > Zygnematophyceae > Zygnematales > Zygnemataceae > Zygnema > Zygnema cylindricum. The sequence continues at coordinate 37,075 of JBBHKE010001694.1, forward strand.
AATTAGGAATCATGCCTTTTTTTAAATAGTATGGACAATTCTATTTGAGAATTTGAACAAAAATAAAGGTAGCCGAATTAGTGTTCAATACGCTAACAACGATTCACGGTGTAGTGTAGTGGAAGATACCTACGAAACCTTCAATTTTTTTCATTTTTTGCTTACCCGGTCGCACCCGATTTTTTTTTTTTTTAGTCACCCGGCCGAATCTGGGTGGCTCTCAAAATTTGGTACCCAAATCGGTTCAGGATCCGACGCGGGCGGGCGGGTACCGAACATCCAGTTTACATCTATTCGTGGCTATCATTTCATGAATCATGTTTGTACCCTCAATGGTTTTTCCCATCGCTCTTTTTGAAATAAAGTTTCTTGCAGTATGCAAAGAAAAGTCCATCTAGGTACAAAAAAGGGGGTAAAGAAACAAATTATTGAAATTAAAGATCTTAAGACTATCAAGTAGTGTTAGTTATCGAGTAAATTCATATTGTGATAATTTCGATATTCGATAAATCGAATATCGATCGAGCAAACTCCTCGATATATCTTACCGAGACAAACATAAATTATCGCGATATATAGTATTTTTTTAAATATAATCTTTTATATTTTAATATAATATGTTTTTTTAGCGAAAAAACAAATTGTCTGATACGCCACGTACGACGTGATTTTCGTTCCGTGACTTTAAGGTAGACGCCGCAAAATGTAACCGACATAAAAGTACAAATTATGTAATTCATATAATTACTACTGTTCGGTATCGGGTAAATTCATATCGCGATAATTTCGATATTCGATATATCGAATATCGATTGAGCACATTCCTCGATATATCGTACCGGGACCAACATAAATTATCGTGATATACATCGCAGAAAATGGGTGTACGTACAATCCTAGTACGGAAAATCGTACGGATACCCCACCCCCCCACTAAGCGCGCGCCAAGAGGGGTGGGGGGGGTGTTTGGAAAAAAAAAATCGGGCACGCTATATCGGCAATATATCTGCGATATATCGCGATATTTTGGTTTTTGATATATGAAACGATATATCGATTATCGGGTACCTCAAATTCGATATATATCAAATATTGACAAAAGGTCCTCAATACCCAACAATAATAATTACTTATTTGGGGTATGGTTACATGAGGACGTCTCTATAATCGTACGGACAACAATTTTTTAGTATTACAAAGGCCTCGATTAACATCGCGTTTCTTCTGTAAACAAGTTTTTACATACGTGTTTTGATTTGAGTGGTTACTTGTAAGTAGATGATCAAAAGCGTTAAAGATTTGGAACCGACAATTTTCGGATGGAAATCCGTACTTGTGTAATATGTACGTGTAATTCGCAAGTGTATCACGTCAATGTACCTCAGAGATCTCATTCACCCTGCTAACTTTCACGAAAAAACCGTATTTCTTTTCGGCAATTTTTTTATAGTCACCTTGTCCGAAGGCACGTTACTTTGGAGACCCGTGAAAATTTTCAACTTTTTTTTTTAATGCCTCAATTTATTTGGGATACGATATATCACCAATATAATGGCGATATATCGCGATGTTTTGATTTTCGATATATCGAAGCGATATATATCAATTACCGTGTACCTGAAATTCAATGTATATCGAATATCGGCAAAAGGTCCTCGATACCCAACACTACTATTAAGAGTAAAAGAGAATATAGGAAAAGAGTCAAGAGATAGGCAATCTCGTTTTCGGATATTCGGGGCGATGCACAACCAAAAAGATAAAAAAAGTGCACGAAAATAGTCGCCAAAGCGTGTAACAAATAGTACAGTACTGTGGTTACAAATAACGGGGTTAAGAAAAATGCCCCCCCTAGAAAATTTAGCTAGTTTGCCGTACAGTGGTGTCAGTTCTGAAAGATAGTTTTGGGTATCGAGGACCTTTTGTCAATATTCCATATACATAAAATTTTAGGTACCCGATAATCGATATATCGCTTTGATATATCGAAAATCAAAATATCGCGATATATCGCCGATATATCTCCGATATAGCGTATCCCCGATATAGCGAGGCATTAAAAAAAATTTAAATGAAAATTTATACATGTCTCCAAAGTCACGTGCCTTCGGACGAGGTGACTGTAAAATCTTTGCCGAAAAGAAATACGATTTTTTCCTGAAAGTCAGCAGAGTAAAGGAGATCTCTAAGGTACATTGACGCGGTACACTTGCGAAGTACACGTACATAATACGCAAGTACGGATTTCCTTACAAAAATGGTCGGTTTTCAAATCTTTGACGATTTTAGAGATTTTATCGTCAACTTACAAGGAACCACTCAAATCAGAACACGTATGTAAAAACTTGTTTACATACGATACGCGATGTAATCGAGGCCTCTGTAATACATAAATTTTGCTCTTCGTACTAATACAAAGACCTCTTGGGTCTCCAAATAAGTAATTATATGAATTACAAAATTAGTATTTTTTTGTTGGTTACATTTTGCGGCGTCTACCTTTAAGTCACCTAACGAAAATCACGTCGTCCGTGGCGTATCAGACAATTTGTCTTTCTCGCTTAAACTACATATTATATTAAATGCATGTTCTCAATTAGGCGGTCCTAATAAACATACAAATACGTCTATTTCTAGTGTTTAGTGGCACGGCCTTCCATTATGTCGTGTGTAACAGGATCTCCTACCTCTCAGAATATCCCATTACTACAAACATTCCCAACCACACATTCCACACATTGGAAAATACACATCCACATTGGACAACACTCACATAAGGATCAACTTTAAATTAGAAGAAGCTTTTGTCCACATAACATTAGCTTGGTCTCTTGCCCTCGTGGCTCAACCCTTCTTATTAAAGTGTTTTCCACTACCCTCCACTCTTAATATTTCTATCTCTTAACTACTAAAACACTATTTAGTTAGTAAGAGATTTCAATGCAAAATGCCTTTCCTCCAATTTGGTATTAATCGCTCAGGACCAAGATAAGCCGGAATTTCCACAAAGTTTTGCAAAGGAAAAGATGTATGCTCTCCTCTTACACTTCACTATTTATCCATCATCGCCTTGGACTCGCCAGGCCCGAGTCAACGCTCCGTTTTAACAGGCTTTTACCTAGGCCAATCATTGATCAGCAAAGACTCAGACTGACCAATGCAAAAACGTGCGAAATCTCTTACTAACTACTTAGCACTTTATTAACCAATCAAACGTTACGTTTCACTACGTATTATTTACGTGCAAAAGTGCGCGCCAAACGAAACGCGACTTCGCACGA
>JBBHKE010001694.1:40365-368590 GCA_037447655.1 Zygnema cylindricum
CACCAGTGGAACCGCAAAACACGACCGAATGTCATCTCTCCACGTGGCTCCAGGTCATGCCACGTCACAAAACGCCAAGGTGACCACTCCGGGATTTCGGCGATGACGTGCGCCGTCGGATTCGTAATGAGACGTAATCTTAACCGTTAAAATTACATGCGAGATATTTGTTTCGCTGTCAAACAAATGCGAGGTATTCATTCTGAAATGATGTCGTACTAAAACTGTATCTATGCATGCCGTATCTAGTTTTAGTTAAATGGATTTCTTACTTCCTAAGTGTATATATATATCTATCATACTCTATAGCACTTAGTATTGGTCCTAGTCTAGTAGGATAAAGCTGACCGCTATCGGCCAATTTGACGAACCGCAGGTTCCGGGTTCAAATCCCGGGTCCGTCAGGACTATTTTTAGTAAAATAAAAATAACTGCCTGTTGAACTAAGGCAGTCATGGATCAACCACCTTCAATATCATTCAGTGACTACAACAAGTATGGGGGCTAGAGAAAGGAGGTGGAGGCAGGCTGTCTGTCCTTTTTCTTTTTCCTAACATATTTAAACCTAGAAAATACTATAGAAATCTATGAATTTCAACATCCCACACCATCCGCCCCTTAGGAAGCAATCTCGATGGACTTTATCGTCGTTCTCCCAATAACGCCGGATGGCTACAACTCCATTTTTGTTCACTATCTTACGAAGATGGCTCATTTCCTCCCCACAAAAACCACGGCTACGGCTCGAGATGTCGCGGATATCTTTTTCCGTGAGTTATTCAAGCACCACGGAATTCTTAAAATAATTTTCACTAACCGCGACGGCAAATTTGTTAACCACTTTTGGAGAAATATGTTTGCTATTTGCGGAACACAATTGGCTATGTCTACTGCCTATAACCCTCAAACTGATGGACAAACGAAGAGAGTGAACAGGATATTGGAGGAAGCTATACGCGCGTACGTGTCGTTACACCAGATAGACTGGGCAAAGCATCTGACGGCGATTGAAGTTGCGTATAATAGACTGGGCAAAGCATCTGACGGCGATTGAAGTTGCGTATAATAGTGCAGTTCATTCTTCCACGAGTGTTACGCCCTTCTCTCTCAAGGGTAGAAAGCCTACCCTTCCCTAAAATCTGATCGTATTCGATTGTAGCACACCTGCCGCAGTGGACTTCGTAGAAACGCTGCATATCAATTTGGATAAAGCGGCGATAGTCCTGCAACAAGCTAAGAGTCATCATAAAATCTCAAGCTGACATTCATAGACAAGACATTAACTTTCGTATTGAGGACAAAGTAAGTCTGAATATGGCAAACCTCTCCCTTCCACATGCACTCTATACGAAGTTGGCAACGAGATTTATGAGACCATTTACTAAGCTCTCCAACGTCAATGCGGTTGCTTATAATTTCGACATTCTCATGGAATGGAAAATACATAATGTCTTTCATGTGTCCCTTTTCAAGCCATTCCGCAACGCCGATTGAGTGTTCCCGAATCGGCTTCAAAATACACCTCTTCCGCTATTCAAGATACCTCGGATGAATATGAAGTAGAGAAGATCCCCCAGTCCCGCCAAATTTGAGGACGGTTGTTGCATGCTACCCAGTACTTAGTTCGATGGAAAGGTTGTAATGCGGAAGACGATTCTTAAGTTAATGAAACAATCTTCACGCCCCAGAGTTACTGCGTTAATTTCGGCAGAGTGCAGACACCCAGCTTAACCAGAGGGGCAGACATAAAGGACACCTAAGAAAAATGAATTGCAGTGTCGTAACTGTCGCAGTCTGAAACTCTGTGACCTCCATTGGCCGTCAGAGTATGCAGATCCAAAAGAAGCTAATCTAGATAGTGCCGACTCCAAGTTAATATAAACCCTGGTGACTGACCCCTTGACAGTCACAATCCCAATATAGATTCACCCCTGTGAAATAATACTTTCTGTGTGCTCAATTCCACCACAGAATGCAAAGTTAGAATATGAGATTTGGACACATTCACCAACTTTGACTTTCCCTTAGAAATGCAGCCACCCTGGCAGACAAAAACTTTTACTGACTACACCCCTGTGTAGCGTGGACTCCCTTGAGTCCGCAGCAAAAAGAATCACTGAAAATGGTGAAGTAAATTGATAGTTATGGCTGACCAAAGTTTGCCATTTTTACAGGGTGCTCTCTGGGAGAGGCAGCTGCCTACCCAAAATTTTCTAAGTCCTATTCCCTCTCTAAAACTCTATAAAGTACGGCACAAATCAAATTACTGTGTCGTACAGAAAAGTACAGGTGCCGGTGTACTTTATATACGGCCATTGTATGACATGGCCAAAATGTCGACACGTGTCAAATCAGGATTAGTTCCTGTAATCTCCGGAATTCCCGTAGTCCAATGTTATCACGCCACGTGTCATCTGACGTGGCAAATACCGTAAAACGCCAAAAATGCCTTTTTCGTGATCGCGGCGCCTATCGTGGCCGTCCGATCAAAACCGGCTATAATCCTAGCCGCTGAAATTCGACGCGCGGTATTTGTTTCGCTATCGAAACAAATGCGCGGTATCCGTTCTGTCCCCATACCGTACTTCGTACTAAATCAAACTGTATCTATGTACTAAGTATCTATTAGCCGTTAAACGGATTAATCTACATATAACGATTTATATATTTATCAAACCCCATATATCGTAATATCTGTCCTAGACTTAACGGCTAGAGCTAACGGCTAATGTGGATTGACGGACGGCAGGTACCAGGATCAATTCCTGGGTCCGTCAACTAACTTTTGTTAAGTTCACCTAATTTACCCCCTGTCTTCTCTAGAGAGCCTAGGCAGCCATGGCTCTAGCTCCCTATCAAGCCTTCAGTGACTACAACAAGTGTGGGGGCTTGGAGAGGGGAGTTATAGGTAGACCGCCTCAGCTCTTTTTTTATCCTAATACAGACCTAGAAAATACTCAAATATCAACACTCCCCTTATTTTCTAGTCTATTTTTCTTTTTACTTCCACAAACAAGTAAACAAACACCCCCTCCCCTTTTTCCTTTTCTTTTTCTTTTTTCCTTTTCCTTTCATAAAACTTAAGTATTTAACACAGTGCATTAAATGAACTGAAATGATAATTGCATCACACATTTTATTTAACATCCCATTTTTCATAAATCCGAGCAAAGATTTTATCCACTTCATCACTCTTTCATCCACACACAAACCAATTTCCCTCTTGCGATCCAAACAGGCAACCCTATTTCCAATCTACAACATACACCCAGATGCTAACCCTTTTACAGGCACATCTTCACAAGTGACATCACACCAAGTAGTGATGTCAAATCCATCCACCCCCAAATATTCCCAAAAAACACTAGTCCCCACTAAGTTCCTTATAAGATCTACATCTTTCGTACTCATATTTTTATCCATGATTATGACCCCATTTTCAAAACTTCCCTCACTCTCTCCCATGGAATTCTTTCCACTATTACTTTTTAATTTAATTCCCAATAAATATTTCTTCTCCCCTAAACCTTTAATCAAATATTTCTCTTCTCCCCTATCCTTTAAAACCTCTTCGAGTTTCACTTCTCCCCTTTCCTCGGAATCCGTTGAAGTCTCCCTTTCCGACCAGTTTTCTGGTTCCCTATTATCTATATAATTATCCTGATTAATTTTATCTTTCCCGTTTTCACTTATGGATCCTAGAACTGACTTTCTCATTTCTAAGTCATACACTCTACACTCCTCGACATCCTCAACTACCTCCTCTCTCTTTACTTCCCTTATACCTCCAAAAGCACACTGTTGCCTTCTTGCAATTACTGTGTGCTTTTCTTTCTTCCCCATACTACTAATCCGGAGAAGCTCTAAAATATCTTCATCCTCTTTCTCCTCTTCCCCTTCTTCCTCCTCATCCACATTCCAACTTCTAAGTTTTTCCAAACAAGGGCATTCCTCCATATAATGACCCGGTTCCCTACAAAAGAAGCAAGCCCCCTTTTTCAAAGCTCCCCTTTCTTTTCTTCTCCCTCTCTTTCCACCAAAGTTCCGATAAAGTTTACCTTTGTCTTTCTTTCTCTCATCACGCTTCCGCTCGTCACCACCGTTCCTCTCATCACGTTTCCGCCAATCACCACTAGCTGAAAATGCATTGACCTTGTCCTTTCCCCTACGAAGCTCCAGAGTGCTTTCCCTCACAAGGATTATCCCCATGGTAAAGCTCCAAGTCCACGAGGAGCCATCCATTGCCTGCATACGACAAATGAGCAGCGAAGCTGCAACACGAACAGGACAACGCAACGTCTGATATTCTTAATGTGATTCTATACAGGAAAGAGCAACTGCGATAGATAGGATTCTAGTTAGCTTAGTGATAGCTCAGTGGTAGCTTAGTGATAGCTCAATGGTAGCTTGATTGATTAGTGGTTGCTTGGTGGTTTGATGTACCTCTCAAGTACACTAGTGTTGCCAGTTCAACACAAGTATAAGACTTAGGACTCATAACATATTATGTATCCAAACTTCCAAGTAGTAAAACTGCAAACAGTTTTTGGGAAACTTCTGAGTATTATATCTTGAGTGTTGTCGGGTCAATTGTGCTATAACTTTGGGAGTTATCACTGTTTATGCTACTCTATATTCTGATAGAGTTTTGTGAGGTTTAGATGTTTGTATAAGAATTGGTGAGCACTTAAGAATAGTTGTTTGGTAGGATTCTTGATAGCTTCTGAGAGTGTATCATGTCTACTTCTACTACTACTGCTGCTCCTCCACCTGCACCGGTGGTTGTGAAACAACAGGTTAAGGGGCTGTCATTAAGAATTCCTATCTTTTCCGGGGATAATTATGTTTACTGGGCGGATATGGTGGAAACACATTTTGAAAATGTCAATCTTTTGGATATATTGGATGGTTCGCTGGATGAATCTGATCCGTCATGGTCTAAGAAAAATACGCGAGTTCGTTCTATTCTGAAATTTTGTATATCTGAGGACTTAGCTATGTCTCGGATATAGATGAAAAAAGCAATTGATATCTGGAAATCTCTTAAAAGTGATTATGAAAAGGCCAATGTCCAGGGAGAGCTTCTATTGGCTGGAAAAATTTGGGACTATAAATACACTGGCGGTACAATGGGTGAATATTCTAACAAATTTTGTATCCTTGTAGATGCACATGCTTGTGTAGGTGGGGTGTTTCCTCCTTTTCAACAGGCGACATTGCTCATGAGGGGTCTCCCTCGTAGTATGAAAGGAGCATCTGACAAGCTCAAACAAAAAGATAAAGCTACAAAAAGATAAAGCCAGCTGGACTTTGCAGTTAGCCATCAATATTTTACTAGAGGAGGAAGCTACATCTAATATTCTCAATGTTAAGCAAGTAGAGGCTTTTAATTCAAACTTTGAGAGAAAATGACAGTTTAATCAGCAAAGAAATCAGTATAATCAGTTCAGACATTTTAATCAAGGTGGAAATAAACAATCCAACAATGCATGCTTTTATTGTAGTGAGAGAGGTCATGGATACAAATTTTGTCCTAAGCTTAAAAAAACTAACGATACAGGTTTATACCGGCCGGGATGGCAACAAATCCAGTTTTACAAAGGCTTCACGGGGACTACACCTCGTGGAAATGCACTATTTTCGGCTTCTTCGTCTCTCCAAGACGAGACTTTGACGGTTTCTACGGAGGACAATACGGATCTCTTCGCTATGGCGGCTGCAATGGAGGGCGCGAAGGACCCCAGATGGATAATGGATACAGGAGCGTCAGCCCACATGTGTTGGAACAAGGCCATCTTCAAAAATTTGAAAGCAACGCCGACGAAAAATATTTATTATGCTTGTGGAATGAGTGTCCAAACTCTTGCTGTGGGTGATGTGTCCTTACTAGTTGATGTAGAGGGAAAAGCACTTGAAAGGACTCTTCACAATGTCTTATTTGTGCCTGACTTTAAGAAAAATCTGTTTTCTACGTAGTTGGTAGAGAGCAAAGGCTTTGAGGTTAATTTGAAAAATGGTCGGCAAGTTGTTAGCAAAAATGGCAAGGTTGCGGTTACAGGTACTAGAGATAGTAGCAAGATGTATCGCATGGATATGGCTAATACAAAGGAGAATGATGTTTTGTACTCCGGTGTTTTGCACTCAGATGAGTTGTGGCATAAAAGATTAGGCTATGTAAATTATGATAGTTTGAGGAAAATGGTCACTGCTGGAAAAATAGAGGGTGTATCAATCACAGATGGGCCGGTCAAAACTTGCGATGGTTGCGCTTTAGGCAAAATCCACAGATTGCCATTTTCTAAGGTGTCTGAGAATCGGTCAACGAAACTTTTACAACATATTCATTCGGATGTCTTTGGTCCGGCGAAGAAGAGACAAAATGACAATAAATACAAAAGAGATGGAAAGAGTCAAAAGAGCCAAAGGAGACGAAGGAGTAAGTCACGGGGCACCTATTGTCTCTTCTATGGAAAACGAAAGCGAGAGAGGAAAGAGATAAACTGGCCTGATTCTTTTCAAAACCAGTATTTCTCCTTCTACTCCCTCCGCCTCCTCCAAACTCTCCCTCTCCCTCTCCCACTCTCTACTTGGTGGTTTGACATGCCTCTCAAGTACACTGGTGTTGCCAGTTCAACACAAGTATAAGAATTAGGACTCAGAACATATTATGCATCCAAGACTTCCAAGTAGTAAAACTGCAGACAATTTTTGGGAAACTTCTGAGTATTATATCTTGAGTGTTGTCAGGTCAATTGTGCTAAAACTTTGGAAGTTATCAGTGTTTATGCTACTCTATATTCTGATAGAGTTTTGTGAGGTTTGGATGCTTGTAATAGAATTGGTGAGCACTTAAGAATAGTTGTTTGGTAGGATTCTTGATAGCTTCTGAGAGTGTATCATGTCTACTTCTACTAGTACTGCTGCTCCTCCACCAGCACCGGTGGTTGTAGAACAACACCGTAATCCGTAGTTTTATATTACTGGATCTATGTCTCCCTAAAACAGTTTCAGTTAAATGAACTATCCTATGCATAAATGTGTAATTAAATATCAAACCATATATTACGTAACACTAGTTAAAGACTTAACGGCTAAGGCTAGCGACTACCGACTGCTTGCCGTCCGGTAGGTACCTGGATCAAATCTTGTGACCGGCACAAACCTTTTAGTTAATAAACCCCTAACTTATATATATTTCCCGTAAACCTCTGGATAGCTTTGGTAGCCATGGCTCTAGCTCCCTCTCCAATTTTTCAGTGACTGCGACAAGTTTGAGAGATGGAGAGAGAAGTTAGAGGTAGACTTCCTCGGCTTCTTTCTATATTTCTATTTAGACCTATAAAATACTTTAAATGGACCATTAATTTCTTCACTGTAGTTGCGATGTTAGAGCAGGACAATTGCGATGTTAGACTAGCGCATCATAGCAACATAGCAACGAAACTTAGCAGCATAGCAACGTAGCAAAATGTAAAGTGTACTGTATAGTTCTAAAACCTAGTGTGGATAGGATGCAATTAATGAAGTGTATCCTCGTGTACATAGTTGACTAGCTGTAGTACTGCATTAACTTGCAATTAGCTAGTTGAAATAGTGAGTAGATTTAGTGAAGAGACACTCTTTTTTGAAGTAGACTTTTGACAGCGAGCAGACAATCTTGTAATCTCTTCATGAGTCATAAAGCCCTAGCTTTTCCTTGTGTGCACTATGTAACCTTACTGTTGCTGCGAGTGAATCTTTGGGAGTATTTTAGCTGTTCATCTAAGACGTGGTGTCTAGGTTACTCCTTTTACAAAGAGAGAGAGAAAATGTGAGAGAGAGCGAGAGAGAGAGCTGGGCATCTTTCGGTAGTTTTTAAGTGTCCATTACGTATCGGGGGGTGGTACGGTAATGTACCGAATAAGTTCAGAGGTAAAGCGTAAATTATTTGCTCGATTGTTATCATTAATTCATCGTGTACCAATAATTTCATTACCAACATATCGAAATTATATGTCGATTTGTTGTAGGTAGTACATATTGGTTTTAGGTAAGAGGCTACTGATACACAACACTACACCGTGTAATGCTTTTATTGTTCATAATTTTTTTTCCATCTAAAACATCTTTCTATCCGTACACATTTGTCAAATATTCGATCTTATGTTTGCGACTGGAAGGCAAAATTCTCACCTTCCGATTGGCGGTCTCTCTCTGAAAATCGGTCAAGAGTGTTAAGTGAATAGACGTTTTACATGGTGAAAATAATGTAACACTTATAACGATCATGGTGTGGTTTTTTTTATTAGGTCTTTAAAAAGAGAAGTATACTTATATCAATATTTATTAAGTTATTTTCCATATAGATTGGAAGTGCATCATAATAATTTCTATAATGATCCAGCGGAACGATTCATCGATTATATGTAAGCAAAAAAATTACTTATCGGTTAACGGTAAAAGGCTATTGATTCACAACACTACGGGAAGTTATTGTGATATTAATATTCGATACTCGAATCTGATTTTTTTTTTTTTTTTAAATCTCTGCACCTGAAATCCATCCGAATTATGCCACACTTCTAATTTGTTAATAGACTCAACACACTTTTCGGCAAAAAGAAAGTTTAATCGAGAATCGATTTATTGCGACCATCCGTTCGCGCCCGTACCTCAAAATGTACAAAATTAATGGTACATCTCCCTTATACCTTCCACGATACCAAGAGTACAAAGTACAATAATGTTGTATAGTATAGACAATATTGTAATGAATCTTGCAACTTTTCAGCTCGATAGGGGTCACGCTGGAGTCCACGTCGCCCCTGTTTCTGTTTTCTCTGTGCGACTGTATCTATACAGTTTATTTTATATGTTTTTTTTTTTTTTAATATGAAAAATTAATATTAAAAATGACCCTAAACATATGAGCCCTATTCACATACCCGATCCCAAGAGGTGCCGAAGGTGTCGAGGCATCCCGCAGGTCCTGCAAATGTTTAGAGGCTTGTTTCGAAACCAATAATGTATAGTAGTGTAGTGGAACTTACCTACGAAACCTTCATTTTTGTTCGTTTTTGCTTACCCGGCCGTACCCGATTTGTTTTTTTTTTTTTAGTCACCAGGCCGAATCCGACCGACCCCCAAAATTTGCCCCCAGGATTTGTTCCGGATCCGACGCGGGAGGGCGGGTACCGGTCGATGACGGATTCGGGTACCCGATCGCGACCTATGGCGTGTATCTGCATATGCACGTTTCGGTACTGAACATCAAGTTTACGTCTATTTGTGCCAATCATTTCATGCATAATGTTTTTTGAACCTCTTTGTACCCTCGATGGTTTTTCCCATCGCTCTTTTTGAAATAAAGTTTCTTGCAGTATGCAAAGAAAAGTTCATCCAGGTAGAAAAAAAGGGGTAAAGAAACAAATTATTGAAATTAAAGATCTAAAGACTATCAAGAGTCAAAGAGAATATACGCAATGAGTTAAGAGAGTGCAATCTCGTTTCGGATATTCGGGGCGATGCACGGCCAAAAAGGTACAAAAAAGTGCACGAAAATAGTCGTCAAAGTGTGTAATTATAAATAACCGGGTTGAGAAAACTGCCCCCCCTAGAAAATTTAGCTAGTTTGCCGTACAGTTCTGTCATTTCTGAAAGGTGTGGACCTACAATATCGACGAAGACCTGTATTTCCCTTGCAAGTGTTCCTTGCAGTCAGCTGTTAAGTGTAAAGCCACAGTACTGTACTGTACGCTGGTTAAAGCACAGTACACCGCCAATCGCTATTAGAGTCAAGGATTAAATAGCGTCAAAAAATAATTAGTGTTATTGATTCTAATTTAGTACCTGAGACGTGGCATATTTTGGTCCACGTACTTAAATAGTGATATTAATTGTATTTTAGGTTTTTTTTTTTGAAAAAAGGGCACCGAATTGGCGTTATATACTCTAATAGCGATTGGCGGTGTACTGGATTGTACTTTCTCGCATGTGATTCACTTGTACTGTTATACAGCCTAGCCAGTCAGCGTAGCTACACCGAGAATCGCTATTAGTGTTAATGCTTTTTTAGTCTCTTAAAACATATTTTATCCGTACACACTTGTCGGATTGTGTATCTGACGGTTGCTATTGAAAGGTAAAACTCTCAGCTCCCGATTGGCGGTCTCAAATTCAAGATTGGAAAAGTGTGTACGGAGAAAAGATGATTTAATTGGCGAAAATAACATTGACGCTAATAGCGATTCACGGTGTTCTGTACTGTAGCTACTGTAGTTCGCTGTCCAGTTACTGTCAGCGCTGAAAGGTCAATGGTGCTACAACTTTGACAAGGATCTGTGTCCCATAATATCTCCTGCAAGGGTTTCTTGCAGTCTTCTCCAATCTTCCTGCAGCTTGTAGCTATGTCGTCGTACGGTGGTGGTTACGGAAGTTTTGGAGACGGAAACGGAGGGTATTCAGGCGGAGGTGGGAGAGGTGGATATCGTGCCCGTGAATAATCTTTCTTTATGGTTTCTTTTTTAACAAATAATTATATTGTTATTGTTGATTGGGTTTAAGATGTTGGAGATTTGGATTTCGCTTTATGAATCAGGACGGAATGGTTTGTATTAGTCTGAGGAAGGTGACGGAACTAGTTTCTGTTTGTTTAAAAGATTGATTTGGTTACGAGGCAGATGTTGGCGATCTTAGGGTTTTTTGGTTACTGTGCAATTTTTGAAGTTTGTCGTCATTTCTTAAGTATTTCTGCGAGTATTTTCTCTCCAGTTTTTGTTAGTGTGCTGTCGTTTTTTGTGTATGCTGTTTTTTCTTTCTTCTTGCTATGTCGTGTATTTTAAGCGTCTTTGTTGTTATCAATATTTGTTCATTCATGCTGAGATTTTTCTTTCTTCTTTCTTTCTCCGTCTTGTAAATCTTTTGCCGCCATCGATGCAGTGGATTTATACAGCAGCTTGCTGGTTTGTGTTTCTATCGACTTTTTTTTCTCCAATTTTATTTTATTTTTTTGTTTCTACTTTTGTTTTTACTTTTGTTCGGCTTGTTATCGTGTGACTGATGTTGCCTAAGAGCTCTGATGGATTTTTTTTTTAAGTAGTTTTTTTTTTCCTATACACAAGTCCGATTGGCACTTGTTGTAGTATATGCTTTGCCATTGTGTCTGACATGATGATTGTGATTTGGTTTTTCTTCTGTTTGCTGAAACTCACCCGTTGTGTTTTAACCTTTTTACTGCTATTTAATTCTACGCACTGAGTAATGAGTATTTGTTATTTTTCAATAATGTGCTGTTGTCGATATGAAGGCGGCCAGTTTTGTGTTTGGGTATCCCCTCTACTTTAAATTTTCTGTGTAACTTGTTCTCCCTTGATCTTTATGTGTATTGCAGGTGACGTATTACCACTACTCTGTTAATTAACTCTTTCTGCGATTTTATCGTATTAGTTTTGTTGTTCTTATTGCAGTCAATTCATGGTCTATTTTTTCATGTTTTCTGTCTTGATAGCCTACGTGGAATTACCCTCATATTACTTTTGTCATGATGAGGTTGTGTCTTTACACTACTTTTGGTCTTTTTCTTCTTTTTTCACGTCAAGGTTTCGTCTTTTTTATGCTTCTTTTGTCATGACGAGGTTTTGGTTTATTCATTTTTGTCATCATACCTCTTTTTTTTATGCCGAGGGTTTGTCCTTATTTTTAACCGTTTAAGAATTGAAGACTTGCTATACAGAGACTGACTGTTGACTAAGGGTGCCTGGAGGCTGTATCAGGGGGTTATGGTGGTGGCGGGGGGGGAGGAGGAGGGGGGGGAGGAGGAGGAGGAGGAGGTCGAGGAGGCGAACGAGAGGGCGACTGGCTGTGCCCTAATCCAACGTATGTGCTGTTGGACTCAGTTCAGATGCCCCTGAAAGAGGTACTGGGGCTCTGTCCTTCCTTGTTTTGTTATATGTAGTACAGCATCGTGTTGGATATTGTATTACTCCTTTTTTTTGGCTTTCTATGACTGCAATATTAGTGGATTTTTTGATGTTTTGAGATCTGTCTACTTGAAAAGGAGGAACCCTTTAATGTTATGTATTCTGACATAGAAGAAAAGTTTATAATTTTCTGGTTTTTCTTGTTCACTTTTTAACTGGACGCTGTTTCGATAAGTCTAAGGTGTACGAATGAAAACTGGTCCTGTATTTTTATTGTATTTGATTTTGGCTGTATTCTCTTGGTATATCCTTATATGTTATTTTATTTTACGATCGGTTCTTTATTTTGTTTCCTCAATGCTGGCCTAGAAACAAGAACTGGCCCGTGATGTTTTCCGGATTTGATTGTGCCTTTGTTCTCCTATTAAATCCTTTTCTTTCTGGTGTTTTTCATTTTTGTTTGTTCAATGTGGATAAGCTATTTTTCATATTTATCAGGTTCGATGGTGCTCCCCTATTAGGTCCTTTATTTTTTTTTTTTTCAATTGTTCTAATTTTTGTTTGTATATGCAGGTGTGGCAATAATAATTTTGCACGTCGTTCTGAATGCAACAAATGTGGCTCTCCAAAACCAGGAGGTGGTGGAGGTGGTGGAGGTAGTGGGGGATACGGTGGAGGCTATGGTGCTGCTGGAGGTCGTGGACCACCCTCTAAAGATGGAGACTGGACTTGCCCTAATCCAAGGTGAGTAGAAATACTCGATGATGTTTTATCCCTTCTGGTTTTTTCTTATTGTTGATCTTTTTGGGAATGAGGACTGACACAGTAACAAGATATAATTTGTCTTCGTCTTTTTTCTGATGTGGTGTAGTAGTTTACTGAAATGGATTTTGTTTTGTTTATCATAAGGTTTTCATCCATAGGGTTGGACACTTTTGAATGATTCTTGATCGTCGTGTCCTGCTGTTATTGCTGTTTGTAATAGACCTGGAAATCATAGCTGATTATGATAGAGTTGAATATCATACCCGACTGATTATATTTGACTTTCTGTAATAGACACATATCTGACAGTGACTGTACGGTTCTTTCTTTTCCTGTTCTGTAATAGAGCTGAAAGTAATTTCTGATAATCATTATGTTTGAATATTAACAACTGCTATTTTGTGTTGATTTAATGGAAATGCAGTTGTGGCAATAGCAATTTTGCAAGGAGGCAAGAGTGCAACAAGTGCGGGACAGGAAGGCCCCCAGCTGGACCAGCAGTTGGAGGTGGCTACAGTGGGGGTGGAGGGAGGGAAAGCCGGGGAGGTGGAGGAGGCTACAGCGACAGAGAGAAGGGCTATGGTGGCCGGGATGGTGGACCTGGTCGTGACGGGGGAGGTGGTAGTTATGGAAGTCGTGATGGAGGAGGTGGTTACAGTGGGCGAGGAGGAAGTGGAGGAGGTGGAGGTGGAGGTGGAGGAGGTGGAGGTGGAGGTGGAGGAGGTGGAGGGTACGGAGGGCGAGATGGAGGATATGGGGGAGGGAGAGATGGAGGTTATGGAGGAGGAGGGGGTGGAGGAGGTGGTTACGGAGGGGAAGGTGGAAGGGGTGGTGGAAGTTATGCGGCAGCTGAAGAAGCTGGTCAAGGAGAGGTAGCAGTTAAAGTAAAGCAGTGTGATGAGAACTGTGGGGATAATTGCGACAATACTCGGGTGTACATCTCAGGACTTCCCAAGGACATCACAAGTGATGAATTACGGGACTTGTTTGGTGGGATCGGCCAGGTCAGTGACGGGGCAGTGGGCTCATATTGCTGCTGCAAAATGACGGGTGAGGATCTGGTTATTTCCCAGTAATGAATGGTAAGCATTTGTGATTTGGTTTGTGGTGTGGGATTGTTATTTCCCTGTTATTAATTATGAGCACTTACTGATCTTGATTTTGATGAGGGATTGCAACTTCCCAAAATGACACTTATTGGTATGATTTGGCCAGTTCTGAATGATGAGCATTTATTAATTGGGTTGTGATGAGGAATACTTATTTTCCAGAATGATGCAATATACTTTAACACCATGAAAGGACCTGAATTGGTTTTAGTTAAATACCATGATTAATCGCAGGTTTTGATTTTGTAATTGAACGGGAGTCAAGTTATTCCCTTAGAATGTGGTCTGGTGTTTAGTGGTTTTTCTTGTATTCAATGTCCTAGGGAGGTGAAGGCACCCGGAGAGTCAAGGTTTGCATCAAGTATTCCGGGTGTCAATGAGGCACTAACAACCTTGAGCAATAGAGTATTTGACCTGGAGGTGACAGTTATATGTCTTTTCTTTTGTTTTGGCCTCGTGATTTTGGGTGCAATCCAAGAAAATTTTCCACTATGATCAAAATGGAAAACAATTGACGGTAGTTTAAACCTTTATGCTCTCCTATATCATTATCAACATGCAAAATTTGCTTTTGTCAACTGCAGTGTCCCGTTGCTGCTGTAAATCACAGTTGAAATACAATATATCGTGATGCTTTGCTGTACAGAAATTGCATCAATCCTTTGTATCCTAATGCCGTCAAAGAAATAGAACTGATACAGAAAACTTTTGTTTATTTGTACATTTTGTTTTTTTCCTCAAACCTTCGCATAAAGTATGTAATGAATTATCAACAGTGTTGTTACGGTAGGCTTTGTGTTGATGTGTAGGTACAGCTGACCTGGTATTTGTTTGAATAAAATATGTTATTATATAATCTGTACAGGTTTGTACACCTCAGGTTTTCTATTGTGGTAGCAATAGGAAGAAAAATATCACATTCATAGTGGTGGACTGGTGATGAATTGCCGCATCACTCTATTGACATAAATACCATTTTCTGTTCAATGTTTTTGTTTTCCTTCCGGATATAATTGCAGTCGAACTGCTGACCATGACTTTCTGTGCAATTTTGACAGCATTTTGTGCACTGCTTGCCTTAATGGAAAAGTGTTTCCATTTTTTCTTTTTTATCAATTGATCTTGGTTTCTTGCAGCCTAAATTGTTATTGTTTTGGTTTTCATCTTTTGACAAGATGTAGACATGAAAGATTACTTAGTCATGGATTGTTGTTCATATTCCATAACAGGTCGCTCGCATTAAACAGAAGCGTGGTTACAAGGACCAATGGCCATGGAACATTAAGATTTATCAGGATGAAAGTGGACAAAACAAAGGAGATGCAGTACTCACTTACGAAGATCCTCAAGCTGCTCACAGTGCCGGCGGATTTTTTAATGGTAAATTCATAAACTATATAATGAAAAGTTATCCTATTATTTGATGCTATTCTTGCTAAATGGTAATTCCTAGACTATTATGCGAACGCATCCTTTTTTTTAAGGTTATTCTTGCAAAGTTGGAAATTGCTAGATTTTATCATTGTAACATAACTTTCTATTTACTGTTATTTTTGCGCATTTGGTGATTTAGATTTGGAAGGTGACTTCATAAAATATCATGTAAACTTGCTGCTCACAGTAGGCCGATTTTTTTTATCATAGCCTGGTAACAGTAGAAAGTGTTATTCTGCGTTTTGTGAGTAATTACACAGTATCTTGGAGTAGACAGACCTACTATCTGGCAAAAAATTGCATGAAAGTTTAAGTTTACGTCATAGTGCTGGTAGTGTAACCAGGCTAAGCAGAGTCTAATATTTTTTTGATAAATCACTCTCGATTACCGTTACCTTTGTGAATTTGGTTGTAGAAATTTGGACAAGGATTTTTTCAGATATCTTGTCATTCTCCTCTCTTCACACCAAGTGTGGCCTTTGGGTTTAGTTTTCCTCCACTTCTTAAATAATTCTTGATAGAATTCTTTTATTTTTTCTTGATCTCTTGTAATTTGTCTTATCTGAAACAGATCATGAGATTCGAGGACAGAAAATGAAGGTGACTATGGCGGAAAAATCAGCCCCTCGGGCACCACAAGCTGGATTTGGAAGAGGGTATGTCTGTCTTTCTCTTAGGAATTTGTTTTGTGAAATATGTATACCCGTTGATTTGTTTTCCGATATGTTTATCTTTTATTTTAATGTTCTTTGTGATTGACTGTTCATGAAAAATGTAATGCAATGTACAGATTGTGAATTTTCTGGATGACCTGACTATACAAAGGACGCTTGCACAGAGATATGTTTGTGAGCATTTGTTTTTCCCCAAAGGCACGTGGTTAAGTAGACCGTGAGATCGCTATTAACGTTAATGACACAAACATCGTGATGGTCTTTTTTGCCGCCTGAACACAAATTAGCGTAATTAATACTGTTTGTTTTTTCTTATCTTATTATATTCTGTGGTTCACAATTGTCCACTTCATTTGGACCAGAAATAGGATTAATAACACTAAACAAGTCCTCACTTCATGATAATGATTCATGGTGTAGTTTGTGTTTGCCTTGAAATTATTGTAGTTGAAGTCTTTCTAAAGTAGCAAGTAATACCATGGGAATGGTTAATTTTTACCACGTGGGGTTTGCTTTGTTTAGACCTAGTTTTCCGTTTTTGGCGGATAGAAAACCCTTTCTTTATAACCGATCTCCTTATCCTCGAGCGCTAGGGAATTGGATCGAGCTAATTTTACAATACATGATACGGATTTTGAAAAATTCCTCAATGCGCGATACAGATGCGTTTTTGTATGAAATTCTATACATGTTACATTTCACCTTAAAAAGTACTATGTCCATTTCTGGTCGTCCATTTTTATGTTGACAGCTCCAATCAGTTACACCAGAAGTTTTACCCACCCCCCCCTATGCAAATAAAAAAACAGTCATAAATTCTGACATGTCTATAACACGATCGTTTTATACAGCTCGGTTATTGTTTACCTTTGTTTGGTGGTATGTAGCCCAAGTCCTTATTTGTTTTTAGGCGTCCAGTCTGCAGTACAGGTACTGTACTATATCTATGCATATACATTATAACTATATGTGTATATAGTTATATTTATATATTTATAGTACATATACATATCTTTATATGTACTGTCTATATATATTATGTATACATGTATATGTATATATATGTATGTATACACGTGTATATGTATATGTATATATGTATATATGCATGTATACACGAGTGCCTCGCATTGCGTATCGCACGTTTCGAATAGTGTAGGTGATACAAAATCTCGCTTTTGAAAATGGGACAACTGGGGACATTGTATCATATGGGGAAACAAGTACAACAAGTACACTGGCGATATACTGAGCGAATTCCATCGATGCAATACACTAACTTATGCTCGTGGACATCAGTTTTTCTAGGCTTTGAAACTTTTTGACATTTTTAGGGTTGCTATACTTTTGGGCATTCTTAGGGTCATAATCTTTTGGTGGTTTTAGATTTTATTAGGACTTGCATGGTTTATGTTCTTCGGTCTAATGTCGAAATGTAGATTTTTTTTATGGAAATGTGAATTCGTTTTGAAGTTCTGTATTGCAGAGGAGGTGGTTTCCGTGGTGGAGGTGGTGGAGGTGGATATGGGGGTGGAGGGAGAGGGTTCGGTGGGGGAGGTGGAGGGGGAGGAGGAGGAGCTGATAGGCGCGAATCTGATAGGGGTTTCCGATCCCGTCCGTATTAAGGAGTCTTTGGTGGGATTTGAGTATGCGTTAGGATTTGAGTTTCTAATGGAGTAAATGAAGGAGAAATGTTGAAAAGTGAAACTTATGAGGTTGTTCCGATTTAAATAGGGAATCTGAAAATAGGGAAAGAGAAGGAAAAGGAAAACCGGTTGACCAGTGAGAGTTGGTTGTGGACTCCCTTCCTCTCCCTCCCTCCCTCTCCCTCTTCTGGAGAAAGATTTGAGTTTATTTACTGTGGAGATACAGATTTCTGAGAGAATAATTGGGGTTTTTAAAAGAAATGGGCGAACTGAGGTTTTGAAATGAAATGGGATTTTGACGAGTCACTTTAAGGATTGGTTAGACCTTGGGTCTAGGAAAATGAAAATTTTTGGAGGACTTTTTTTTTAAGGCAGTTCAGTAGGGAGAGGTTTCGTGGTACGGGCGAGAAACAGTTTGGTAGGTGACATTGTGCCTTGGAAAATTTAAGTAGTTTTCTCACGATTTGGTTTTTTTTTTTTTGTGGTTTCATGGTGATTTATCATGGTTTTTTTTTTTTTTTTTAGGGTTTATGCTGTTTTTTAAAATGATCGCCTTGTTTGCGTTATTTCTTTCTTGTTGCTGGTTATTTTGCAAGTATGTGGCAAGTTTTGGCTCTGTGATAGTTGAAGCAAAGTTTGGAAAACAATTTGTAACTCCTGTATGTGACGACCACTGCATGGATTATATGGCATACTGGTCATGACACTTGTACACAGTAGCGATACTTTAAAAAGTGTCTCAGTTTCTTTTACACTGTTTTTTACATGTGGATCTTAGAAGTGGAACTACTGTGGGATATACAACACAATATGCAAGTGATATGACTATTCAAGTGATTTAGGAGATGGTTCGCTTAGATTCTTACTAGTGTTTGCTCATTTCTCTAAACACTGAATGGTTTGCGCCTTGGTATTCAGTTAGATTGTTGACGGCCTAATCTGTGGGCCTTGGTGAAGATATGGGCGTTGGCAATTTGGACCCGTGTCATTTGTCTTTTAGGTCCAGTTTACAAGTCGATGCCAACTTAATGGAACTGCTAGGAGTTATGGGTAGGTGGTAGAGCTGGTAATAGCCAGTCAGAAGCAGCCTGCATGTGTTTCTCACAGTTTAGTTTTGGACATGCTATTTTTTTTAGTCGGCTGAGAAGCTTACCCCTGAAGTCTTGCAGCCTATCCTATTTAAAATAGTTCCACAAATTGTGGAACAATGTAGATGCATTGAGTATGCTTCCACAGCTCCTGAATCATGGAGATAATTACCCTCATTTTATTTTGGCGGAGTTCCTTCACTGGCGCTAATTCTGTTTGGTTTGTCTTTTGTGCAAGGTCTTGGTAATTGTTTATGTTGTCAGCTCTATTTTCTGAGTGAGTTGTGAGTCCTATATTTGCATGGCAATGCGCAGCATTTATGTTTCTTTTACCAAAATAAAGCCATCATCAAAGTACTTGAGCAGCGATTTAAATCTAAATGTGTGGGTCAACGAAGACTTGTGCAACTTATAAGCCATTTCCTAAGATTTGTACTAGATTTTGAGTTACTGCAGCATCCAAGCCTTGGATTGCGAATTACCCTGCCAAGTCGAAAAGTTTATTCCATTAGCAAACTACACCGCGAATCGTAATTAGAGTAATGAAAAAATTAGAGTAAAAAAACCAAAAAAAACAATTAGAGTAATTGACGGTAATTTATGTGATAGAGCTTTTTCAACCATGAAGTTTACTCTAATTTATTTAGTTATTCTATATTGGGATATGTCGGCGATAATTATGTGTGAGATAATTATGAACACTAAATTACGTAGACGTACAAAATGTGTCAGTCCGGTATAGTATTGACGTCATTATGACGCTAATAATATTTGTCGCATTGAATGTCAGTTAATGTTCACACTGACGACGATGCTGTCGACGGACGAGAGTCATGCGAACGGCTTTTTTTCGATGTGATTGATTTTTTTGTTTAGTGCGATTTCACGTGCGAGCGCGATTCTATTAAATCATTATTTGTACCTTTTAACTTATAAAAGTACAATTTTGCACTGTCAAACGTCGTCCGTACTCCACACTATTTAAAAATTACCTATATTAGAACTTTTAACGCTAATTAAACCTCACCTAAATTAGAATAATGAAAAACTTAGAATCGATTACTCTATTTGATGTGATAGAGTCGAAATTTCGAGCGACCGAATTAGAGTAATTACTCTAATTACGATTCACGGTGTACTTTTTGGCTGATGGATTATCACCCTATTGTGACAGAGTGAACAGCCTGTCGCGATTTTTCACACGAGCTGAAAACGAAGCAAGCGTGAAATCCAACTGGCCGTCAGATTTGAAAACGTACAAATTCACCCTAGTTCGCTTTAACACGACAAAACAGAAAAAAAAACAACACTTGCCGCAAGACTGCCAGGGATTTTTTTTTAGGAGGGCTCAAGAACCCCCACGTTTATTTTCCCCTTACGACAAAAGTCGAAAGTCGAAACCATTTTGAGCGCGGAACGATCTCTCCCCTTCTCTTTCCGTACTTCTTGCAAATTGCAGCCTTGGTAAAGCCTTGCCGCTTCGCAAACCCATGGATGGCGTCGGAAGGTTGCCATCAAACATAATTAAGGGAGAACTAAAAAATAAAATCGTGGTTATTTAAGGTGAAATAAAAACGCGTGTTGTCACGCCATCGTCTCAACTGTTGAGCATCGAAAAAAAATAAACCGAGTCCATGGCGTTTTCACCGTGGTTGATCTATGTCCCTGTGTACCCCGTTCCTGTGCTTCTCCCCTTTCCGTGCGCAGAGTTCTGTGAAGCCTCTGGACTAAACATGTAGATTTTAACTGGCTCTATGTTAACCTGTTTGCCAAAGCTGTGAAAACATAACTTTGAGTATTCATTCGCCGTTGCGGTTAACGTGACTTGGAATTACGTCGAGGTATGTCTACGGTCTGTCACGTCAATGATTGCAAAAGGTGATTCCAGTTTCGGAGCCGACAAAGTGTCGGGCAAAATGCTTTGTACGGACAATCTTACTGCACGACAAACATTTTTCCCAATTTATATTTCACACGTGGGACGCACCACCTCACATTGGGAATTTGTCAATTTGGGACGGGCAAAAATGCTTGTACGTGAAATCTTCACTGCGCGACAGTTTTTAAAAATGATAAACTGTACGGTCATTTGACGTATGTTTGTCCCCATGAAGAAAATTCGACGTCCGTTGTGTGGTGTGCTTTTATATTCGTATAGTAAAACCCGCACTTTTGTTCGTTCCCCCGGCTCTCCCCGGAAGTTACCAGCCTGGCATGGATCATTAAAGAGCCTTGTTGGATGTACTTATTTTCAGCATTTTGTACAAAGAGTCAGATTGGGCGCACACGCTCCATAACTACGCCTGTTATGCGCATAATTTCCCGTTTCTCGGCCTTTTCACACAAATCGCCAGCGATTCGCACGAGAGCCAGTGGCTCGTCATTTAAAACTTTCCAATCACCAAACCTAAGATGACCGTTAGTGAAGATCCCATCGAATGGCTATCGTGTCTTTCCTTATCGATTTAATAA
The DNA here is from genome assembly GCA_037447655.1 of Zygnema cylindricum. Lineage (NCBI taxonomy): Eukaryota > Viridiplantae > Streptophyta > Zygnematophyceae > Zygnematales > Zygnemataceae > Zygnema > Zygnema cylindricum. The sequence continues at coordinate 61,451 of JBBHKE010001694.1, forward strand.
TTTTGCTTGTCTTCTAAAAAAACCTTGCAGGATAAATTAAAAAGCACGATGGTAAACCATCTGAGTCTGGGGGTACAAAAGGGGTGGCATGACCAACACTGAAAAACAACAATAATAAAAAACAAAAAGAGCGACAAGAACACACCCTAAAAAAAGGAAGCAACAACAAGGAAAATAAAAGCACCCTAACTCAAAATGAAAAGCACGGCAACTCACAAAAACAAAAATACAAACCCCAACCCCAACCCTAACTCAATTAAATATCTACGAAAAACATCCCCGTAAGTCCCCCCAGCCCGGGGGAGCACGTTGAGGGAGTTCCGGAGCACGGCGACGATCCATAACCGCAACAGTCGATCGGAGGAGAATAGAAGCCTGCACTCGTTGTAGAGCCACAGATAAGCGTTGACGGTAAAAAGAAGTAAGGACCGAAGGAGGAGGGCTCCCAGGTCCTCGACGCTCGAAAGCACGTCGAGCACAAGTACGGAGAAACTCGTCCAGTGCAACACCCAAACAACCAAAGATCTCGACCGCCATCGGGATAAAGTCATCCATAGGGTCCCGGTGGGCATAATCACGCTCCTTCGCCTTAGCCGCATCACGAGCTGCCACCCCAAGATGTCGAGCCGCCTGACCAACAACTGTAGCTGAAGTAGGGTTCGCCAGAACAATATCACCGAAAATGCGACGGGCACCATCAAGCAAAACAACATCGATCCGACGCGAGGGAATAATATGAGAAACCTCACGACGCACAGAATAGCCCCCTTTTGAAGCAATAGTGGCAACGGTGTCTCGAATAGTGTCGTGCGCCTGGATCAAATCTCCCCCATGGGAGCAACGAAGCAAATGGACACCATAGGGCCCCAAGACACGACCACATGCACAAACAAGAGAGCCAAGTAAAGGAGGATGGGGGAGGCCGAGGCGAAACCGAAGGGCAGTGGTGAACTGAGCTGGTGAGAATCGGAGAGTGGACAAAATAGGTGTGGCAAAAAGCCAAGACCCAGAACCAGGTCCACCACAAGAGAGAAGACGGGCACGAGAAGAATCGGAGGGAAGCGCCGTGAGAAGCTCGGATTTAATGGTGGCGACAACCCGATCGAAAATCGATTCCTAGACACGCTCAACAGATTTTGTAACAAGGGTCGAGAAAATCGACACATCCACAAGGGAATGGGGAGGAAGAGAACGTGACGCGTCCAATAGAGATCGCTGGAAGGCGAACACACCGTCTGAAACCCGGGGGATAACAGTAGCCAGAACGGGGGTGTCCCCAGCCAAGAAACGGGAAACAAGAGTAGAGGCAATAAGACACCAACTTCCCAAATAGGCAGCTGGAGAAACACGAGCGGTCGATAATAGACCCAACCCCCCAGTAGAGACAGGGAGGGATGCCTGAATGCGGGCCGATGGCCCAGACTCGCGATCAAATGCCCCGCGACCTAACAGAGAGTGGAGGACGTCCATGAGGCGATCGTCAAAAGCCGAGAGAGAGGAGAGAAATGTCGAGGTGGGAGGGGAAGTACGAGTGAGGTAAGACGGGCGGTTGGGAAAACACCTGGTTAACATAGCAAAAGCAACTTGGGGATCGGGAAGGTGAGGAAGGTCGTCCACTTGGGCTAGATCTGTCTGCAGAGCATCATGAAGGAATTGGGTCACAAAAGTATCTGAACCAAGGGGGCAACCAAGCACACGAATGCCATCGGAGGGAGAAGGGGTTTGAAAACCAGGAGGGGTAGTAAACGAAAGTGGAATATCCTAAGGAGACCAAATAACACACTTTGACGGCTGAACTGAAAGGTTGAGTTCGGCTAAACGTTCCCTGAAAAAATCATATGCCAACACGACTTGTTCTCTCGGCCCAATAATGTGCGTATCATCTGCGACCGAAGGAAAAAGGCAAGAAAGGAAGGCGGTTGCGGAGGCACGAAGGGCCCGGTAATGGGCAAGGGCGAACAAAGGTCCGCCGAGAGGGTCACCTTGGCGAGTGCCAGTAGCAGAGGAGAGAGGAATAATATCACCATCGGCCGAGAAGGAAAGGCTGCTTGTCAAAGAATAGAAAGCCCTCACAAAGGGGAACAATTGGACAATCGGAGATGGAGCCACCATAAGCTCTAAAAAAATCACGTTCCGATCCACCGTATTAAATGCATTGGAAACGTCGACTTGAAGGACCAACCAATCCGGATGTACATCCAACAAAGCCCGAATCCCATGGACCACGGCCTCACAACCCCCTCTCGTGGCCACTCTAAACTGATGAGGAGAGAAATAATCATGGAAAGTCGGTTGGAGCTGGAGACATATCGCACGAGCCACCAATCTATATAAAACCTCTCCCACCGCAATAGGGCGGATCCCACCATTAGGTTTGGCGATTGCAACAAGGCGGGACGCCGTGAGAAGATCACAAATCCTAGGGGGAACATCCCCACTAGCTATAAGGGAACACACTCGAAAAAACACATCGAACCCCCGGGCACCCGATTCAGGGGGCAAAACATCGCGAAACAACTCATATACTGTGCCCGAGGGGCCCCCCGCTGAAAGGTGAGGAGAAGAGCTAAGAGCCTTAATGAAAACCTCCCGATCCAAATAAAACTCTCAGAAGGCTCAAAGGTGTGGATGGAAAGGGGTAAAGGGGAAGGGGCAAGGGGGTGGAGAGCTCGAAGGACCTCAATAGTGGAAGAAGATCCGGGGGCAGGGGTGAATGGCTGTAGGGCCCGAACCGCTCGAGAAAGCTCACCAACTCGGCCTAAGTGAATCGCTCGACGATAAGAGGCCGGGACATCCGATGGCTTAGGTGGCCGACGTGGTATGAAAGAGGTGCTCGATACCCGATCCTCATGCTCGGCGTGGAGGGACTTCCAGTCACCCCGAAGGAATCGGCGACAACGCGCCATAGTTTCTCTAGCCCCACTGCCCCCTCCACGACTTGGAAGGACTAGCACCCAAAGAGAGAACATAAGAAGTAGGTGCCAAGGAGCAATGTCCGTCGGGTTTGAAGAAATGTGGGACAAGGGGAGGTGGAGGGCATCTTGTACTATTGTCCTGACGGCCACAGGAATACGGGTGTACAATCGCGGGCGGGGGGCTCCCAAATCATAAGCTCCCAAAACATCTAACTCACGTACGAAATTCCAATCCTCATCTGTGGGGCCGGACGGGAGTGTGGTCGACAATGATTGAGGAGAGGTGATAGACAAAGGACCACCCAAGGTTATACAATGTCGACAACTCCGTGTATGAAGGGAAATGCCGGCCCCAGCGGCAAAAAGGTTGTGACACCCAGGACATTCGAAACGCCTCAAAGGTTTACGAGGTTTGGGCGGAGGTGGGGGAGGGAGAAGGGAATAAGAAGGGCTTCCGGACATGGTTAATAAGTCAAAGACGACATGGGAATTGGGAGGGTGAGAGGAAGAGAAAGCGTGGGAGCGGAAAATGAACCATGTGGGATGGATGGGGAAATTGGTAGGAACCAGAATGTAACATAAAGTTTGATGCCGGAAAAGAAAGGGGAGGGGGGAGTGGGGGGGGGGGGGGGGGAGGGAGTGTGGGAAGGAGAGGGTTCAAGAATCGGTTTTGGGTGTGTAAGTGGTATAGGTGAGGGGGTGGTGGGGGGGGGGGTAGGGGGGTGAGGGTAAAGAAATGTTTGTTTTTGTTTTATTATTATTATTATTTATTTATTTATTTATTTATTTTTTTTTTTTTTTTTTTTTTTTTTTGTTTTTTTTTTTTTTTTTTCGAGTGATTATGTATGTGTTTTTGTGTGCACGTTTGTGCGTATGATTTTTGGAACTAACTATTTGGGGGGTGGAGAATCAAGCCATTCACTGGTAGAGCAGGGGAGCTAGTGATGACATAGGGGGGTCACACCTGCTGTGACAGCGGCCGCAGGCTAGATCCGGAGGTACATGGTTACCGGGAGGATGTTCTGTCGCGTAATGTAGGAGGAAAAGACAAAAATGTATGAGGAAAAGACGAAATAGGCCAGATCCGGAGGTACATGGTTACCAGGAGGATGTTCTGTCGCGTAATGATACGAACAAACTCTGATGCTTGTAATTAATTCTCAGCTTATCTTATTGGCCGACAGCTCTCTTTCTCAGCTTATCTTATTGGCCGACAGCTCTCTTTGGTTCTCTAAAGAGCCAAAATTGGTACAGTACAGTACTGTACGGCACTATGCTCGATTCAGAAACTGCCCGGCCTCGTGAGGTAAGACCTGGGCTAAACGTTACACCGGGCGGGTGATATATTCTCTAGTCCGCATCGTAGCCGTCAATTTTATAAATGGACGGCTGAAACACGCTGGTTCTTATGCTGCTGAAACTGACGACGTTAGTGTGGGCACAGATGTACCTTATGCTGTACTGGGAATCTCGGACAAATTTTACGTAAAATCAGTACTGTACTATTGATTGTACTCGGAAAGGTGTTCCACAGTACGAACTGAAAGGTCTTGCCTCCCTCTGCTCCCCAACCTTCTTTTTTTTTCAATGTAAGTTAGTTGCAACAAGGGGTTTTCTATATGTGAGGTCCTTGGAAGCAGAAACCGTGTTGTAGGTGTTTTCTCACAGCGGAACAGTTTCTCCTTTTCCCTTCAGATTTGCACGTTTACCATCTGGCATCTTTCTTTTTTTTGTTCTTCCTTTCGTATTCTTTTGTTTGTAGGACCAGCTTTTCTCCCTAAAAATGACAGGATCAGAGCATGTGAACGGCTCCGGCTTTTTCAGATAATGTCAGGATTTGGTTGCGACCGCGAGTAGTACAGTAGCGTTCTTGTTGGCGACTGGAATCCTTTGCAATCACCCATATTGGCCGAACTCCGCAGCCATGGATTCTTCTGGCGGCCTCTCTCTGAACATGATGCATGGTGGCCATGATCTGCACACCAGCAATAAGGCGTCCACTGGTCAAAGCGGTTCGCCTCAGGTGACTCTGTCGATACTTGGGCACACATTAACTCCGTACAACCATGTGGTTTCACATAACCAGACTTCTGCCAGCCTCTCTCCCTATTCTCTGCCAAGTCATGGCGGGTCTACTGACGTCGTCCCATATTCGGGAAGCTCCCTGCAGCAGGCTCCTAGGGGTCAAACGCAGTTAAGCCAGGGTGGACCGCTGCTACACTCAGAATCTTCTGCCGGGACGCAGCACCATGGAGCAAGCAGTGGATCTTCTCCCCAAGCTCTCATGAATGCCCTTAACCTCCTGCAGCAGGTGAGGTCGTGAAAACGTCGATTTCTTTTATTATATCTGACTTGTTTTCTTGTAACTGGAGGTGACCTGTGAGTATATTGTGGACGAAGATGATTTTGATCATTCGTCAAACTTCTTGGGATGGACATTCCTGTTGGATGGACTAGGTTAGTAATTGGTACATGTTTCTGGAGGTGTCGTGAAACCTAAAGCAATTATTTGTAGTTGGTTTATTTTCCTTTGATAATTATGTATGCTGTGTTTATGTGTTTCTTGCTTCCTGGTTTAGTTCAGTTAGATGCCTTGAATTAGGATGGATGTGCTGTCTGCGATGTGGCTCTCGATCTGTTTTTCCCGAAAACACCCTCTCTTCATATTATTCTGGCCTCTGCATGTTTGTGGGATATTCTGAAACTTTGTTACATAATATGACATGTTTCAGCCGAATCTCTAATTATTTGAAAGGCTTGCTTGTAACCGTTGAATTAGGGTTTGTTCTTTGTGTGTGATTCTTTCCTTAAGCTTTATGAGGTCTTAGCTAACTGCAGTGGCTGGCGGATATTTGTATTTTGACAGAACATTGGAGCACTTCAGGCACTTGTTCCTCTCATTGCGCAAAGCTCCCAGCAGGGCTCTACTGGTGTACAAGCTCAGCAGCTTCAGCAGCAGCAAGCAGCGGCATCTGCCGGTGTTGCCACTGTCATATCACAGCTGGCAGTGGCAGCTGCAGGGATTTTGCCCCAGGTGGGAGCGCAGGATGCTCTGCCAAATTATTTACAGCTGTCTCAGCAGCAACTACAGCAGCAACAACAACAGCAACAACAGCAGCAATTTCAACATCCTAACTCAAAACCCTCAACGGTTCAAGATCTTACACATAAAACATCGACGGTCAATTCTCGTTGTCACCAGAGACGAAGGCGACTACAATGCTTTTCCCTTTTAGAAAAAGGGCAAAGCAAAAACAAAACTTGCCGCAAGACTGCCAGGGATTTTTTTTTAGGAGGGCTCAAGCATTTATTTTCCCCTACGACGAAAGTCGAAACCATTTTGAGCGCGGAACGACTTCTCTCCCCTTCTTTTTCCGTACTTTTTGCAAATTGCAGCCCTTGGTAAAGCCTTGCCGCTTCACAAACCCATGGATGGCGTCGGAAGGTTGCCATCAAACATAATTAAGGGAGAACTAAAAAATAAAATCGTGGTAATTTAACGTGAAATAAAAACGTGTGTTGTCACACCATCGTCTCAACGGTTGAGCATCGAAAAAAAAAAAAAAACCGAGACCATGGCGTTTTCGCCATGGTTGATCTATGTCCCTGTGTACCCCGTTCCTGTGCTTCTCCCCTTTCCGTGCGCAGAGTTCTGCGAAGCTGCTGGACTAAACAAGTACTGTAGATTTAACTAGTTCTATGTTAACCTGTTTTCCAAAACTGTGAAAACATAACTTTTAGTATTTCATTCGCCGTTGCGGTTAACGTGACTGGATTTACGTGGAGGTATGTCTACGGTCTGTCACGTCAATGATTACAAAAGGTGACTCCAGTTTTTTTGCCCGACAAATGGTCGGGCAAAATGCTATGTACGGACAATCTTGCTGCACGACAAACTTTTTTCCCAATTGATATTTCACACGTGGGACGGACCTCACATTTGGAATTTCCGAATTTGTCAATTTGGGACGGGCAAAAATGCTTGTACGAGAAATCTTCACTACACGACAGTTTTTTTCATGCTCCCATATGTTCAAAATGATAAATGTACGGTCATTTGACGTATGCTTGTCCCCATGAAGAAAATTCGACGTCTGCTGTTTTTTTTGTGGTGTGCTTTTTCCACGTTATATTCGTATAGTAAATCCCGCACTTTTGTTCTATGTTCCCCCGGCTCTCCCCGGCCGTTACCAGCCTGGCATGGGTCATTAAAGAGGCTTGTTGGATGTACTTATTTTCAGCATTTTGTACACAGAGTCAGATTGGGTGCACTCGCTGCATAACTAGGGCTGTTTTGCGCATAATTTCCCGTTTCTTGGCCTTTTCACAAAAAACGCCAGCGACTCGCACGAGAGCCAACAGGCTGGCTGTGGCTCGTCATTTAAAACATCCCAATCGCCAAACCTACGGTGACCGTTAGTGAAGATCCCATCGAATGGCTAACGTGTCTTTCCTTATTGATTTAATAATTTTGCTTCTGTTCTAGATACGAACAATCTCTGATGTTTGTAATTAATTCTCAGCTTATCTTATTGGCCGACAGCTCTCTTTGGTTCTCTAAAGAGCCAAAAATGGTACAGTACGGCACTAGGCACTGCCCGGTCTCGTGAGGTAAGACCTGGGCTTAACGTTACACCGGGCGGGTGATATTAAGTTCTGTATATTCTCTAGTCCTCATCGTAGCCGTCAATATTATAAATGGACGGCTGAAAGATGCTGGTACTTATGCTGGTACTTATGCTGCTGAAACTGACGACGTTAGCTTGGGCACAGATGTACCTTATGCTGTACTGGGAATCTAGGACAAATTTTACGTAAAATCAGTACTGTACTATTGATTGTACTTGGAAAGGTGTTCCACAGTACGACCTAGAAGGTATTTCCTCCCTCAGTTACCTAAAATTTTTATTTTCTCAATGTAAGATAGTTGCATCAAGGGATTTCCTGTGTGTGAGGTTCTTGGAAGTATAAACCGTGTTGTAAGTGTTTTCTCACAGCGGAACAGTTTCTTCTTTTCCCTTCAGATTTGCACGTTTACCATCTGGCATCTTTCTTTTTTTGTTCTTCTTTCTTTCGTCTTCTTTTGTTTGTAGGACCAGCTTTTCTCTCTAAAAATGACAGGATCAGAGCATGTGAAGCTCCGGCTTTTTCAGATAATGTCAGGATTTGGTTGCGACCGCGAGTAGTACAGTACTGTAGCGTTCTTGAAACTGTTGGCGACTGGAATCTTTTGCAATCACCCATATCGGCCGAACTCCGCAGCCATGGATTCTTCTGGCGGCCTCTCTCTGAACATGATGCATGGTGGCCATGATCAGCACACCAGCAATAAGGCGTCCACTGGTCAAGGCGGTTCGCCTCAGGCGACTCTGTCGATACTTGGGCACACATTAACTCCGTACAACCATGTGGTTTCACATAACCAGTCTTCTGCCAGCCTCTCTCCCTATTCTCTGCCAAGTCATGGCGGGTCTACTGACGTCGTCCCATATTCGGGAAGCTCCCTGCAGCAGGCTCCTGGGGGTCAAACGCAGTTAAGCCAGGGTGGAATGCTGCTACACTCAGAATCTTATGCCGGGACGCAGCAACATGGAGCAAGCAGTGGATCTTCTCCCGAAGCTCTCATGAATGCCCTTAACCTCCTGCAGCAGGTGAGGTCGTGAAAACGTCGATTTCTTTTATTATATTTGACTTCTTTTCTTGTAACTGGAGGTGACCTGTGAATGTATTATGGACGAAGATGATTTTGATCATTCGTCGAATTTCTTGGTAAGGGAAGGACATTTCTGTTGGATGGACTAGGTTAGTAATTGGTACATGTTTCTGGAGGTGTCATGAAACCTAAAGCAATTCTTTATCGTTGGTTTATTTTCCTTTGATAATTATGTATGCTGTGTTTATGTGTTGCTTGCTTCCTGGTTTAGTTCAGTTAGATGCCTTGAATTAGGATGGATGTGCTGTCTGCGATTTGGCTCTCGGTCTGTTTTTCCGAAAAACACCCTCTCTTCATATTATTCTGGCCTCTGCATGTTTGTGGGCTATTCTGAAACCTTGTTATATAATATGACATGTTTCAGCTGAATCTCTAATTATTTAAAAGGCTTGCTTGTAACCGTTGAATTAGGGTTTGTTCTTTGTGTGTGATTCTTTCCTTTAGCTTTATGAGGTCTTAGCTAACTGCAGTGGCTGGCGGATATTTGTATTTTGACAGAACATTGGAGCACTTCAGGCACTTGTTCCTCTCATTGCCCAAAGCTCCCAGCAGGGCTCCACTGGTGTACAAGCTCAGCAGCTTCAGCAGCAGCAAACAGCAGCATCTGCCGGTGTTGCCACTGTCATATCACAGCTGGCAGTGGCAGCTGCAGGGATTTTGCCTCAGGTGGGAACGCAGGATGCTCTGCCAAACTATCTACAGCTGTCTCAGCAGCAACTACAGCAGCAACAACAACAGCAACAACAGCAGCAATTTCAACAACAACTACAACAAAAGCACCAGCAACAACTTCAACAGCAGCAACAACAACAATTACAGCAGCAGCAACAACAGCAACAACTTCTGGAGCAGCAGCAACAACCTTTGCATCAAGAACGACAGCAGCAAAGGAGTAGTCATCAGTTTTTTCCCCATCAGAATTTACGTTCTCCTTCTATGCATGGTGTACACCAATCTTGTGGGGATGCACCTCTGAGTAACCTTACAGGAGAGAACGGGAACAACATCTTGAGCAGGGAAGTTCAAAATTTGTTTTCTGGACTCCAAAACAATGTTGCCATCATTAGTAATGATGTTCATGATGGCAATAGCCGAGGGAACGAAGAGGATGATGGTTATGTAGAAACATTGCCTGGTGAGAATGATTAACTTGCACTTCTATTAGGTTTCCTGCATCCCATTTTGTTTCTTTTTTACAGTTTTATGGAGTTCTAATATTCACTTGTGATTACTGTTTTTGAGAAATTAACATTACACTGTTCTTAAGGATTTCTAGTGATTTTTAGCAGGTTGTTAAGTACAAAGATTGCTTGTTGTGTTTTGCAGAGGGTGCGTACGACATTGTGGAGATAGATCCAGTTGAAATTTTAGCGGAGCACACACACTTTTGTGAAATTTGTGGCAAAGGTGTGTTTTCAACTTCGATCTGTAGATCTTTTACAACTCTCACTGGTACTGCCTACAGCATTTCTTTGGCCAGTTTACAATGGGGAAATCTGACAATGTCGTTTTTTTTCAGGGTTTAAGCGTGATGCTAATTTGCGAATGCACATGCGAGGCCATGGTGATGAGTACAAAAGTCCTGCTGCTCTTTCAAAACCTGACAGACACATTCAGGATGCAGCCTCTTTGCGACCCAAAAGGTGAGGGTTGTTTATATGGCAATGGAGTACTGATGTGTGGAACAATGTTTGTCAATGTACGTTACTTTTGCTGGTTTTTTTATGCTCATTCAAAGTCCAGCTTCCCTTTTGTATGCGTTACTTTTTTTGTTTGTTTCATTCTGGCTAACTTTGTTGTTGGTTTTTTGTTTGAAGCATGCACAAAGTCTTTGAAACCTATCTGACAAATGTTTTTCTGTTTGTTCAATGTCTGAGGTCTGGTACAGGTTCAGCTGTCCTTACGTTGGTTGCAAACGCAACAAGAAACATCGCAAATTTCAGCCTTTGAAAACGATGTTGTGCGTTAAGAACCATTATCGGCGATCTCATTGTCCTAAGATTCTGACCTGCTCAAAGTGTGGCTCCAAAAAGTTCTCAGTTGTGGCAGATTTAAAAACACATGAAAAGCACTGTGGCCGAGAAAAGTGGATGTGTTCGTGCAGGACCACATTCAGGTGAAGGTTTGTCACTGTACAAAAGATTTGATTGAACATCTTACCATTTTTGTTGCATCTCCGTCTTTAGATCTCTTGCTAGTTTTAGAACTGTATGTATGAGTTATGGATTCATCTGTTATTATTCTTCTGACTTTAAACAAAGTAGGTGTTGTTATTTGTTTGCGTGAGGGTTTTTAAAGTCATTGTTGAAAGATCAGTAAATGAAAGAACTGTAAACTTTTGGAATTGTATTCACTGGTATGCTGTTCTTTGATTATGGGTATTAATGAAGACATTCTCGATAAGGGAAAAATGGTGTAGGAAGCTGAAACTACCTCTGGCAGATGGAAGATATGTTCACCTTACTGACCTAATATTTGGATGAGGCAGGTAATTATGAATTTAAATATGTTACATGGAGCAAGCTACTTTTCAGGAAGAAACTAATAAATTTTCGAATTTTGTGTTCCATTTTGGTTTTGCAGTCGCAAGGATAAGCTGCTTGGTCATTTATCGCTGTTTGTTGGGCACACTCCGGCCTTGCCTCTCCATGTCATGGAAGAAGGCATTAATAACAGTAGCAGAAGTAACGACATGCAGGGGCCGGTGGGTTGCTTAACCATGCGTTCGTATGTTGTGACTTCCGTTCATAGCTTTGTCTTCCCATTTAGCAATTTAATCTCGCATCTAAGATTTGTTTCATACAAGGTGCATTGTAGTTATGTTTTGGCTTGTCCTAAGAGACGATCTCCGCTGTGTAAGATAGTCTTGTGTCAAACTAACACTGGAGTTTGTCGTTTGTTTTCTTTCGCTGTGCAGTTTCTGACTCTGGATGGATCTCCGAATAGTCTATCACCTCCTTCAGTAGATCAGGACAAAAGCTCCTACGGCCAGCTGTCTTCTGTTGCAAACAACGAGAGTGGCCACCTACTGTCAGGATCCAGTCTTCTTCATGGTCTCTATTCCAACTTTCTGGATCCAAACAACACTAGCTTGCGTTAGCGTCGTCGTTTTTCTGCCGAATGAGAGGACTTAGAATGCAGTGATCATGACATAATTGTCTCAGTGAAGTGCATTTGATTTTATTGTTGGTTTGTCTGGTAATTGTCAAATGGTATCTATTACTTAGAAGAGATAGTCTTTTCAGAACCAATGGCAATGATGACATTCTTCAAAACCACCAGTTCTGAGAAAAGGATGAGAGTGCTGTCATGGCTAGCAATTTATAGTAATGAGTGTGGATAAGTTTTGTTCACTACTGCAGATGTAGTTTTTCGGTGGGTCAACAGAGGTCTGTCCCTTTCCCACTGCTTTGTACATACATACCAAAATGGAGCAAAATCAGGTTGATGGGTTAAATAGAGGCCCTGCAGTTTGCTGTCTGCTAATTCTACTAGCTGTAGAAGACAATTTCTGGAATGGGGTGGTTTTTTAGGGTTTTTTTAACTTAGGCGGTTTGAGTTGTTGAGATTCTTCTTTTTTATTAAATGCCCTGATAGTTGCCCAACTTGGGAAACCTAATGAAGTTTTGTTTTGTGTCTCGAAGTGTAGAGTGCATCAGAATACAGTGGAATTCAATTGGGTCTCCGTTTTGACATTTAAGGCGCTCAACTGCTCCTAAGTGTGCCTTTATGCTTGCATGGGTCGTGGGAGGTCTCAGATGCTTGTCTTAGTTTGTCATATTGGTTTGCGAGCTCTCATTCACACTCGCCACTCCTGTGTGGTAGTCAATTTCTAATTTTATATTGGCAAGCGAATGGTTGTTGTGTTAAAATTGTGTTTTGATGTTTCTATGCTGTGATCTTACGTGTCACGTTGAGTGTTTATGATGTTAGTTCTTATGGCTGCTAGAGTCAGTGTGTGGTTGAACTTGGGAGAATGTTTCCTGGCCTTGGTATCATTCACCTGCCATGCTGTGGGTTGGTCGATGTCAGCTAGATGCTTAACACAACACGAGTAAACAAATGGGTATATCCATTTAGTACAAGCGGCTTTGACATCACTGGCATTGTTTCGGACATCATGAGATATGGGTCCAGAAGCTATGTAAATAACATCAATGAATCCTTAGGAGGTTAACAAGCCTGTTGGTCACAAATGAAGCACTTGGCTGTAGTTGATTTCTGGGAAATTTGGTGCTGTAGAAACTGAAAGCTTCCATCAACTCCTGCTCAATCAGAGAATGAAGTGATACATTCCCTTGTTCACAACTGCCCTCATGTGAGCTCGTGCGATCTCTTTCGAAAGCAGAGCCTGCCGAGATGTTCGTTTTGAGGCCATGTTCGTGGTCGGCTCTCTTCATACATGAACAGTTCACTCACACCCACTAAAATGTAGATAGGAAGTATCTCAAGTAAATAAGCCTAGCTGTTGCATAAGATAGCATAGTAAATTAGAGGGGGGGCGACTTTATTAAAAAGCGCGATGGTAAACCATATGAGTCCATAGGAACAAAATGAAGTAGCATTTCTAAAACTGAAAGAACCACATGACAAGGGAATAAGCAACAAGGAAAATCAAAGCAAAACCGACGAAAAAACGAAAGGATGGCAAGGAAATCGAAAATACCCAAAAAAGCAAAACCCAGAAAGCAAAACATCAAAGGAAAAATCTAACACGTAAGAAAAACAAAAAAAAAGGACCCCCAACATAACATAAAAACAAAAATCTACCGAAAGCAACCACGTAGGTCCCCGAATCCCGGAGGAGCACGAGGAGGAAGTTCCGGAACACGCCGTCGATCCATAACGGTAATAGACGATCGAAGTAATATAGAAGCCAACACCCGTTGTAGGGCCACGGAAAAACGTTGACGAAAAAAAGATGTAAGGACTGAAACAGAAGGGCTCCCATGTCCCCGCCTCTCGAACGAGCGCCAACCACAAGTACGGAAAAACTCATCCAAAGCCACACCCAAACAACCAAATATCTCGACCGCCATCGGAATGAAGCCATCCATAGCATCGCGGTGGGCATAATCACGCTCCTTCCTTTTAGCCGCGTCACGGGCGGCCACTCCCACATGCCGAACCGCTTGGTTGACGACTGTAGTTGAGGTAGGGTTCGCCACAACAATATCACCAAATGTACGACGCGCACCATCAAGTAATACAAGATCGATCCGACGCGAAGGAATAATGTAAGAGACCTCCCGGCGAACAGAAAATCCTCCCTCAAAAGCGATAGTAGCGATGGTGTCTCGAATCGTGTCGTGCGCCTGAATTAACTCGCCCCCATGGGAGCAACGAAGCAAATGGACCCCGTCGGGCCCGAGAACGTGGCCACAGGAGCAAACAAGTGAGCCAAGCAAAGGTGGGTAGGGGAGGCTAAGCCGGAACCTAAGGGTCGTCGTGAACTGAGCCGGGGTGAAACGAAGAGTGGATAAGATAGGGACAGCCAATAGCCAAGCTCCAAAGCCAGGTCCGCCACAAGACAGGAAGCGTGCACGCGAAGAATTGGAAGGAAGCGCCTCGAGAAGCTGGGATTTAATAGCAGCGACAACCCGATCAGAAATGGATTCTTGAACACGCGCAACTGATGTCGTAACAAGAGTGGAAAACATCGGCATGTCCTCGATAGCCGACGGATTAAGAGAACGTGATGCATCCAAAAGGGACCGTTGGAAGGCGAGCTCACCATCTGAAACACGGGGAACCACGGCCGCAAGAATAGGAGTGTCCCCAGCCACAAAACGAGAGACAATAGTGGAAGCAACAAGGCACCAACTTCCCAAATAGGCGGCTGGAGCAACACGCGCCGTCGAGAGTAAACCCAAACCGCCGGCCGAGACTGGAAGAGAGGCTTGGATGCGTGCCGCGGGCCCAGACTCGCGATCAAAAGCTCCACGGCCCAGCAAAGTGTGGAGGACATTCATAAGACGATCATCGAATGCGGAAAGTGAGGACACAAATGATGGGGTGGGAGGGGAAGTGCGAGTAAGGTAGGAGGGCCGGGCCGGGAAATAGCGTGTCAGAAGAGCAAAGGCCACCTGGGGATCAGAAAGGTGAGGAAGGTCGTCCACGCGGGACAAATCTGTCTGAAGAGCAGGTCGAGGAATTTCGTGACGTAGGGATCGGAACCAAGCGGGCAACCCAACACCCGAATGCCTTCGGTAGGAGGAGGAGTCTGAAAACCAGAAGGGGGAGTGAAAGAAAGAGGAATAGGAAGTGGGGACCAAACAACACACTTTGATGGCTGGACCGAAAGATTGAGTTCGGCCAAGCGAGCCTTGAAATAGTTATAGGCCGGTATAACTTGGTCCGAAGGACCAATAATGTGTGTGTCATCCGCAACAGAAGGGAAGAGGCAAGAAAGGTAAGCAGCTGCTGAAGCTCGGAGGGCGCGGTAATGGGCTAGGGCAAACAAAGCGCCCCCAAGAGGACTCCCTGACAGATGCCAGTCGTGGAGGAAAGTGGGACCAAACCATCATCCGTGGAGAAAGAGAGGCTACTGCTCAGAGAATACAAGGCTCTCACAAAAGGAAATATCTGGGCAATCGGGGAAGGTGCGGCCATAAGCTCTGAAAAAATAGTAAATTAGTCCATGTAATGCTCAAACTAATCAGATTGGCAATGTATGTGTCCCTGGTTTGTCTGGTAATTGACAAATGGTATCTATTACTTAGACGAGATAGTCGTTTCAGAACCAATGGCAATGATGACATTTTTCAAAGCCTCCAGTTCTGAGAAAAGGATGAGAGTGCCGTCATGGCTAGCAATTTATAGGAATGAGTGTGGATAAGTTTTCTTCACTACTGCAGATGTAGTTTTTTGGTGGGTCAACAGAGGTCTGTCCCTTTCCCACTGCTTTGTACATACATACCAAAATGGAACAAAATCAGGTTGATGGGTTAAATAGAGGCCCTGCAGTTTGCTGTCTGCTAATTCTACTAGCTGTAGAAGACAATTTCTGGAATGGGGTGGTTTTTTAGGGTTTTTAAGGGTTTTTTTAACTTTGGCCGTTTGAGTTGTTGAGATTCTTCTTTTTTATTACTTGCCCTGGTAGTTGCCGAACTTGGGAAGCCTAACAAAGTTTTGTTTTGTGTCTTGAAGTGTAGAGTGCATCAGAATACAGTGGAATTCAATTGGGTCTCCGTTTTGACATTTAAGGCGCTCTACTGCTCCTAAGAGTGCCTTAATGCTTGCATGGGTCGTGGGAGGTCTCAGATGCTTGTCTTAGTTAGTCATATTGGTTGGCGAGCTCTCATTCACACTCGCCACTCCTGTGTGGTAGTCCTTTTCTAATTTTATATTGTCAAGTGAATGGTTGCTGTGTTAAAATTGTGTTTTGATGTTTCTATGCTGTGATTTCACGTGTCACGTGGAGTGATTATGATGTTAGTTCTAATGGCTGCTAGAGTCAGTGTGGTCGAACTTGTGAGAATGTTTCCTGGCCTATGGTATCATTCATTTGCCCTGCTGTGGGTTGGTTGATGTCAGCTAGATGCTTAACACAACATGAGTAAACAAATAGGTATATCCATTTAGTACAAGCGGCTTTGTCATTATTGCCATTGTTACGGACATCATGAAACATGGGTCCAGAAGCCATGTAAATATCAACAATGAAGCCTTAGGAAGTTTACAAACCTGTTAGTCACCAATGAAGCACTTAGCTGTAGTTGAACCTGTTAGTCACAAATGAAGCACTTGGATATAGTTGATTACTGGGAAATTCGATGCTGTAGAAACTGAAAGCTTCCATCAACCTCTGCTCAATCAGAGAATGAAGTGTTGCATTCACATGATCACAACTGCCATCTTGTGAGCTCGTGCGACCTCTTTAGAAATCAGAGCCTGCCAATATGTTTGTTTTGAGGCCATGTTCGTGGTCGGCTCTCTTCATACATGAACAGTTCACTCACACCCTCTAAAATGTAGATAGGAAGTATCTCAAGCAAATTAGCCTAGCTGTTGCATAAAATAGCATAGTAAATTAGTTGATGAAATGGGCAATGCATTTGTGTCCCTGACATGCAGGTAAGCCATTTTCTCCAATTCAGTATGGCGCACGAGGAATCACAAAACAACAGCTGATATTCAACAAGAGAAATCAGATGTTGAGAATGTGTCTGTTTGCTTGATGCATCAACCTTTTAGAAATGCTTTCTCCACACTCGGACAATGTTTTTGCAGGACCTTGTCCACTGGCATGGCTTCGGCGATTCATTTAGAACAGTCTCATTGACGGACCCCGGCTTGTAGCGTTTTCATGCCCACAGTTAATACTTGCCAATCATAGAATTGGGGCAGTACACTTTGATGAGGTGGTAAAGAATTTAAGATGATGTCACATGGCACACAAGTCAGTCATTAGGAGTTTTGAAGATTACATGTAGATGAGGAGGAGACTTCGACAGACGGTTTAGACTGCTGTTCTTTTGTGTAAAGCATACTCTGACCAGCAGTATGCAATATTTCCAAATTTTCCTCATTCTCATCACATCTGTTGATGTCCACGTGCCTTCTTTTCTTTACAAACAAACAGTCAAGTGTAATGTTCCGACAGGATCGAGCATATCCAAATGATCATTGTTAATACCAACCCGTCGTTGTTTTCCTTTTTTTCCCTCTATTTCTGCTTCCTTTAGTTGGTGTTTTTGCCCACTCTTATTTTGGTTCAGTTTTTCACTAAAAATCATATGCATTACAGGCGTTCTTTTTTGACAAAGCTTACGAAGTTTAAAAAAAATATCCGGACAGCAACTTCAAAAGTAACCTTTTTCCCAAGACAAACAAACTACTTGGAGTCACTGTTGCCCTAGGTGCTCTTACCTAGTCTCGTAACACTAGAGAGAATACTGTTACAAACGACAATTTACTCGGACGGAAACTGACACCAGCGGTCTCTCTCAGGGAAAAGCATATGATGTTCCCATGTTGTAAGCCATGGTAGGACAAAATAGCAACTTCATGATCGTATGGGAACGCATGGAACGCCTGAGAAAACAACAGCCTTATCAATTACCAAATAAAAAGGATCACAAATATCATGTCAAATTCGTGCCCAAATTGAACCACTTTGCAGTTTCCCAACTCAAATTTTGTCATAAAGATGGGGACTGAACTTGGTGAATAATGCTTGGCCTTCGGACGACATGACCGTGCCAGAATACATAGCAGAGGGATAAAACTAGTGACTGGAAGCTGAGTAATTGAGTAATTGATGTCCTTCGAAGTGAAACATCTTTTTTTGAAGGCTACAAATCTCCCTAACAAAATTTTCTACATCTTGTTAAAATAGACTTTGATAAGCAGTCTGAGAGAGACACTGGTACATATCTATACAAACCTTTGTTCCTCTTGTGACCTATACATAACTCCAGTATTGACATCAATTGTATACCGCTCAAAAGTGATGTTATGGAAAAAACCACCTGGCATAGAACCCATAAACCATGCATGCATACTGCAGATTGTACTTTATTTAGCTACAAACTGATCACAAGTCCCAGGCACAACTGTAGAGTCAAATGCAGAAGTAGACCGATTACAACAAACCATATATTGTTAAGATCCGCTTGGTGACTTCTTAAAATCAATTTTATCTACTTTGACCTCTCCGTCGATCAGCTCGTAGACATAAACAACCACTCGTGATGCGTCAACATCCATGAGCACAAAGCTAGGGTTGACGTCATATGTCATGCTGCTGTATGCCCCAGTTGCGGAACCTGGGTTAAGCAACAAACGTCCTTGGTGCTTGTAGGCCTTGAACTGATGGGTGTGACCAGTAATGAGAATGTCCACATCCAATTGCCGCTGCAACATTGCCAAGGACTCAATGTCTCCCCAGGGAACCACCTATTCCACAACCAGATTTGAAGCTTAAAGTAAAACTCGCATCCAGCTGAGAACATGTTAGTTGCAAATGCTGCGACAACCTCTTTATGAGAGAGCAGATGCTAAAGAAAACACTTTTACTTCTAAACATGAGAAAAAAGCTCAGAAATGAGTAGCACGATTGTTTCCACGATGGTAGGGCAGGGCTGACACCATATGGTTCCCGCTTTCCAAACCCATAGAAATTGTTTCCTAAGAGCTCTTACACAGTTTGCTCATATGACATAAATCCCTACAACAAGGGCTTTACCCATTTTCCTCCCTGCTGCTACTGGCAACACACTCTTACCCTAAAAAGAGTCAGTCCAGAAAGTTCACGGAAACATGCAGTCAATATTTAAAGCCGTAAGATGTAATTACATTCTCACAAGTTTCTTCACAACAGCCCTTGTCCCTAATTGCCCTCCATTCAGCAACAGAAAATGTTCTCCACGTGCCAATGTACCATAACAATCATTTCCACGCTGTCAAGAGATCATTGGTTTTTACTATCCCTTGCCCCGATGTTTTGTAATTAGCCATGCTTATCAGCACCTCAAAGGAGAAACCAGGACTGTTTTATAAGTGAAATAATTGGCCCACATATCAGCTGAGAGGTGCGGAGCTGCAACACTATTAGTAATACTAGAAGAAATCTTCAAAATTCAGTTTAATACCATGACTGGAATATGGCAATTTTCTAATGGTCACAACTAAAGTACATTCTACGAAAAAAAATTAGGGAAAGAGCAGCGGTAAAAAAACGAATACAACCTGAGAAACCTTAAGACACGACTATTGCATGATAATATTGTTTCATGGAAGTAGGTTAAATGAAATACGGTTTTAAGGAGAGTGTCAATTCAGACTACTAGAAAACATAAAGAGGACCATACCTGATGGCCATGGCAGATGCCAATCTTGAAAGAGCCAATGGTGAGTGTTTTTGTCTCAGGGTATCGAGAGTCTTCGTCATATTCACCTTTAGCAACATGAACGTCATTCGCCAGTGTTTTGAGGTAATCGTGCATTTCCTAAAAGCCATTTGCCAAACCATGTTGACCTTGTTTAGAAGACATTGTGATGCATGTGTTAGAAATAATTGTCGATATAACTATTGCAAAATACTTACCATTGCAAACACTCATTCACATTTACATGAACCCTAAAAGGTAGAAATATCCATCTAACAGGCAGAATGGAACACTTGCCAACCATGTGTGCTGAGAAAAGGAAAAAGATTAAAAGAATATCACCTTTATGCAAAGGTTTCCTGGACTCAGCACATGCTGAATCTTTCCAGGTACCAACATATTCTTAAACTTTGCTGGAAGATCTGCGGCTCGATGAGGAATGTGCATATCCCCCAGAGCCAACACGAGAACCATGGTGTCCGCAACTTTCTTCTTTCTAAAAAACTAAAAGGAGCAAACAGACTTGAATATAAGGCTGAGAAAAATTATTGCTTATTCTCAAGATCCTTCGCATGCTTAAATTTTCTTAGGAAAGGTCCAGCATGTCATCTCTGGTTGTGATCTAAGAGCCACACCGGACATCACAAAAAATCCAAAACTCTGAAAGCTGGAACAGGAATCTTAACAGGAAGAAGCCATCCTTACACGGACGGCGACTTCATCCTTCAAAGACGGAAAAATTCCCGAATCTTGTCCTTAGCTTTGAAAGCCGCTCCGACGACACCTTTATCAAAGTGGTAAAGGACACTTAACAAGGGCAACAAACAGGCATTTGAGTTTGCCTTCCGATTAAAGTGAAGCGGCGAAGGTTGCAAACTTGCAATTACGGACGTCCTTTTCGGTGTTTCCTTTCAGGCCCAGTGTTATGACGTCAGATTATTATTCATAGCGTCACGTAGTAAAATGCGTTCCCGTTTGAAAGCCAGACCGTCTGGAAGGAAAAAGGCTAAGGGCAATCTGTAGCAGAGGTCGCAAACGGTCAACCGAAACCGTAACCGACCGTTACCCGACCGCCCGCGTCGGATCCGGAACGGATTCGGTTGCCAAATTTGGGGGGCCGGGCGGATTCGGGCGGTTGATTCACAAAAAAGAAAAATAAAAACCGGTTACGGTCGGGTAAGCAAAAAACGAAAAAAAAAGAAAATTTTGTATTGTCCATACAATCCAACATTATTGTACTTTGTACTCTTGTTATTGTGGAAGGTATAAGGGAGATGTACCACTAATTTTGTACTTATTCGGGTACGGACGGGTACGGTTAGTCGCTAGAAATCGAGTTTCAGTTGACTTTTATTTTCGCAAACGCGTTTCGGGTAACGGTTAACAATTTAAGAGCGTGACATAACCCGGTCGGGCGTCGGTTACTCAGATTTTGAAAAAAAAAAACGGTCGGTTTCGGTTATCTAAAATTTTGACTGTTGCGACCTCTGATCTTTAGTGTTGTGCATCGGCGGGGTTTTGCCGATAATCGATATATTGGCACGATATATCGACATAGGGATTATCGCCAATAAAAATTGCGATACCACCGGTACTGATAACTATCGGCGATAATTGTACGGTTAAAACCATACGGTTGTGCGGTCTATTCCGTCGTACTAAACCGCCGTTAACCGTTACATTAAGTACGGAACAGATTGCTACAACGTGGCATGCCACGCTATATACAGTAAAAAATATAATACAGTATATTATAAAGTACTATTATACAGCGTACTATATTTTTTCCACTTATCGCCGACAAGGAATTTGTTGGTCTCAGTGCAATATATCGGAAACCTTGACCGTTCGATAACCGATTACTATCGGTATTGGTGTCATCGCGATATATTTCTTGCCGATACATAACCCTACCTTTTTTGTTGTTTGTGAAATCGGAACCTTTTTTCATTCCAGTAATTTGGTGTTGGAATAAAGTCAAACGCATGGGGACCACACTGACATTCTGTTTGATCTTTCAGCACGTGGCAAATTCACATTGGCGCAAAGCTTCTCGGCTCCCCTGCGTAGGAGAGTCCAGGGCATCTACCGTACAGATCTAGAAGTGAACTCCAGTTTCTTGTCTAGGAGGAATAGTGGTCGCGGATCCATTAACTTTTTGCGCTGGGAGTCGTAATACGTGGCAGACCGATACATGCCCCAAGTAGTCCTCCTCTATTTTAGCCACACGGCTTCCAGTCATGCGGCCTGCGCGAGTCAGTTCCTTGATGCTCCGCTGGCTACTGGATCTGTAGTGAAAATCTGGCTACATAGGAAGGGGAACGCAACGTATGTACGGAAGTCCATCTCGACAGCTTTGTTTGTACCTGCAAAGTGTCCCTGCATATCATTCACATCTACATTTGTCACGGAAGTGACTAATGTGACTATGCAAATTTGGCCCAACTTGCCGCCGTGGCTGTCTAGGGCCCTATGAAGTGATAAAGGCTCGATTTGTACTGCAAATGTCAATGTATTGAACTTTCAATCTTCCGCTTTTCAGAGCTCGCATCCCGTGTTTTGGAATTGTGAACAAAGTCTCAAAATTCAAAACTGCAATATAGTACAGACTACAGTACTGTACTTTTTTTGACTTTTAATTTTGGGCCCTGAGCTCTTTTCACATTGTCGTTTCAGGATTTTTCTAACTATGGCGTCCATTGTAGCAGTGGAACATTCTGCCATCACTCGGTCGCTCGCAACATTTGGAAGCCGAAGTAAACCACATGCAGAACTCCTATGGCAGGTTTCAGAACACAGGCAAGCCTCTTGCCAAAATATCAAAATTGGACAGTTCAAAATTGGTCAAACATTTTTTCAAAGCCGTTAAAACATTTTCCGCGGTATGTTTTTCCTCCGGAAAATGATGGACTTGAAGCGTCCGAGCATGAAATTTAAATTCTTTGTCAATAAAATGAGCCGTTACTGACATGAATGAGGTTCTTTTTATTGTCTCGGTCTAGAGATCGGTCGTAAATGCGACGAAAATATTGTTATCAATATTTTCTTTAAGTTTTGGGATGATCAAACTACAAATATCTTTGGCAGAAGATATAATGTAGTTTTTTACGCCATTGGCGGACGGGAGTAGTTGGTCGATGTCAACACTTTTGTTGGAGGAAACACCAACATCAAACAATGTTTGACAAAATGCTTGAAAACCTGGGAACAAAAAAAAAAGAATAAGAAAATAGCATACAATTATTAACCATGATCAATAAATAAGGTTTATATCAAAATAACATCCTGACAAACCAAATAATAATAAATAAAAAAAAAGCGTACGAATATAAATTATAGATAAAAAAATAGTGATGAAGCTCAATAATATAATTTGATTAACAAAACAAGTTATAATGACATATACATTAACGCCATCTTAAATGGAATTCAAAATAAATCAGACCTGAACCGTCGACCATCAAAAATGGTCGAAGGTCCTCGCAACACATCAACGCCACCATTTTCGCAAAAAAAAATCGGTCACTCGTTTTATGCGAAAAAAGGTAAATTTTTAATTATGAATGTTTACAAAAAAAGTTTTAGTTTTTCACATAGAAAATCAATTAGCAAGAAACACATTGTGATGAGCAAAAAAATCAAAACATATTTTGTAGTATCAAATATATGAAAATCCAAATCACAACCTTGTCATATTTTTGACTCTATTATACAAATTCTCAACCTCAAACCTAAAAATTACACAAAATATATAAATCTAAATGTGGTATAAATACTTCGCTTTGGTAATTTGGTAAAAATAAACATTCCGGTTTAAGAAAAAAAAAAGATAAACACTAGAAAGTTTGTGAAAAAAAAAAAAAAAAAATATATATATATATATATATATATAACTAATACTAAAAAAATAACAATAATTAAAAAACAAAACAAAACAAAAAACTATGCATTTAAAAGATCTCGGTTGGATCTAACACATAAAAGATCACTAACAATTGAAGCCGCTAGTGCGCTCCTCTTCTTTGTTATCGTGTTCCTGGAATCCGAAAAATTGCATTCCGACATGGAACTAGAAGCCGGGATAGCTAGAATAGATCTAGCAACACCAGCTAGAATAAGAAATCCTCCATCTTTCGCACATACATATGATTTCTTTTTCCACAATTGAAGTATGTTAAAGTTCAATCTTTCGTCGTTGGTTAATTTTAAATCAAAATAACGTTTCAATTCGTCACTAACGAGCGTTTTTTTGTCGGTGGTAATAAAAACCTCATTTTCGTCATCGCTCTCACCAAAAAAATTGTGGAAACCGTCCATATTTTGCGATATTTTCTGTTTTTTTGTGATACGTTGAGGACTACGGAAATCAACGTCATCACCTAGGTCGTTAGCAAGTTCTCGAAGTTTGACCCTATCGCTTTCAATTTCGGTTTTCGATACCCCAATTATTTCAAGCTTTTGTTTTTGTCGGGGATCTAAGAGAGCCGCGATAATATGATACTCATGAAGGCCCCACTTCGGTAACGCAAATTTCATAAAAAGTTCTTTCAATTTTTGCAAGTTTGGGGAATCGGCCGGGCATTCTTTTTCACCGTCATTGTAAGATGTTTTTCTTATCTTACAATGGTTATGCAGAGACGTTAGTTCAAACAAAACCAAATGTAAAGTTGGTTCTTTGAACTTTTCCAACTTTAGGGTCGCTTCTTGAAACCTTTCAAAAAATCGAATAAGCTCGGTAAGGTGAGTCTTATTGATACAAGCAAAAAGTATCAATTTATTTTTTGCTTGAGCCATTGGTCGTATCTCATTGAATGCATCGTAACTACCCTTAAGCATTCGGAGCAAATAATTCCATCGCGTTGCGTTTTCTTGTTTTAAAGTGTTTTTCAAAAGATTTTGTAAATTACTCTGTTTGAAAAACGTGACCAATGATTTACACGCATCTATTATATCAAAGAATTCAGGAACTTCCACATCGTATTTGTATTTTTTGGAACTTCGGCTCTTGTTCAAAATCGTTGTCACAATTGTAGCAATTTTATGGTCCGCGCAGGGTATCCAAGTAAACATACTCGGTAGACCTTCAGTCGCACACATGTTAGAGCCACTATCGGTCACAACAACGCAAAGATTTGCCAAAATATCAAAATTGGACAGTTCAAAATTGGTCAAACATTTTTTCAAAGCCGTTAAAACATTTTCCGCGGTATGTTTTTCCTCCGGAAAATGATGGACTTGAAGCGTCCGAGCATGAAATTTAAATTCTTTGTCAATAAAATGAGCCGTTACTGACATGAATGAGGTTCTTTTTATTGTCTCGGTCTAGAGATCGGTCGTAAATGCGACGAAAATATTGTTATCAATGTTTTCTTTAAGTTTTGGGATGATCAAACTACAAATATCTTTGGCAGAAGATATAATGTAGTTTTTTACGCCATTGGCGGACGGGAGTAGTTGGTCGATGTCAACACTTTTGTTGGAGGAAACACCAACATCAAACAATGTTTGACAAAATGCTTGAAAACCTGGGAACAAAAAAAAAAGAATAAGAAAATAGCATACAATTATTAACCATGATCAATAAATAAGGTTTATATCAAAATAACATCCTGACAAACCAAATAATAATAAATAAAAAAAAAGCGTACGAATATAAATTATAGATAAAAAAATAGTGATGAAGCTCAATAATATAATTTGATTAACAAAACAAGTTATAATGACATATACATTAACGCCATCTTAAATGGAATTCAAAATAAATCAGACCTGAACCGTCGACCATAAAAAATGGTCGAAGGTCCTCGCAACACATCAACGCCACCATTTTCGCAAAAAAAAATCGGTCACTCGTTTTCGCCTCCATTTTTTAAAGAAAATTACGAAGAATTCCTCTAAAACTATCCATGTCGCCGAAAGCTAAACATGTGTGAATGTTAATTGTTGAAGTACCGTTTGTTGACTTGTATTGATAAACTACGAAACATGTATTACAAACCACTAAACCTCCCCGCTTTACTATGTACTTGTTTGATGTTTTAGTTTCATAGACATGTTCAATTTTTTTCCAACAACTTGAAGTGGCCCTGCTTTCTTTCACTGGGTAATACTGAGCAGTTTCACCATTTTTTGATTTTTGAAGTTCGTTTTGGATTGTAGTTTTAAGGGAAGTGATAATGCTTTTGTCCATTTTGGTGTATGACTAGGTTTTGTGTTTTTCTAACTTTAATAGCATTCCTATTTATCGATTTATTGTTTGAAACATGTGAGTAAGCTAATAATTAGGATTTGTCTTGGGAAATTGACGTAATATTTTGATTTCCGCTTAATTATTAACTAATAATGACCACGTGTCGCGTGACGTTGACATAATAATATGATATATTTGTGGAAACGTGGTATAAAACGCATAATCAGCACTTTGCAATAATGTACGATGTATGAGTAAGCCAATAATTGCGATATGTCGCGTTATATTGATATAATAATTTGACATGTTTTTGGAAACACCGCATAAAGTGCATAATTAACACTTTACAATAGATTACGATTTGCGACCCTTATTTTTTTGTAAGATTCGCGAAATGAATAGTGTTATCACCGTGTCAGATTTGCGACGCTAATTATGATGCCACGTACTTCCACGATACCAAAAGTACAAAGAACAATAATGTTGGAAAAAAGAAGTACAAAATTTTCATTTTTTTTGGTTTTTTGTTTGACCGACCGTAACCGACCGTTTTTTTTTCTGGTGAGTCAACCTACCGTAACCGCCCGACCCCCAAAATTTGGCAACCGAATCTGTTCCGGATCCGGCGCGGGCGGTCAGTTAACGGTCGGTCACGGTTTCGGTTGACCGTTTGCGACCACTAACCTGTGTGGAAGGGAAAAGGCGAAGGGCAATATGCCAACCTCAATATCGCGTACCATATTGCCACGCTAACTGAAACCGTCTAAATATCGAACGTCGTCGTGCCACGCTAACTTAAACCGTCTCAATATCGAACATGAACGTGCCACGCTAACTAAAACCGTCTCAATATCGAACATCGTCATGCCACGCTAACTGAAATCGTCTCAATATCGATTATCGTTGTGCCACGCTAACTGGAAAAAACAGAGCCTCAGAGTGAGTCCAAATATGAATACTATAAGGGAATTGATCATGGTTGTGACTGTTTTGGTTGCGCACAGTCACTTACGTCATTTTTAAACGTTTAAGCGGTTGAAACAATATTTTGAAATTCAAAGTTGTCTAACCGATTGACCGTCAAATTTATACTCAAAGGTACTTTACTTTACCAATGTGTACTTCCAACATACAATTTTTGACAAAATGACGTTAGTGACTGTGCGCGACCAAAACAGTCACTGCCATGATCAATTCCCTATTATAAACCTTTATCTCGAATACAAATGCCTACAAATTTTTCACCGCGGAGTATATAATTTAATAAAATGTGAACTGATATAAACATGGCTTGAATTTGCGACCCCCGATCAACCATCCGTCTGTTCGACCACCTTTAAGCTTTTAAGCCGATTTCACTTTTTTCCAACAAATATTAATATCATTGAACGTTATAAAGTTGTGGCACGCCTCGACACATCTCACGGCGTACATCGGTTTTCGTTGAAAAGGCCGGTGCATTAGTTTCCTCATATTCGACAAGTTTCCCTCCACCCACAAAAGTATCACTAGCCTATTTCACACAGTGAAAAGGATAGCACATCGTAACTGGCTATAAGCGCGCCCCTAAACTAACCTAAAATATAAAAAATAAAAATATTTTTTCATTCACTTTAGTACAGGAACGATTTATTTAGTATACGTTACACTATTTCAGGGGTCTAAACAGTTTATATTTGTCAACAATTTTACAACCAAATCATGTTTTGTATTTTTGTGGTTTTACTCGGACGTTTTTATATGGTAAAATTTTCATTTTACAAAGAAAGGAAAAACGAAAGGAAGAAGTGTCACTCGTACTTTTTAAAATGTAACAATGACGACACAAGTTTTATAGGTGGCCATGCCAATAAATTCTCATGTTTTATTTTTTCTTATTCACTGTACAAAACGTTTAACATTGCGCGACTGTAAACTCAGGCATGTAAACTTGGTGGGCATCTATTTTGTTGGAAAATTTTGTAGTAGGAGATGGTTTTTCTTCTCCGTTGTCATTATTACATACGGCAAGCTTAACAAAGGGCTTTCTATTACAATGGGCATTTCTCGTGCTTCTCGTAATTATGGAGTACTTTGACGAGTGTCCCATCCTCTGCTAAAATCCTCTGGTAACACCAAAACTCATTGACCATAAGGATTTTTTTTTATCGTTTTTCTCCAACTTTGATTTTGGAACATACAATTTTTCGCCATACGAACAAAGTGTAATGACGATAACACATTTGAAGACATCTTGAAACTTTAACTGTACTCAGATTTGATGTCTTCCTCTTTTAGACCCAGTGTCATATGATATCGACTCATCTCCAAATTTTGTCCAAAACCAAAGCGAGCGTCGATGTTAATTAAACTAACACTCAACAACGAATAGGAAAATGTTTTCGCATGTATCACATACTTTGTGTTTTTAATTGTTCTCCACTCCTTAGTGTGCGGGATAATTCCCAAGCTCTCTAACCTCCAATTTCATTATGTTTTGCAAAAGTCAACACAGTCGTCACCTCTCCATGTCTCTCTTTCTCTCTTATTACTACTCCCCTCTCCCACTTTGTTAAATGAAATATACAAACAACGGTATGGAATGACAATGCTATAATAATATTTACTGACTACGGTTCGGCGTAGTTTGGTGGTATACCGAGTAAAAAAAACACAAAAATGTATTATCGAAAATCCTTTACATAAATTTTAGAATTACGAACGTCGACAGTGTCAGAACTGAGTGTCATATCATAATTATACAAAACCCTAAACATCTATAATGTCACAAAAACTAGGAGTCTACAACGGTTGCAATTTTTTATCGACGTCTATAATTGTCACAAATTGTATGTCTACAACCGTCACAGTTTAATGTAACCATTCCGGCTTAACACAACCATTCCGGCTTAACACAGTGGAATAGTTAAAAAGTTAAGGGATGTCCCCATGTAATAAAAAATGTGAAGTGGTACTTTATATCTTTGTGAAGATTTTACGTACTACTTTGCATAACGTTCCAATATGCGAAAATGAAATCGGTAATTCCAACTATAAAGGTTGTAGACGAGGGTAAAACTTGTGACGCTTTCAGACGAATATAAATATTGCGACAATCGATGGTGTCTACAAAAATACTATGGTTGTAAACTACATTATGTAGTTTTTTGTGACATACTAGACGTTTAGGGTTTTGTGACATTGTGACATCATGATCACTTGTGACAACGTCGACGTTATCAGTACACCGTGAATCGTTATTCTCGTAAGGTTTCTTTAGCGTGTAGGAACAATTACCGTTATTTACGCTAATTGAGATTTTGGATTTAAAAAAAAAAAACATACATACTGGATATTTACTTATACTAATTTGGATTTAAAAAAAATTAAACACCCGCCCCAAACTTGTTTACACTAATATAGGTTATGTTCAAAATCTGAGAAATCGTACACAAATCGTACGTTCACACCGTCGAAACGCGATTGCCGGACGAATATGTGAGAACATGATTTTTGATTACCCGATTGCATCCCCTTTTTAGAGCGCATATTCTCATGCGTCCGTGGTTACTAAAACCCATTAATTATACTTTCTCACTTTAAAAGGTACATTTTTGTACGGTCTGACACCAACCGTACAACACTCTATTTAGATGACAAAAATTGGAAAAGATCCCTAAATGGCGTAAAAGAAAAAACAGAATAATTTATGCTGTTTAAGAATTTGGGGAAAAAAAAAGGTACCTTAAATAGCGTTCATTACGCCAATAACGATTCACGGTGTAGCTCAAATGTAAGCCATGTTTTCCGATTACATTTTTTTATATTTTCTTATTCAACTTACTTAAAAAAATATTTTTCAGAGCTCTTTTATCTCAAACCAGTATTGTGGTGTTTCGTTGGAGGAAGAGGGAGGGAGGAGCGGCGGTGTGAGATACCTAAAGGGAGAGACGACTGCGTAGACTTTTGGAGAGAACCTGTGAATGAAAGTGGAGACCCCTGCAAAGATTTTTATGTACATGCGCGTGACGGGCAACGTAAAAAATTATGCACTCTCTCTCGCGCAAAAATGTTCACAATCGTGTGGCCCGTGCATAAACTCTTTTTCATTCGTTTTTACCTTAACTAAAATCAGCTCTCGAGGTGATTTTGGTTATCGTTTCGGGCTGAGCTGGAGTCACGTCCGTGGTTTCTACAAATTTATCCTACGCCGGAAGATTTTCTCGTTGCAGATTGAGTTTTGGAACTAAACGACAAAAAAGTCCCGATACCTTGACACACGGGCACACCCCCCAAAGACCGAAAATCTTTACAAAGTTACATCTCAAAGTGTCAGCTGCTCTTTGTGGACATAACTTCGATTTTCGAAAAATTGCAAACGGTCAAATAGATCGGCATTGGATAGCCAGATTCTATTCCGTACCAATTTTTTTTTTTTTGAGAAATGAAGCAAGATGCTGTGTACTATTTTAGTGTACGATTGCGTACGATATCACTAAACACCAACCGTTCAGGTGTTTTTTTTACTGGTTATTGATATAGCCCCAGATTGCTGAGAAAAATCCCTTTTTTGTTGTTTGTGAAATCGGAACCTTTTTTCACTCCATTAATTTAGTGTTGCAATAAAGTCAAACGCATGGGGACCACATTGGAATTCTGTTTGGTCTTTCAGCACGTGGCAAATAAGCATTGGAACAATCTTCTCGGCTCTCCTGCGTAGGAGAGCCCAGGTACAGAATGGAGGAGTGAACTCTACACCGCGAATCGTAATTAGAGTAAATTACTCTAATTCGGTCGCTCGAAATTTCGAGTCTATCACATCAAATAGAGTAATCGATTCTAATTTTTTCATTATTATAATTTAGGTAAGGTCTAATTAGCGTAAAAAATTATAATATAGTTTTTGTTTAATAGTGTGGAGTACGGACGACGTTCGACCGTGCAGAATTGTACTTTTATAAGTAAAAAGGTACAAATAATGATTTAATAGAATCGCGCTCACACGTGAAATCGCACTAAACAAAAAAATCAATCACATCGAAAAAAAGCCGTTCGCATAACTCTCGTCCGTCGACAGCATCGTCGTCAGTGTGAACTTAACTGACATTCAATGCCACAAATATTACTAGCGTCATAATGACGTCAATACTATACGGACTGACACATTCTGTACGTCTACGTAATTTAGTGTTCATAATTATCGCGCACATAATTATCGCCGACATAACCCAATATAGAATAACTAAACAAATTAGAGTAAACTTCATAGTTGAAAAAGCTCTATCACATAAATTAGCGTTCATTACTCTAATTGTTTTTTTGTTTTTTTTACTCTAAATTTTCATTACTCTAATTACGATTCGCGGTGTAGTTTATTGTCTAGGAGGAATCGTGGTGCGGGTCCTCAACTTTTTGCGTTGGGAGTTATAAAACGTGGCAGCCCGATACATGCCCCAAGTAGTCCTCCTCTACATTAGCCACACGGCTTCCAGTGAAGCGGCCTGGGCGAGTCAGTTCCTTGATGCTCCGCTGGCTACTGGATCTGTAGTAAAAATCTGGCTACATAGGATTGGAAACCCTAAAATGTACGGAAGTCCATCTCGACAGCTTTGTTTGTACCTGCAATGTGTCCCTGCATTGCACTCACATCTACACTTGTCACGAGACTGACTAATGTGACTATGCAAAATTGCAAATTATGGCCCAACTTGCCACCGTGCGACTAGGGCCCTATGAAGTGATAAAGGCTCGATTTGTACTGCAAATGTCGATGTATTGATCTTTCAATCTTCCCCTTTTCAGAGCTCGCATCCCGTGAAATTGTGAACAAAGTCTCAGAATTCAAAACTGCAGTACAGTAGTATTGTACTGTACTTTTTTTGATTTTTTATTTTGAGCCCTGAGCTCTTTTCACAGAGTCGTTTCAAGATTTTGCTAACTATGGCGTCCATTGTAGCAGTGGAACATTCTGCCATCACTCGGTCGCTCGCAACATTTGGAAGCCGAAGTAAACCACATGCAGAACTCCTATGGCAGGTTTCAGAACACAGGCAAGCCTCTTTTTTTTTCAAAAGACGGCAGTTTCTATGTAACAAGCCTGTCAACAGGAAAGCGTTTAGCTCTGTTTCCAGAGCGCAGGTATTTTACTGTTCTTCCTCCCTCTGTTTTCGTTATTCTATACTGCACTAATGCTAATGCTCATTGGTGTTCTGCATGTCAAATACTGCGGATTATTCAAATGCCTTTTTCATTCTGTTTCCCTATTATTCTTCTTTCCCTTTCTTATCCGATGCAGGCCACAGAGACAGACACAGGAAGTGCTGTATCTGAGCCATCCGCGAAACCAAATTTTGATTTGAAATCGCAAGCTGGTCCGAGTCGTTACTCTATTTCTCCAGGACAGCAGCTTGAAGTAAGTTTTCTTTCTAGTCCTTTTGCAGCATGTCAGTGCTTAAGTTTTTAAGTATTCCTTACAAATGCACATGTATCAATCAATATGTCAATTCCTTATGAGTGAACTGCTAATTTCAGTTTGAAAGCGATAGTTTTTCTGTCAATGCAGCAACTCAAAGTCGTCGTTTAGAATTTCACCCCCTTGGTTAGCTGTTACATTGAATGTGTGAAAAGTACAAAGTCTTTCGACTGTGCTTAAGGTCGATGTGATCTATTTTGTTATTTTCCACTTGATTGGTCAGCTCGGTGTGTCCTTTGGGTTAAGAGTTGTGGATTTTTATCATCTAGGAGATTTAATTTTTGGAGATTTATTTTTTTAATTTTCCCCACCTCATTTATGCATTTGAAAATTATGAATCATTCAGTTTTTGCATCTTATTTTTTGTTCATTTTTTTGTGTGGATTGATTTTTATTTTGCTGAACTTATATTGCAGAATGGGCACATTAAACGTTGTGTCTATTCTCATTTTGGTTTTTTCACGTTCGGGTTTTGTCTTTTCACTTGCTTTTTCTTTTTGTTGTATTTTTTTTTATATATTTTGGATGACACTTATTTCTTGTCCTTCAGAATAATTGTGGATTCTATCATAAATAGCACAGGAGTTTATTTCATTCATTCAATAATCCACACTGTGTGTGTGTGTTTAATTGTTTTTAACAGTTTTCAGTTTGCGGTAATTTTTACCAGCCAATTTTAAGTATCAGCTTTTTATTGCGTACATCAGGTCAATCAACCAACTGTTGAGTTTTTCGATGAATAATCAAAATCTCCGCTGACTTTTTTCATTGAAGGAAGATGTTCTTGATGTGAAATGCATCTTGATATTTCTAGATGTGCTCCACACTTTCAGGAAATTCTGAAAGTGGAATCTGTTCCATGCGGAATCTTGGTAAAATGTTGGTTTTGACAAAACCGATTTACTTATTGACAATATGGTAATAATTTGAGTGTTATGCAGGTTGCCACTGCAGGGGCACAGGCTTTTTTGAGGTTTGGCAGCGCTGCCTTTGTTTCACCCAATGTTTCCAAGTTTAGAAAGCGTCCTGAGAAACCTTTGGAGCTATACGAGTTTGAAGGCTGCCCGTTTTGCCGTAAGGTAACACCGATCGCTATTAGCCTTAAGAAATTATTAGTATGAGGACTGTTTTAGTGTTATTAATTCCATTTCCTGTCCAAACGATGTGGACTATAGTGAACTGCAAAAAGAATTCCGTCTTTCTGATTTATTTCTTGCCTTTTCCTTTCCCTCTCTCACACAACGTTGGTTCATCCTTTACTTTTGTTGGCTTGTCCGCTAGCATTGGGAGAAGAATTAGTAATGCTAAATTCACCCTACTATTATCATAGTTTTTTTTTTTTTTCCTAGTCTTTTAACACTTCAATTTAAAAATTCAAGGTTTGGTTGATTCATCTTCTGACCATTCTTCCTTGCAACTTTCTCTCGTCTCGATTTTTCTGTTCTTCCCTTCTCTGTGCTTGATGGCAATTTCTTATTGTTATCTCGCTCTGTCCCTCTTGCTCTCCTCCCTCTCCTCCTCCCTTTCCTCTCCCTCTCCTCCCTCTCTCTCCCCACACCTCTCTCCGTCTCACACCTCTCCGTCTCGCACCCTCTCCTGCTCGCACACTCTCTCCCCCCCTTCTTGCATGTTTCCCCTTTCTGTAACTTTCTCTGTAACGTATTTGAGATCCTCATGTTTGTGTTTGCAACAGGTGAGGGAAGCAGTGACAATTCTTGATTTAGATGTTCTTTTCTATCCCTGCCCAGCGAATGGACCAACTTGGCGTCCAAAAGCTGTCGAACTCTCTGGGAAACGACAATTTCCACTTTTGGTGGATAATGGACGCCCGATGTTGGAATCAGATGACATTATCACTTACCTCTGGGAGGAATATGGAGATGGAAAGGTATTTTTCTGACATTCCATTTTTTAGAATCGATGGGACTAGAGGGGTTGCATTGCATGGGAGTCACTAGAGATTATTGGTTTCTCACAATTGGACGCACTAATGGGCATTTTGTTATAATAATTATAATACAAACTGCTAAACTGTTGCTTTTATGAAGGAAGGCAATTTTCCATAGCTTTCTCATCTCCATGTATAGAAACGACACTGTCCATCGCTATTCGTGTTAATGGCACTAATTTGGTCGTAACAATCACAAAAGTGTTGATGACACTGGAGTGGACTGATATTGGGCACATCTCTTTACTCTAAATAAGTATTATTGATTATAATTTTGCTTTAACACTGTTATTTTTTCTACACTAATAAACATGAGCAGTGTAGTTTTCCTCAATCCAATGGTTTTAGGTCATGCAGCCAATCTGACCCTTGTGTCTATAATCCTTTTGAGAAATGTCCCTCTGATGTCCCTTTATTTCCTCTGAGTAGGATCGTTTGGATCAAAAAGTCTTTGAAGATATGTCGCTCATAGCAATTCGTTTTACAGGATGAATAGCATCAAGTTTAGTGATTATTAGTAATGCTCGTCAAAAGGATGCATGCTGTCCTCATGAAAAATGGGATTACTGATACTGAGTGTGTCATATGCTTAGATCCAAAAGAGTTGGATTTATATGAAAAATTTTTAAGCCAATTCCTTTTGGTGTAGTCGAGGTAGCCATGCTAAGTGGGAGCTTAACCTGAATGTCGGGATGCAAAAAGTTGGAATTTTAAGAATGTTATTTTCTTAGCAATCTAAGCTACATGTAATACTGCTGATTCAAATCAACCTTTGCCTATCCTGACGATCCGACTCGAATTTCTGACAAACGGGTACGTTAATGAATATTTTGAACTGATTGGCTTCCTAAACAGTGTAGATGGGTAACTTCGCCTCTACATGTAGTGTTTGCAAATTTATCACTTAAATGTATACAACCTCCGTGTCTTGTGTTGATGCTGAAAAGTCTGAATCAACAGATTTTTGGCTACTTTTCCAGCTGCCTAACACCTTATCCCAAACTGTGTTAGTGGAAAGTTTGAGTGTGAATTTTAATTTGCATATAGAGCACCTCGGATCTTCAGGAACTGTCATCAGGAAGTGTAACACTGGAAGTTGAGAGAATACCTATTCAGTTGCGTTATATAGTTTAGTCCTACGTTTCAAGTCTTGGAGAATTACATTTGATGAGAATATGATCCTTCACACTAGGATAAGTTCTGAGTTATGGCTGAGTTACTTTTTGGCTCCAAACTCAGACAAATAAATGGAAAGCTTTTTGCGGAGAACAGCGTGAGAATTGCTAAACCGCATATTCGTCATTTGTTGCGCAATTGTACTCTTTTCGTCTTATGGAGACTTTTTCTTATGTTTCAGATTGTTTTTCGAGTGTGTTTGCCTGCAAAAAAGTTTGAAAACTTTTCAGAGTGTCCCACCCGTTATGTGTCAAAAACTTAATGATTCTACACAAAAGTGGACCATAAAAACATAGAAATTTATCATGGTCAGAAACCATAGCAATTCGTGCCACATTCTTTAGTCTTCTATTGTCAGCATGTCAGCCGCTTAAAAAGTACGATTGCTTTTACATTGAAAATGTGCGATATACCACTTGTCCTTGTTGAATTTTTGTTTTGTTTACTGTTTCAGGAAAACATTCCGTTTCAATTCAAATTGGGACCTCTGACAACTCTGACTGCTGGCATTGCTTTGGCGCCGCGTGTCGGTCGAGGAAGCCAATATCGAAAATCTCGCCTACCAGAGAAGCCTATCAGTTTATGGGCATATGAAGCCTCTCCGTTTTGTAAACTGGTCAGAGAAGTTCTCTGCGAGTTGGAGATCCCTCACTTGTATATATCAGTTGCACGGAACAGTCCTAAACGACCAAATTTTATTGCCAAGTGGAACGTTTTCCAGGTACCATACATTGAGGTAAGAGATATATGTGCCAGATTCACCCTAAGATCTACCCTCTTGGACTGAAAATAATACGAGTTCGATATTTTAGTGGTTCTTAAAAGTCTGAAAATTAATAATTCGGTCACATTATCAGTTTATTTGGCCTAAAATATTAATTTCTTTTTATGAAAAGCTGGAAATGCCGATAAACTTCTTTCCTATCGGTGTTTACTGTTCATTTTTCCGAGAACACTTCTAACGCGAATTTAAATCTGATAAATGTCGGTGACTAAAATTTTACTTTTTGCCAAATCAGAAATAATTGTCGAACCGAATGTGAGTCTGAGGGTATGGACGTTACAGAATAACTTCTGTTTTTTAAAAAGCTAATGGGTGATCTTGCAACGGATCTGTTTTCCTGATGTTTTTGGATTGTCCTGAGATTTAACATTTGTTTTAAACTAAGATTTGTTTCAAATTTCTTTGACGGTGTTCCAGGATCCAAACACTGGGTCGGCACTATTTGAAACGTCAGCTATTATAGAATACTTGGAGAAAACTTATGCAGTTTGAGGAGAGGATAGTATATTGTAAATGTAATGAATCTTTGTGAAAAGATGTAAAATATAATGTAAAACGGGCTATAAAGGTTAGGACGATTTCCTTAGTACACTGTCATGTTGTAATTTTGGAGTTAGAAGCATAAGGGAATGCATCTCTTCTTTTGTCCATTTAGAGTACATGTTGTCATGTATAGTTTGAAAAAGGCAGAAAATTTTGGATATCTGAACTACTATTTATGATACTAGTGCGACTTACTATCCCAAGATGAATTCGAAAGGGATAGCTTGTCTTTCAAAACAATTGTGTTTCACTTTTCAAACTATTTGTGTAATAAAACATAATGAAAGTTGATTGATGTCTGCAATATTATACGATATGCCTGAAGAATGCTCAAATATACTTGTTTGCTTTTTCCTGTACTTTTCTTTTCTTTTTGACTGTTTTTTACTACCAATCGGGC
This sequence comes from Zygnema cylindricum, assembly GCA_037447655.1. Lineage (NCBI taxonomy): Eukaryota > Viridiplantae > Streptophyta > Zygnematophyceae > Zygnematales > Zygnemataceae > Zygnema > Zygnema cylindricum. The sequence goes on from JBBHKE010001694.1 coordinate 98,403, forward strand.
ATACTTTTATCGTTGATTCTTCTACACTATATTCAGTAATCACTTAAACCCCTTAGGATAGGGAATGTAAAGGAACAAATGCAAACTGTATTTTGCCTTCTTAATTTATCAAGTTGATTAAAAAACTTTCCTTTCCCCTTATTCTCTCTATTTATTTTCATGCCTTTGCATCTATTATTTTAGTAGATTTTGCCTCACTCCTCCCTCTGTCCCTCCCTCCTCCCTCCTCCGTCTCTTCCTCCTCCCTCCTTCCTCCCTCCATTGAATAAGTGTGGGAAAAATTTGCCTCCTTCTATCCTCCCTCAACTGTTGTAAATTAGTGTGGATAAATTTTGCCTCCATCGCTCTCTCCCTCTCCTCCCTCCTCCTCCCCCCATTTTTAATTAGTGTGGTCAAATTTTGCCTCCCCTCTAGTGTACATAAATTTTGCGTCCCTCCTTCCTTCCCCTTCTACCTTCCTCCCTCCTCCCTCCCTCCTCCCCCGTCTTGAATTAGTATGGATAATTTATCCTCCCTCCTCCCTCTCCCTCCTCCCTCTCCCTCCTCGTTTTGAATTAATGCGGAAATTTTTTGCTTCTCTCCTCCCTCCTCTCACCGCCCCCTTCCTCCTCGTTTTGAGTGTGTGGGTAAATTTATCCTCCCTCCTCCCTAGTCCTCCGACTTTTTCATCAGTATAGAATACCCACCCTCTAATATTTTGATATAGTATCTTCATTCCAAGAAGGAGAGAGGAGTGGCAATGTAACAATAATAAGGGATCGAACTTACTCATAAATGGGTATTTTAAGGGTTTAAAAATTAAAGTTATGAATTTTGTTGACGTCCGCGAAAGAATCGTACAATCGGAGTTGTATTTAGAAAGATATAGCAATTGGTGTTTTTACGTGACGGTGGTGGGTCATGTTAGGATTATTGGGAGAATCGGCAGATCAACCGATATCATGTTTCGGTTCAATGTGGAGAATCGACAGTCTGTGGATTTGTTAATGTTTTAGTTCGCGTGGCATTATTTGATCTTGAGTATAGTTTCTCCATTTGAATGGAAATACCTTTGGTTCGTTCAATGTAAGGCGGTTCAGTTCCAGCCGGTACATATATTATTTATGCATGATGGTTCAGTTAGGGTTTCGTCTGTTTTGTATTGTCTTGTGCAGCAAGTATGTTATTTCATGCGTTGTCTTTATTTATGTGACTTTTAGAACGCGCCATTCTATTTCGGCGCTAGAATGTCTTGTTAGGCGCACATCCACCTGTGGACTTTGCGCCCTTGTATTTGTCTTCAGTTGTCTTCAATTGTAGAGTTAGTGGTCGTTACTTGTCGGTTACAGAAAGATATATTGGTGAGTGTTTCAATCAGTTTAGTATACAGTCCGTGGGAGATGCATGTTATGTCTGAGAGAGATACATCGGTGTGTAGGGAGTGAAGAATCAAGGAATGAGTAAGTAGAGAAGAGTATGGAAGTAGGAAGTGTGTGATGTAAGATTGGAGAGGTTGTTTTGAAAAGCTACTGTTTAATACATTGATATTTGGCCGACATGATTTCTTGTGACCTGTGAGTATTTATATTTGCGAGAATGATTAATTAAGCTTCCGCTATGAGATTGATTTTGTTGTGAGCATCTTTGTGAGCACTTTAGCGATTCTTAACATCTAGTATCGGAGCACTTTTACGGATTCTTATCAATTGGTATCAAAGCACTTTTTCGATTCCTAACAATTGGTATCGGAGCGCTTTTACAATTCTTACTAGTTCGTATCGGAACACTTTTATGATTTTTAACAAATGGTATCGAAACACTTTTACGATTCCTAACAATTGGTATAGGAGCTCTTTTACGATTCTTAACAATTGGTATCGGAGCAATTTTACGATTCTTAACAGTTGGTATTGGAGCACTTTTACGATTCCTAACAGTTGGTATCGGAGCATTTTTACAATTATAAACAATTGGTATCACAACACCTTTATGATTTAAAAATTGGTTTTTCAGCACTTATACAATTCCTAACGATTCTTACCGGATCACTTTTACGATTCTTAACAATTAGGTATCCGAGCACTTTTATGATTCCTTACAATTGGTATCAGAGTACTATTACAAATCCTAACAATTGGTATCGCAGAACTTTTAAGATTCTTAACAATTAGTATCAGAGCACTTTTACGATTCTTAACAACAGGTATGGGAGCACTTTTACAATTATTCACAATTGGTACCGGAGCACTTTTACGATTCTTAACAATTAGTAATGGAGCAGTTTTACGGTTCTTAACAATTGTTATAGGAGCATTTTTATGATTTGTTAACAATTGGTATCTAAGCACTTTTACGATTTAGCAGTTGGTATTGGAGCACTTTTAAAATTATTAACAATTGGTAACGGAGCACATTTACGATTTTTAACAATTGGTATCTTATCACTTTTACGATTTGAGAATTGGTATAGGAGAACTTTTACGATTTTTAACAATTGGTATCGGGGCACATTTACGATTTTTAACAATTGGTATCTAATCACTTTTACAATTTTTAACAGTTTGTATCAGAGAACTTTAACAATTTTTAACAATTAGTATCGGAGCACATTTACGATTCCTAAATTAGTATCGAAGCACTTTTACGATTCTTAACAAATGATATGAGAGCACTTTTATGATTCTTAACAATTGGTTTCGAAGCACTTTCACGATTTTACCAATTGGTATGAAAGCACTTTTACGATTCTTAACAATTGGTATCGGAGCACTTTTACGATTCTGAACAATCAATATCAAAGCACTTTTACGATTCTTAACAATCGGTATTAGAGCACTTTTACGATTCTTAACAATCGATATCAGAGCACTTTTACGATTCGTAACAATCGGTATCGGAGCACTTTTACGATTCTTAACAATCAATATCAGGGCACTTTTACGATTCTTAACAATCGATATCGGACCACTTTAACAATTCTTAACAATCGGTATTCGAGCACTTTTACGATTTTTACCAATTGATGTTGAAGCACTTTTACGTTTCTTAACAGTAAGTATCGCAACACTTTTAAGATTCCTAACAACTAAAATCGGAGAACTTTTACGATTCTTAACAATTGGTATTAGAGCACTTTTACGATTCTTAACAATTGGTATCAAAGCACTTTTACGATTCCTAACAATTGGTATCGGAGCACTTTTACGATTCTTAACATCTAGTATCGGAGCACTTTTACGGTTTTTAAAAATTGGTATCAAAGCACTTTTACGATTCCTAACAATTGGTATCGGAGCACTTTTACGATTCTTAACAATTGGTATCGGAGCACTTTTACGATTCTTAACAATTGGTATCAGAGCGCTTTTACAATTCTTACCAATTGGTATCGTAGCACTTTTACGATTTTTAAGAATTGGTATCGAAGCTCTTTTACGATTCTTAACAATTAGTATCAGAACACTTTTACGATTCTTAACAATCACTATCAGCGCACTTTTACGATTCTAAAATTGGTAACGGATCACTTCTACGATTATTAAGAATTGGTATCAAGCACTTTTACGATTCTTAACAATTAGTATTGGAGCACTTTTACGATTCTTAACAGTAGGTATTGGAGCACTTTTACGATTCTTAAAAAATGGTATCGGAGCACTTTTACGATTCTTAACAATTGGTATCGGAGAACATTTACGATCCTTAACAATTGGTGTCAGAGCACTTTGACAATTCCTAACAATTGGTATCGGAGCACTTTTACGATTCTTAACACTTCGTATCAAAGAACTTTTAAGATTCTTAAAAGTTCGTACCAGAGCACTTTTACGATTCTTAATAGTTGGTGTCGGAGAAATTTTACGATTTCTAACAATTCCTATCAGAACACTTTAACGATTCTTACTAGTTGGTATCGGAGAACTTTTACGATTCATAACAATTGGTATCGGAGCACTTTTAGGATTCTTAACTGTTGGTATCGGAGCACTTTTGCGATTCTTAACACTAAGTATCAAAGCACTTTTACGATTCTTAAATTAGTAACAATGCACTTTTACGATTTTTAATAATTGGTATCCGAGCACTTTTACGATACTTAACAATTAGTAATGGAGCACTTTTACGATTCTTAACAATAGGTAATGGAGAACTTTTACGATTCTTGAAAATTGGTATCGGAGCACTTTTACAATTCTTAACAATTGGTATCAGAGCACTTTTACAATTCTTAACAATTGGTATCAGAGCACTGTTACGATTCTGAAATTGGTAACGGAGCACTTTTACAATTCTTAATAATTGGTATCGAAGCACTTTTACGATTCTTAACAATTAGTATCTGAGCACTTTAACGATTCTTAACAATTGGTATCGGAGCACTTTTACAATTCTTAACACTTGGTATCACAACACTTTTACGATTCTTAAATTGGTAACAGAGCACTTTAACAATTCTTAAGAATTAGTATCGGAGCACTTTTATGATTCTTATCAATTGGTATCGCACAACATTTACGATTCTTAACAATTGGTATCAGAACACTTTTACAATTCTTTAATTTGTAACAAAGCACTTTACGATATTTAAGAATTGGTATCGGAGCATTTTTACGATTCTTATCAATTGGTATCGGACAACATTTACGATTCTTAACAATCGATATCAGAGCACATTTATGATTATTAACAATCGGCATCAGAGCACTATTACAATTCTTAATTATTGGTATCGAAGAACTTTTACGATTCTTAACAATTCGTATCCAAACACTTTCACGATTCCTAACATTTGGTATTGGAGCACTTTTACGATTCTTAACACATCGTATCAAAGAACTTTTATGATTCTTAACAGTTGGTATCTGAGCACTTTTACGATTCATAACAATTGGTATCTGAGCACTTTTACAATTCTTAACAGTTGGTATCGGAGCACTTTTATGATTCTTAACAGTAGGTAACGGAGCACTTTTACCATACGTAACAATTGGTATCGGAGCACTTTTACGATTTTTAACACTTGGTATCACAACACTTTTACGATTCTTAAATTGGTAACAGAGCACTTTAACAATTCTTAAGAATTGGTATCGGAGCACTTTTATGATTCTTATCAATTGGTATCGGACAACATTTACGATTCTTAACAATTGGTATCGGAGCACTTTTATGATTATTAACAATTGGTATCAGAGCACTTTTACAATTCTTTAATTTGTAACAAAGCACTTTTACGATATTTAAGAATTGGTATCGGAGCACTTTTACGATTCTGAACAATTGGTATCGGAGCACTTTAACGATTCTTAACAATAGGTAGCCGAGAACTTTTACGATTCTAAAAAATTAGTATCGGAGCACTTTTACGATTCTTAACAATGAGTATCAGAGCACTTTTACGATTCTGAACAATCGGTATCAGAGCACTTTTACGATTTTTAACAATTGATATTAGAGCACTTTTATGATTCTTAAAAATTGGTATCCGAGCACTTTTACGATTCTTAACAATTGGTATCCGGGCACTTTTACGATTCTTAACAATTCGTATTGGAGCACTTTTACGATTCTTAACAATCAAGATCGGAGCACTATTACGATTATTCCCAATTGGTATTAGAGCACTTTTATGATTCTTAAAAATTGGTATCCAAGCACTTTTACGATTCTTAACAATTGGTATCCGGGCACTTTTACGATTCTTAACAATTCGTATTGGAGCACTTTTACGATTCGCTGTACTTTTGCGTACGGAACTGTATTCTGATTGGTTCCGTACATCAGTAGATAGAGTCTGTGAGAGAGATAGGACTTAGAAAAATTAGGAGATAGGACCCTCTCTCCCAGAGAGCTTCTGTACAATAGGTCAACTTTGACCCTTCATAACTTACTGCTCAGGGGAGCAAATTCAGATATATTCTTTTTGCTATCGACTCAGGGGAGTCTTGTCTTCACAGGGGTGAGGGTGGTCAGAGTTTTTGTCTGCCAAGGTGGTAGTTATTTTTGCTTAAACACAAAGGGGTCAGGATTATCCTAGAGGCTTCTTGGAAGGTGTCCACTCTGAGGACTTATGGAGGTCTCAGAGTTTCAGATTACACGCATGGTTTTTGGTCGCACACTTGATTTTCGCACGACCATTTGTTTAATATCGTCAATTTGTTTATTTATGATGTGTACGCGATTCGAGTACACATCCCGTGGAATGTAAACTAATTTAGTGCGTGTTGTTTCGTTTCGTGCTTAGGTAATCCCAGCAATCACTGTAAAAGAAAGCACATGGATATCAGGTTACACTTTGTCCGAGAAAAGGGGCTTCCTAGAGTCATCAAATTGTGTTATTTGGATGATGTAAAAATGGTCGCAGACATGCTAACCAAGGCTCTCCCTGCACCAAAGTTACAGTTTTGCAGAGATGTTATTGGACTAAGTGACTAGCTGAGACTAAAGCTGAAGGGGAGTGTTGAAATTAAAGCTTTGATCTCAACAGATACAAATGTGAGGAGGATTTTAGGACTTATAATAGTTTTTGTCTAACTCAGATTGTAATGCTAACCTTTATTAGTGTTATAGTAGCAAAGTTTTTTGTACGTCTACAAAGACACGTGTCATTATCTAAGACCTGTGCAGATATTCCGAAAGAGCGCCAACAACAACATACACGCGTTGACTATCGAACGAGCGAAATCAAAGGATCGGGCAAACAGAATTAAAAGCCAGCATTTGTGAAAATTGACAGTACAGAACAATGACTACAGTTGGTAACGAATCGAGTCAACAGACAAGATTTGTACAGAATAGCGACTACCGTTAGTAAGAATCAAGTCAACAGACGAGATTCGTGTGGGGACCACAGGTGACGAAGCATAACTGTACGCGCCCAGGTGGACCGTACTTCAGGACAACAATTGGGTGGACTGCGCGATTGACGATGACTAAGCGAAACCACCATTAGTTGTAAGGCCTCGAAATTGAAATATTTGAAACACATTGTTTTGTATTTTAGCGCATTAAAAATTAGTGTTTCGTCACTCAGATTACGGCTAGGGGAACTTAAGGTTTTGAAAGTACCGTGAGTATATTGACGTACAATTCCGGTACCTTGTCATTTTGTAGTGCAGTACGATAGCACCAGGTGTTAGTTGTTGATTAGTTAGTTAGATAAGACATACTCTCAGTGTATAAAGTTTAGGACTAAGAAAAAATGTATCATCCAGTTTTGAGAATATGGAAACTTAGAGGCAATTTTTGGGAAAATTCCAACTTCCTTATCTTATGGTTTACTTAACCGTTTATGTTATAATTCTGGGAATTGACAGTGCGCATGGTGATCTGAATGTATGCTGATTTTGGTTGTATTTGGAGTTTGGAGTTTGATTTTGTAGTGTTCAAAAAACTGCTGTTTCGTAGGATTCTTGTTAGCTTTTGTTGAAAAACATGTCTACTTCTACAACTACTACTGCAGCTCCACCTGTACCAATAGTAATAGAACAACACGTATCATAGCACTTTTATCATTCCTAAATTGGTATTGGAGCACTTTTATGATTTTTAACAATTGGTATCGAAACACTTTTACGATTCTTAACAATTGGCATCGGAGCACTTTTGCAATTCTTAACAGTTGGCATCAGAGCCCTTTTACCATTATTAACATTTGGTATCGCGACACTTTTACGATTTAAGAGTTGGTATCGGAGAACTTTTACGATTTTTAACAATTAATATCAGAGTACTTTTACGATTCCTAGCAAATGGTATTAGAGCACTTTTATGATTCCTAGCAAATGGTATCGGAGCACTTTTACGACTCTTAACAATTGGTATCGGATCACTTTTACGATTTGACAGTTCATATCGGAGCACTTTTACGATTCTTAACAGTTGGTATCGGAGAACCTTTACGATGTTTAACAATTGGTAACAGAGCACTTTTACGATTCTTATCAGTTGGTATCACAACACTTTTACGATTCTTAACAATTAGTATCAAAAAAAAAATTACAATTCCTAAGTTGGTATCAAGGCAATTTTACGATTCCTAACAATTTGTATAGGAGCACTTTTACGATTCTTAACAATTGGTATCGGAGCACTTTTACGATTCTTAACAATTGGTATCGCAACACTTTTATGATTCTTAACAGTTGGTATCAAAGAACTTTTAAGATTTTTAACAATTGGTATTAGAGCACTTTTATGATTTTACAGTTGGTATCAGAGCACTTTTATGATTCTTAACAGTTGGTATCGAAGAATACAAATTGTTAAGAATCGTAAAAGTGCTCCAATATAATTTGCTAGAAATCGGAAAAGTGTTTCGATACGAATTGTAAAAAATCTTAAAAAACCTCAAATACCAACTTTTAAATCGTAATAGTGCTTCGATACCAATAGTTAATAATCGTAAAAGTGCTCTGATACTGAAATGGTGTGGTCTCCGTTGACCCACAAAATGAGCAGCCTAGGTAAAGTCTCTAAGAAAATATTTGCCCCTTCCACTTTCCCACTGAATAAGTGCCGCCCAGGCACACAAATATTTTGACCACCCTCACCCGTGTGAGGACAAGACTCCCTTGAGTCAAACGCAAAAAGAATCAATGAATTTGCTCCCCTGAGCAGTAAGTTATGGTTGGTCAAAGATTACCTTTATAGTTACAAGCTCTCTTAGAGAGAAGTACCTAAATATCACTTAGTCTTGGTCTGCCTACTCACGACTACCTACTACTAAACCCTAGTCCAATAGGAACACTATATAGTACAAGAAGGTACTATAGGAGATGTACTTATTGTACGGTCATTGTACGACATGGTCTACAAGGTGACACTTGTCAAATCGGGATCCATGGTTCCTCCTCCCATCTTCTCCGGTATCAAATAATGTGGTGCCACGTGGCACCACGTGACGCTATCTCCAAATGAAGCCAAAAGCTCACTTCGCGTGGCGGCTACAATGCCGACCGTCCGATCAAAACATATTTTACACGGTTCAGATTCGCGTACATGCATGAATTGCTTCTTTTGGTAAGTCTGCTGTTAATTAGCTGTTGCGTTAATGTTTATATATCTTTGAAACCTATCACGTTTATCTTTTCGATAGCGCTTTAGTGGTTAAAACGTATGACTGTATAGAGGTCTTCAAACCCAGGTTCAAATCTAGACTTAGGTTACATTTTAGCAAAATATCCTATACTTCAAAAACTGCCACTTTCTAAATATGGCGGCAACCATGGTGTCCCTTTGATCCTCAACCTCTTTCTTAAAAGTAAAACTAAAATAGAGAAGTGAAGTATTAATTACCTCTTTTCAACACTCCCTTTAATTCCTAGTCACATTTTAATTTTAATCCACAGTTTTCTCTGCAATAAATCAACTTAGGTTAAGGCACTGGTTTTGTCATCATGTCTGCAATCATTTCTCTATCAGTTTTATGAACCAATTTAATAATTTTATTTTCAACCTTCTCTATGACAAAGCTTAGTCTAATATCCATATGCTTAGCTTTGAAGTGATGTTTCGGATTAGCTGCAATAGAGATAGCAGCTTGATTATCACAAAAAACATTTTGAGTTCTAGACTTCATGAACCCAAGTTCTTCAAGAAGAGATTTAACCCACATTAATTCTTTGGTGGAAGCACAGGAAGCCATGTATTCAGCCTCCATAGTGGACTGAGCAACTACTTTTTGTTGCTTGCTATTCCAACAACATGCACCGGATCCATTTTGCAACACATATCCAGTTGTACACCTCCTTAAAGGCACATCTCTATAACTAGCATCACTCCAAGTGGTGATGTCAGTGTGCTCCCCTCCCAAATGCAACCATAATTCCCTTGTCCCCACGAGATACCTCATCACCCTTTTTGCAGCCTCCCAATCTCTCTTTCTTGGTTCATTTAGATTTCTACTAAAGACACCTAAAGCTGCAGCTATATCCGGACGGGTACAGTTCATAAAATAAATTAAACTGCCTACAATCTGCCGATAAGGGATATTTTCCATAAATTGTCTTTCTATCTCATCCATCTCATCATTAATGATCAATATTCCTCCCTCTTCACTCCCCTCACTCACTTTCTTCAAATCCATAGGAGTAGTACATCCGTTTGCTTTCTCCATTTGAATTTTTTCTAGCATATTACCGATTGCTTCTTTTTAAGTGAGTCTTATAATTTATTCCCTCTATCTCTCTCCATCTGAATTCCCAAAATGTACTTTGCTTCGCCAAGATCTTTCATATCAAAACTGCTTCTAAGATCCCGTTTTAGTTTGTTAATTTTATCTAAGGACTTGCTTAAGACCAACAAATCATCCACATAAATAGCAATAAATATCACTCCATTCTCATCCTCAAATAAATATATAGAGTGATCTGAACTAATTCTAATATACCGTAAACCGGTCAGAAATTTGTGTAGCTTTATATTCCATTGCCGCGGGGCTTGCTTAAGCCCATAGAGTGATTTTATCAATTTGCAAACCTTGCTATCTTCCCCACTCTCCACGAATCCTTCCGGTTGCCTCATGTAAATTTCTTCTTCCAACTCTCCGTGCAAAAAGGCCGTTTTAATATCCATCTGGTGTATTTCCATATCCTCCGCTGCGGCTATACTTAAAATGATTATAACAGAAAGAAATCTGACTACAGGTGCAAAGGTTTCTTCGTAGTCTATCCCCTCTTTCTGAGTATAACCTTTTGCAACTAACCTAGCTTTGTACCTCCCAATAGTTTTATCGAGGTTTAATTTAAGTTTAAAAACCCACTTACATCCGATCGGTTTTCGGTCCGGTGGACAATCTACCAACTCCCATGTATTGGCTTCCATGATAGAGGCCATTTCTTCATTTATAGCTGTGATCCACCGGCTACTTTCCGGGGTGTGTATAGCCTCTAAGTATGTCTAAGGTTCATTTGGGTGAGACATCTTTGTGAGTTGGTTATTTACTTGTCTTTCTTGAAGTTGTTTACTACTTCTTCCCCCTTCAAAATTGGAAGCCGGTATAGAAGCATAATTGGGTTTCGTTTAGGAAGATTTTCATCTCCCCTTTCTTCCAATTCCGGTGTCTCATCAAAATCCTCATCGATTTCCACTTTGTATTGTGGCGTTGCCTCGAATATTGTCCTTTATTCCTCCTTTGGTAGATCTGCAGATTTTCCTTTTTCTCCATCTCATTCTCTTCTTTTTCAAAGTCAAAGTCCGAAAACTGGTCCGTTTCAAATCTGATTTTGACTTCCTTATTATATTTGAATGGATCAATGGAATTCACTTCATTCATCACCACTATGTGTTGAAAAGTGATATTTTATATTCTATCTTTTTTAAAGGATCCTGCAGCTCTCACTTGTCGTAGTGAGTAAGAATTGACGGGCAACCATGCAACTCTCACTTGTCGTAGTCAGTAAGAATTGACGGGCAACCATGGCTGACTCAGGCAGATGAGACGATGGGCAGAAGACAAGACTCCTGCAAAAGCTGCGTTACCCAGACAGGATTTGATCTTGTAACCTCTGGACGACAGCCGTACAAATTGTTTCACGCCTTATCCGTTAAGGCTCGATGAAACGTTACACACGATGTATTTGTTAAGTATTTAAAGAATGAAAAGGCGTCATATTCCTTTAAACGACTTACGTAACGAAACGAAACATGAAACGTGTGGTACCGCACGAAATGCAGTCCCGCACGAAATAAATGAAACAAATATTTGATTTCGACGGACGAAATTAAATGTCGCCATCGACGGCTCGCAAAGGAAGAAGGAATTTCAAACGGTCAACACGGAATGTTGACCGTCGAAATTCAACGGTCAACACGGAACATTGACCGGTGATTTTCAACGGTCAACATTTATTCGGCGCGCCGTCAAATCAAACGCGTGAAATTGATCGTCGGAAAAAGAACGGACGGCACGCCTGAGTGCATGTATGCCAGAACAATTATCTGGGAGCAGTTCGGCGAAATGGGACGATATGACACGTGGCATCATCCTATAGGATGCCGGAAGAGAAAAGGGGCCGAACGACGTTGACCTATTAGCCATGTGGTAGAACGTGAGTGGTGCCGAATTTATCCGTACATAAAGTACAGCGGCTGGTGTACTATGTATGTACAATAGTTAGAGTACTTTATTTTGATTGGTTTAGAGTAGCTATTAGTGAGGTTTTTCAGGACTTAGACAAAATTTAAAAAGTCCTCTCTCCTTGAGGCCATCTGTATAAATATGCTGTCTTTGATTAGCCATAACTTAATGTTTGGGTGAGCAAATTCAGTGATTCTTTTTGCTCCGGACTCAAGGGAGTCGAGGCTACACAGGGCTGTAGTCGGTCAGAGTTTTTGCGTGCCAGGGTGGCACTTATTCATCGCCAAAGTCAAAACTGCAAATATTATCCTAGAGGATTCATATAAGCTGGACATTTTGTGGACCAATGAAGGTCACAAAATTTCACTATGTGTTTTACCAAAATTATATATCTCTTTTTCAAGTCATACACCTGGTATCCTTTTGTGCTCTCATCATATCCTACAAGATATCATGGTTTCCCTCTTCCCTCTAATTTCCATTTAGTCTTATCGGAATCCAAACTATAAACTTGACTTCCGAACACTCTCAAACTAGACAAATCAGGCTTTCTTCCTGTCCACCTCTCATACGAAGTTTCCTCCTTATTTGCTGAAGTTAGGACTCTATTTTTGATGAAATTAACATAGTTCATAGACTCATCCCAAAACTGCAGCCCTATCCTCTTGTCACTTAACATACATCTGGACATATCTCCTAAAGTTCTATTCACTCTTTCTGCTAATCCATTTTGTTCCGGATTATAGGGAATAGTTTTCTCATGATGAATTCCTTCTTCTTTAAGATATTTTTCAAATTCCCTTGAGGTGTATTCTTTCCCATTATCACTTCTTATCTCTTTTATTGAGGTTTCATGTAGCTTTTCACTCCATACTTTATACTCTTTGAAACATCTTAATACCTCTGACTTATGACTGAGAAAGTATACCTTCGTGTATCTAGACCAATCATCTGTGATGATTAACATCCATCTCTTCCCCCCATGTGAAGCATACCTAGCAGGTCCCCAAACATCAGTGTGAACTAGATCTAATATTTTCGCTCTCCTAAATGTGGTTGCCTTTGGAAATGGAAGTCTATGAATCTTCCCTTGGGCACATCCACTAGAATCATCAAAGGTCTCATCATCCTCAAAAATAATACCCTCCAATATTCCATTTTTCTTCATTTTCTTTAATCTATCTAGATGCACATGCCCCAACCTTTTATGCCAAAGCATCATCTCACTTACACACGAGTAGAGAACACTCTTTTCATTGCAAAGAATAATTCTGAACATTCCTTGACTGCTCTTCTGAGCTATGAAATAAACCTCATTATCAAAGTTTGCTGTGAAGATTCCTTTCCTAGTTCCTGTTTCAAACTCCTTTTCATCTAGGAGAGCTGTTGAGACTAGGTTCTTGCCAAGCTGTGGAATGTAAAGAACGTCTGAGAGTGTTACAATTGAGGCATTTCCATCAACTAGAACCTTTAAGTCAACAGTTCCAACAAGACTTGTGGTTTCTACTCTACCATCTCCGTACTCTATCTCAACTGTTGGGATCTTTCTTAGTTTAGTGAACCACCGTTTATCTCTGCACATATGCATTCAAGCCCCTTAGTCTATGATCCACCCATCCTCGGGTGGATCCCTCTTATCTCCGAAAGCACACTTTTGTCTCCGTGGAATGTCGACATGCTTTTAAGTGTGTTCGGATTAAGAAGAAGCTCCTCAAGCTCCTCTTCTGGTTCAGGTTTTTCTTCCACTTCCTCATCATAAACTTGAGTCAAGAAAGCCTTTTTCTTTCCTCCATCCCTTGAGGTTCCTTGACCATCTTTCAATCAAAGATCTGCAAGTTTGACACAATCTGCCATATAGTGTCCCGGTCTATTGCAGAAGTGACATAATCCTCCTCGAAAAGTTCCTCTCCCTTGTCTATCAAATATGCCACCTCCTTGTCCTCTTCCACCAAAGTTTCGATAGGGATCTTTCCCTATCTCCTCATCACACTTCAGCCAATCAACTCCTGCAGTTATTGCTTGAACACTTGGACTCCCTCTCCTAACCTCTATGGTGCTTTCTTTCACTAAAATCATTCCCACTGTGTCATCCCAATTCCAATTGTTATCTCCTATCTCATGCAATCGGTTAATGATATTCTCATACTCTTCAAGTAGTTTCATCATTAATGTGTTCACTCTTTGTCTTTCAGACCATGAGTTACCTGCACTCTTTAGTCTCCAAACAATGTTCCTAAATTATTGCAATAATTATTCATACTTCCTCCTTTATAAGTATAAGCTGCAATCTTATTTTCGGCCAACTATTGTTGCTGCAACGATCCACTCTTATATTTGTTAACTAGTGATATCGAAATAACAGATGAAGATTTGACATGCATAAGGGGAATGGCAATGCCTTTTGCTACAATTTTAACAATTAAGAGCTTAGCAACCTTATCTTTGTAGTTTCACTTTTCATACTCTGATCTTTCGGTGTGAACCCTTGTCGCCGTTACTGGTGGTGCTGCTGACGGCATCGCCTTTGGCAATTGTGTCACTTGAGTTGCAACTCCTCCCTTTTCTCCTTCCATGACAATCTCCTCTCCTTCCTCATCTTCATCCTCGGTGATGGTTGCAACTGTTCTACCAATTGTAGAGGTGGAGGTGCCAGAAAAACATGTTCCTCCAAACCCAGTGGAGGTGGGCATCGAATTTGTCCAGACACTATGCCCCATAGATGCTTCTCAAATAGTTCTTCCTCCATCATCATTTCCCAATACAAAAAGTCTGATCCATCAAATTTGGGCACCCTAGAGGGTGGGCTCATAAAATGAAATTATGTGCTCTCCATTGACCCACAGAATGAGCAGCCTATGTAAAGCCTCTAGGATAATATTTTCCCCTTCCACTTTCCCACTGAATAAGTGCCGCCCAGGCACACAAATATTTTGACCACTCTCACTCTTGTGAGGATAAGACTCCCTTGAGTCAAACGCAAAAAGAATCACTGAATTTGCTCCTCGAGCAGTAAGTTATGGCTGGTCAAAGATGACCTTTATAGTTACAAGCTCTCTTAGAGAGAGGTACCTAAATATCACAAAGTCTTGGTCTTCCTACTCACGACTACCTACTACTAAACCCTAGTCCAATAGGAACACTATATAGTACAAGAAGGTACAATAAGAGATGTACTTGTTGTACGGCCATTGTACGACATGGTCTACAAGGTGACACTTGTCAAATCGAGAGCCATGGTTCCTCCTCCCATCTTCTCCGGTATCAAATAATGTGGCGCCACGTGGCACCACGTGACGCTTTCTCCAAATGAAGCCAAAAGCTCACTTCGCGTGGCGGCTACAATGGTGGCCGTCCGATCAAAACATATTTTACATGGTTCAGATTCATGTACATGCATGAATTGCTCTTTTTGGTTAGTCCGCTGTTCATTAGCTGTTGGGTTAATGTTTATATATCTTTGAAACCCGTCACGTGAATCGTAGCGATATTTCCCTAGTGGATAAGGCTTACGTCTACATACTAGTTCACAGACCTACGGTCAAATCTGGACTTAGGCAACATTTTAGTAAAATATCATTTGCTTCAAAAATTGCCACTTTCTAAATATGGAGGCAGCCATGGCGTGCCTTTGATCCTCACTCTCTTTCTTAAAAGTAAAACTAAAATAGAGAAGTGAAGTATTAATTACATATTTTCAATAGATACCAACTGTTAAGAATCAATAAAGTGCTCCTATACCAACTGTTAAGAATTGAAAAAGTGCTCCGATATCAATTGTTAAGAATCATAAAAATGCTCCGATACCAATTTAGGAATCATAAAAAAGCTCCGATACCAACTGTTTAGAATCGTAAAAGTGCTCTGATACGAATTGTTAAGAATTGTAAAAATGCTCCAATACCAACTGTTAAGAATCCTAAAATTGCTCTAATACTAAATGCCAAGAATCGTGAAAGTGTTGCGATACTAATTGTTAAGAATCGTAAAAGTGCCCCAATACGAATTGTTAAGAATGGTAAAAGTGCTCCGATATCAATTGTGAAATCGTAAAAGTGCTCCAATACTAACTGTTAGGAATCGTAAAAGTGCCCCGATACTAGCTGTTAAAAACCGTAAAACTGCTCCTATATTAATTGTTAGGAATCGTGAAAGTGCGGCGATACCAATGGTAAAAAAATCATAAAAGTGCTCCTGTACTAATTGTTAGGAATCGTAAAAGTGCTAGAATTAAGAATCGTAAAAATGCTTTGATACTAATTTAGGAATCGTAAATGTGCTTTGATACCAATTGTTAAGAATCGTATAAGTGCTCCAATACAATTTGTTAAAAATCGTAAAAGTTTTGTGATACGAACCGTTAATAATCGTAAAAGTGCTCGGATACCTACTTTCAAATCGTAAAAGTGCTTGGATACCAATTGTTAACAATCGTAAAATTCTCCCATACCAACTTTTAAGAATCGTAAAAGTGCTTTGATACCAATTGTTAAGAATTGTAAAAGTGCTTCAATACCAATTGTTAAGAATTGTAAAAGTGCTCCGATACCCATGGTTACGAATTGTAAAAGTGCTCCGATACCAATTGTTAAAGATCATAAAAGTACTGTAATATTAACTGTTACGAATCGTAAATTGCACCGATACCAACTGTCAAATCAGAAAAGTGACCGGATACCAAATGTTAAGAATCATAAAAGTGCTCTGATATCAAATGTTAAGAATCGTAAAAGTGCTCCGATACAAATTGTTAAGAATCCTAAAACTGTTGTGATACCAACTGTTAAAAAGGTAAAAGTGCTCCAATACCAACTGTTAAGAATCATAAAAGTGCTCTGATACCAATTTAGGAATCGTAAAAGTGCTACGATACGAATTATTAAAAATCGTAAAAGTGCTCCGATACCATTTGTTATGAATCGTAAAAGTGTTCCGATACTAAGTGGTAAGAGTCATAAAAGCGCTCCGATTCCAACTGTTAACAATCGTAAAGGTGCTCCGATACCAACTGTTAAGAATCGTAAAAGTGCTCTGATACCAATTGTTAAGAATTGTAAAAGTGCTCCGCTACCAATTGTTGAGAATCGTAAAAGTGCTCCGATACCGATTGTTAAGAATTGTAAAAGTGCTCCAATACCAACAATGAAATCCTATAAGCGCTCTGATACCAAATGCTAAATAATAAAAGAGCTCCGATACCAATTGTTAAGAATCGTAAAAGCCCTCCGATACCAATTGTTAAGAATCGTAAAAGTGCTCCGATACCAACTGTTAAGAATCGTAAAAGTGCTCCGATACTAATTGTTATGGATCGTAAAATAGCTATGATACCAACTGTTAAGAATCGTAAAAGTGATCATATACTAACTCTTTAATCCTTTTAACCATTCTTACCAGTTGGTATCAAAGCACTTTTACGATTCTTAACAATTGGTATCAAAACACTTTTACGATTTTTAATAGTTGGTATTGGAGCACTTTTACGATTCTTAACATTTGCATCACATTTACGATTCTTAACAATTGGTATAGGAGCTCTTTTATTATTTAGCATTTGGTATCAGAGCGCTTATAGGATTTCATTGTTGGTATTAGATTACTTTTACGATTCTTAACAATGGGTATCGAAAAACTTTTACGATTCTTAACAATTCCTATTAGGGCACATTTACGATTCTTAACAATTGGTACCAAAGAATTTTTTTGATTATTAACAATTGGTATTAGAGCATTTTTACGATTCTTAACAGTTGGTATCAGAGCACTTTAAGATTCTTCACAATTGGTATCAGATCACTTTTACGATTCCTAAATTGGTATCATAACACTTTTATGATTCTTAACAATTGGTATCGGAGCACTATTACGATTTTTAACTGTTGGTATCGGAGCACTCTTATAATTCTTAACATTTATTATCAGAGCACTTTTACGATTTTTAACAATTACTATAAGAACACTTTTATTATTTAGCAATTAGTATTGGAGCAATTATAGGATTTCATTTTCGGTATTGGAGTACTTTTACGTTTCCTAACAATGGGTATTGGGGCACATTTACGATTCTTAACAATTGGTACTAGAGCACTTTTTCAATTATTAACAATTGGTATCGAAGCACTTTTACGAATCTTGACAATTGCTATAGGAGCACTTTTACGAATCTTAACAGTTCGTATTGGAGCATTTTTACAATTCTCAACAGTTAGTATCAAAGCACTTTTACTATACTTCACAGTTACTATCGCAGCACTGTTACGATTCCTTAATTTGTTTCGGAGCACTTTTACGATTCTCAACAATTGGTATCGAAGCACTTTTATGATTCTTAACATTTGGTATTAAAGCACTTTTACGATTTAACAGTTAGTATCGGAGCACTTTAACTAATAATAACAATTGGTATTGGAGCACATTTACGATTCCTAGCAAATGGTATCGGAGCACTTAAACAATTGGTATCTGATCAATTTACGATTTGATAGTTGGTATCAGAGCACTTTTACGATTCTTAACAATTGGTATCAAAGAACTTTTACGATTTTTAACAATTGGTATCGGAGCACTTTTTCCATTCTTACCAGTTGGTATCAAAACACTTTTACGATTGTTAACAGTTGGTATCGAAGAACATTTACAATTTTTAACAATTGATATTGAAGCACTTTTACGATTCTAACTAGTTAGTATCGAAGCACTTTTACGATTCTTACCAGTTGATATCGGAGCACTTTTACGATTCTTAACAATTGGTATCTCAACACATTTACGGTTCCTAAATTAGTATTGGAGCACTTTTACGATTTTTAACAATTGACATCAAAGCATATTTACCATTCTTACCAGTTGGTATCAATGCACTTTTATTATTCTTAACAATTGATATCAAAGCACTTTTACGATTCTTAACAAATGGTATTGGATTACTTTTACGATTTTTATCAGTTGGTATCGCAACACTTTTACGATATTTTCTAGTTGGTATCGGAGAACATCTAAGATTTTTAACAGTTAACATCAGGTACACTTTTACGATATATTAGTAGGTATCGGAGCACTTTTATGATTATTAACAATTTGTACCGGAGCAATTTTTCGATTCTTAACAATTGGTACCAGAACACTTTTACGATTTTCAACAATTGTTATCGGAGCACTTTTACGATTCTTGACAATTGGTATCGAAGCACTTTTCCGATTCTTAACAATAGGTACTCGAGCACTTTTACGATTCTTAACAATTGGTATCAGAGCACTTTTACGAGTTCCTAACAAATGGTATCAAATCACTTTTACGATTCTTAACTGTTAGTATCTAAGCACTTTTACGATTCTTAACAATTGGTATCGGAGCACTTTTAGGATTACTAACAATTTGTATTGGAGCACTTTTACTATTCTTAACAATTGGTATCGAAGCACTTTTACGATGCTTATTAATTAGAATTGGAGTACTTATACGATTTTAAAAGTTGGTATCGGAGAACTTTTACGATTCTTAACAATTGGTATCATAGCACTTGTAGGATTTGATAGTAGGTAAGTTAGCACTTTTACGATTCTTAACAGTTGTTATCGAAAAACTTTTACGATTTTTAACAATTGGTATTCGAGCAATTTTACCATTCTTACCAATTAGTATCATATCACTTTTAGGATTCTTAACAATTCGTACCAGATTACATTTATAATTCCTAAACTGGTATTGGAGCCATTTTACGATTCCTAACAATTGGAATCGGGGCACTTTTACGATTCTTAACAATTGGTATCAAAGCACTTTTTCGATTCCTAACAATTGGTATCGGAGCGCTTTTACAATTCTTACTAGTTCGTATCGGAACACTTTTATGATTTTTAACAAATGGTATCGAAACACTTTTACGATTCCTAACAATTGGTATAGGAGCTCTTTTACGATTCTTAACAATTGGTATCGGAGCAATTTTACGATTCTTAACAGTTGGTATTGGAGCACTTTTACGATTCCTAACAGTTGGTATCGGAGCATTTTTACAATTCTAAACAATTGGTATCACAACACATTTATGATTTAAAAATTGGTTTTTCAGCACTTATACAATTCCTAACGATTCTTACCGGATCACTTTTACGATTCTTAACAATTAGGTATCCGAGCACTTTTATGATTCCTTACAATTGGTATCAGAGTACTATTACAAATCCTAACAATTGGTATCGCAGAACTTTTAAGATTCTTAACAATTAGTATCAGAGCACTTTTACGATTCTTAACAACAGGTATGGGAGCACTTTTACAATTATTCACAATTGGTACCGGAGCACTTTTACGATTCTTAACAATTAGTAATGGAGCAGTTTTACGGTTCTTAACAATTGTTATAGGAGCATTTTTATGATTTGTTAACAATTGGTATCTAAGCACTTTTACGATTTAGCAGTTGGTATTGGAGCACTTTTAAAATTATTAACAATTGGTAACGGAGCACATTTACGATTTTTAACAATTGGTATCTTATCACTTTTACGATTTGAGAATTGGTATAGGAGAACTTTTACGATTTTTAACAATTGGTATCGGGGCACATTTACGATTTTTAACAATTGGTATCTAATCACTTTTACAATTTTTAACAGTTTGTATCAGAGAACTTTAACAATTTTTAACAATTAGTATCGGAGCACATTTACGATTCCTAAATTAGTATCGAAGCACTTTTACGATTCTTAACAAATGATATGAGAGCACTTTTATGATTCTTAACAATTGGTTTCGAAGCACTTTCACGATTTTACCAATTGGTATGAAAGCACTTTTACGATTCTTAACAATTGGTATCGGAGCACTTTTACGATTCTGAACAATCAATATCAAAGCACTTTTACGATTCTTAACAATCGGTATTAGAGCACTTTTACGATTCTTAACAATCGATATCAGAGCACTTTTACGATTCGTAACAATCGGTATCGGAGCACTTTTACGATTCTTAACAATCAATATCAGGGCACTTTTACGATTCTTAACAATCGATATCGGACCACTTTAACAATTCTTAACAATCGGTATTCGAGCACTTTTACGATTTTTACCAATTGATGTTGAAGCACTTTTACGTTTCTTAACAGTAAGTATCGCAACACTTTTAAGATTCCTAACAACTAAAATCGGAGAACTTTTACGATTCTTAACAATTGGTATTAGAGCACTTTTACGATTCTTAACAATTGTTATCACATCACTTTTACGATTCTTAACAGTTGGTATCGGAGCACTCTTACGATTCTTAACAGTTGGTTTTCAAGCACTTTTACAATTCTTAACAGCTGGTATCTGAACACTTTTACGATTTTCAACAATTTGTATCGGAGCACTTTTATGATTTTTAACAATTGGTATTAGAGCACTTTTACGATTTTTAACAATTGGTATTGGAGCACTTTTAAGATTCTTAACAATTGGTATTGGAGCACTTTTACGATTTTTAACAATATATATCAAATCACTTTAATGATTTTTAATAGTTGGTATCGAAGCACTCTTACAATTCTTAACAATTAATATTAGAGCACTTTACGATTCTTAACAGCTGGTATCAGAGCACTTTTATGATTTAGCAGTTGGTATCATAACACTTTTATGATTTAGCAGTTGGTATTGACCACTTTACGATTATTAAAAATTGGTATCGGAGCATTTTTACGATTCTTAGCAAATGGTATTGGAGCACTTTTACGATTTTTAACAATGGGTATCAAATCATCTTTACAATTTGACAGTTGGTATTAATGCACTTTTATGATTCTTAATAGTTGGTATATGAGAACTTTTATTATTTTTAACAATTGGTATTTGAGCACTTATACGATTCTTAACAAACGGTATCGGAGCACTTTTAAGATTCTTAAAAATTGGTATCAGAGGACTTTTACGATTCTTAACAATTGGTATCGAAGCATTTTTACGATTCTTAACAATCAGTATCTAAGCACTTAAACAATTCTTAACAATAGATATCGGAGCACTTTTACGATTCTTAACAATCGATATCAGAGCACTTTTACAATTCTTAACAATCAATATCGGAGCGTTTTTACAATTCTTACCAATCGATATCATAGCACTTTTATGATTGTTAACAATTGGTATCGGAGCACTTTTACGATTTTTCAAAATAAGTATCAAAGAACTTTAACGAATCTTAAAAATTGGTATCGGAGCACTTTTATGATTTTTAACAATTCGTATCAAAGCACTTTTACGATTCTTAACAATTAGTATCGTAGCACTTTTACAATTGTTAAGAATCGTTATCCGAGCGCTTTTACAATTCTTAACAATCGATATTAGAGCTATTTTACGATTCTTAACAAACGGTATTAGAGCACTTTTACGATTCTTAACAATCTGTATGTGAGCACTTTTACGATTCTTAACAATTAATATCGGAGCACTTTTACGATTGTTAACAATCGGTATCGGGGCATTTTTACTACTCTTAACAATCGATATCTAAGCACTTTTACGATTCTCAACAATCGGAATCAAAGCACTTTTACCATTGTTAACAATTGGTATTTGAGCACTTTTATGATTTTTAACAATTGGTATCGGAGCACTTTTACGATTCTTAACAATAGGTATTGGAGCACTTTAAGAATTCTTAATATTGGTATCAGATCACTTTTACGATTCTTAACAATAAGTATCGGAGCACTTTTACGATATGATTCTTAATTGTTGGTATTGAAGCACTTTTATGATTTATTAATTGGTAGCGGAGCACTTATACGATTCCTAACAATTGGTATCGGAGCACTATTACAATTTAACAATTGGTAGCGGTGCACTTCTACGATTCCTAACAATTAGTATTAGAGCACTTTTAGGATTCTAAACAATTGGTATTGGAGCACTTTTACGATTGTTAACAATTGGTATCATAGCACTTTTATGTTTCTTAACAATTAGTATTGGAGAACTTTTACGATTCTTAACAATCCGTATCGGAGTTGTTTTACGATTTAACAATTGGTAGAGGTGCACTTATACAATTCCAAACAATTGGTATCGGAGCACTTTTACGATTCTTAACAATTGCTATCAGAGCACTTTTACGATTGCTAACACTTGGTATGGAAGCAATTTTACGATTCTTAACAATCAGTATCGGAGCACTTTTAGGATTTTCAACACTTGGTATCGAAGCACTTTTACGATTCTTAACAATTGGTATCGGAGCACTTTTACGATTCTTAACAATTGGTATCGGAGCACTTTTACGATTCTCAAAAATCGGAATCGAAGCACTTTTACCATTGTTAACAATCGGTATTTGAGCACTTTTACGATTCTTAACAATTGGTGTCGAAGCACTTTTATGTTTCTTAACAGTTAATATCAGAGCACTTTTACGATTACTATCAATTGGTATCGGAGCACTTTTACGATTCTTAACAATTGGTATTGGAGCACTTTAAGAATTCTTAACAATTCGTATTGGAGAACTTTAAGAATTCTTAACAATTGGTATCGAAACACTTTTACAATTTAACAATTGGTAACAGTGCACTTATACGATTTCTAACAATTAGTATCGGAGCACTTTTAGGATTCTAAACAATTGGTATTGGAGCACTTTTACGATTCTTAACAATTGGTATCGGAGCACTTTTACGATTCTTAACAATTGGTATCGGAGGAGTTTTACAATTTAACAATTGGTAGCGATGCACTTGTAGGATTCCTAAAAATTGGTATTGGAGCACTTATACGATTCGTAACAATTGGTATCGAATCAATTTAAGGATTCTTAACAATTCATATTGGAGAACTTTTATGATTCTTAACAATTGGTATCAGAGCACTTTTTGAATTTTTAACAGTTGGTATCAAAGAACTTATACAAATCATAACAATTGGTATCGAAGCATTTTTACGATTTTTAACAATCGATATCGAAGCACTTTTACGATTGTTAACAATTGGTACCGTAGCACTTTTAAGATTATTAACAATCCATATCGGAGCACTTTCACGATTCTTAACAATCACTATCGGAGCACTTTTACGATATTTAATAATCGGTATTGGTGCACTTTTATGATTTATCAATTTGTAGCGGAGCACTCATATGATTCCTAACAATTAGTATCGAAACACTTTTAGGATTCTTAACAATTCGTTTTGGAGTTGTTTTACGTTCTAACAATTTGTAGCGGTGCACTTATACGATTCCTAACAATTGGTATAGGTCACTTTTACGATTCTTAACAATTGGTATTAGAGCACTTTTACGATTCCTAACAATTAGTATCGAAGCACTTTTACAATTATTAACAATAGGTATTGGAGCACTTTTACGATTCTTAACAATTGGTATCAAAGCACTTTAAGGATTCTTAACAATTACTATCAAAGCAATTTTAGGATTGTTAACAATCGATATCTGAGCACTTTTACGATTCTTTACAATCGGTATCCGAGCACTTTTACGATTCTTAACAATCGATATCGGAGCACTTTAACGATTCTTAACAATCGGTATCAGAGCACTTTTACGATTCTTAACAATCGGTATCGCAACACTTTTACGATTCTTAACAATCGGTATTTGAGCACAATTATAATTCTCAACAAAAGGTGTCGAAGCACTTTTACGTTTCTTAACAGTTTGTATCGGATCACTTTTATAATTCCTAACAATAGATATATGAGCACTTTTACAATTCTTAATAATTGGTATCGAAGAAATTTTAAATTTTTTAACAATTGGTATCGGACGAGTTTTACAATTTAACAATTGGTAGCGATGCACTTATATGATTCCTAATAATTGGCATTGGAGCACTTTTATTATTCTTAACAATTGGTATTGGAGCACTTTTACGATTAGTAACAATTGGTATCGAAGCAATTTAAGGATTCTAAACAATTAGTATTGGAGAACTTTTATGATTCTTAACAATTGGTATCAGAGCACTTTTTGGATTCTTAACAGTTGGTATCGGAGAACTTTTACGATCATAACAATTGGTATTGAAGCATTTTTACGATTATTAACAATTGATAACGAAGCACTTTTACGATTGTTAACAATCGGTATCGTAACACTTTTAAGATTATTAACAATCCATATCGGAGCACTTTCACAATTCTTAACAATCGGTATCGGAGCAATTTTACGATTCTTAATAATCGGTATTGGAGCACTTTTATGATTTATCAATTTGTAGCCGAGCACTTATATGATTCCGAACAAGTAGTATCGAAACACTTTTACGATTCTTAATAATTCGTAACGGAGTTGTTTTACGATTTAACAATTGGTAGCGGTGCACTTATACGATTACTAACAATTGGTATAGGTCACTTTTACGATTCTTAACAATTGGTGTTGGAGCACTTTTACTATTCTTAACAATTGGTATCAAAGAACTTTTACGATTCTTAACAATTTGTATTAGAAGCACTTTCACGATTCTTAACAATTGGTATCGGAGCACTTTTACGATTTAACAATTGGTAAAGGTGCACTTATACGATTTCTAGCAATTGGTATCGGAGCACTTTTAGGATTCTAAACAATTGGTATCGAAGCACTTTTACGATTTTTAACAATCGGTATCAGAGCACTTTTAAGATTCTTAACAATCCATATCGGAGAACTTTTACAATTCTTAACAATCGATATCAGAGTAAGTTTACGATTCTTAACAATTAATATTGGAGCACTTTTGTGATTTAACAATTGGTAGCGGAGCACTTATACGATTCCTAACAATTAGTATCAGAGCACTATTACGATTCTTTAGAATTAGTATCAGGGCACTTTTACGATTTAACAATTGGTAGAGGTGCATTATACGATTCCTAACAATTAGTATTGGAGCACTTTTACGATTCTTAACAATTGGTATCGAAGCACTTTTACGATTCCTAACAATTGGTATTGGAGCACTTTTACGATTCCTAACAATTGGTATTGGAGAACTTTTACGATTCTTAACAATTAGTATCAGAGCACTTTAAGGATTCTTAACAATTAGTATAAAAGCACTTTTAGGATTCTTAACAATCGATATCTGTGCACTTTTACGATTCTTTACAATCGGTATCCGAGCACTTTTATGATTCTTAACAATCGATATCAGAGCACTTTTACGATTCTTAACAATCCATATCAAAGCACTTTTAGGATTCTTAACAATCCATATCCTAGCACTTTAACGATTCTTAACAATCGGTATCGCAACACTTTTACGATTCTTAACAATCTGAATTTGAGCACTATTACAATTCTTATCAAAAGGTGTCGAAGCATTTTTATGTTTTTTAACAGTTGGTATCGGAGCACTTTTACGATTCTTAAAAATTGGTATTGGAGCACTTTAAGAATTCTTAATATTGGTATTAGATCACTTTTACGATTTTTAACAATTAGTATCGGAGCACTATTACAATTCTTAATTGTTGGTATTGAAGCACTTTTATGATTTAACAATTGGTAGCGGCGCACTTATAGGATTCCTTACAATTGGTATCGAAGCAATTTTACGATTCTTAACAATTGGTAACGGTGCACTTTTACAATTTAACAATTGGTAGTTGTGCACTTATACGATTCCTAACAATTAATATCGGAGCACTTTTAGGATTCTAAACAATTGGATTTTGGAGCACTTTTATGATTCTTAACAATAGGTATCGGAGCTTTTTTACGATTTAACAATTAGTAGCGATGCACTTATATGATTCCTAACAATTGGTACCAAAGCACTTTTACGATTATTAACAATTGCTATCGGAGCACTTTTACGATTCCTAACACTTGGTATGGAAGCAATTTTACAATGTTTAACATTTGGTATTGGAGCACTTTTATGATTTTTAACAATCAGTATCGGAGCAATTTTAGGATTTTTAACACTTGGTATCGGAGCACTTTTACGATTCTTAAAAATCGGTATCGGAGCACTTTTACGATTCTTAACATTCAATATCAGAGCACTTTTACGATTCTCAACAATCGGAATCGGAGCACTTTTACCATTGTTAACAATCGATATTTGAGCACTTTTACGATTCTTAACAATTGGTGTCGAAGCACTTTTACGTTTCTTAACAATTAGTATCGGAGCACTTTTACGATTACTATCAATTGGTATCAAAGCACTTTTACGATTATTAACAATTGGTATTGGAGTACTTTAAGAATTCTTAAAAATTGGTATCGAAACACTTTTACGATTTAACAATTGGTAACGGTGCACTTATACGATTTCTAACAATTGGTATCGGAGCACTTTTAGGATTCTAAACAATTGGAATTGGAGCACTTCTACGATTCTTAACAATTGGTATCAGAGCACTTTTACAATTCTTAACAATAGGTATTTGAGAACTTTTAGAATTCTTAAGAATTTGTATCGGAGGAGTTTTACAATTTAACAATTGGTAGCGATGCACTTATTCGATTCCTAAAAATTGGTATTGTAGCACTTTTACGATTCTTAACAATTGGTATCGGAGCACTTTTACGATTCTTAACAATTGGTATCGGAGCACTTTTACGATTCGTAACAATTGGTATCGAAGCAATTTAAGGATTCTTATTAATTGGTATTGAAGAACTTTTATGATTCTTAACAATTGGTATCAAAGCACTTTTAGGATTCTTAACAGTTGGTATCGGAGAACTTTTACGATTCATAACAATTGGTACCGAAGCATTTTTACGATTTTTAACAATTCATATCGGAGCACTTTCACGATTCTTAACAATCGGTATCGGAGCACTTTAACAATTCTTAACAATAGGTAGCAGTGTACTTATACGATTCCTAACAATTGGTATTGGGTCACTTTTACGATTCTTAACAATTGGTGTCGGAGCACTTTTACTATTCCTAACAATTGGCATCAAATCACTTTTACGATTCTTAACAATTTGTATTAGAGCACTTTTACGTTTCTTAACAATTGGTATCATAACACTTTTAGGATTCTTAAAAGTTGGTATCAGAGCACTTTTACGATTCTTAACAATTGGTATCGGAGCACTTTTACGATTCTTAACAATTGGTATTGAAGCACTTCTACGATTATTAACAATTGGTATTAGATCACTTTTACGATACTTAACAATTGGTATCGGAGCACTTTTACGATTCTTAATAGTTGGTATCGGAGCACTTTTACGACTCTTAACTATTGGTATTGAAGCACTTTTATGATTTAACAATTGGTAGCGAAGCACTTGTACGATTCCTAACAATTGGTATCGAAGCACTTTCACGATTCTTAACAATTGGTATCGGAGCACTTTTACGATTCAACAATTGGTAGAGGTGCACTTATACGATTTCTAGCAATTGGTATCTGAGCACTTTTAGGATTCTAAACAATTGGTATTGGAGCACTTTTACGATTCTTAACAATTGGTATCGAAGCACTTTTACGATTATTAACAATTGGTATCGGAGCACTTTTATGATTCCTAGCAAATGGTATTAGAGCACTTTTACGATTTTTAACAATTGGTATCGGAGCACTTTTACGATTCTTAACAATTGGTATTGAAGCACTTCTACGATTATTAACAATTGGTATTAGATCACTTTTACGATACTTAACAATTGGTATTAGAGCACTTTTACGATTCTTAATAGTTGGTATCGGAGCACTCTTACGATTATTAACAGTTGGTATTAGAGCACTTTTACAATTCTAAACAACTGGTATCGCAAAACTTTTATCATTTAGTAGTTGGTATCGGAGAACTTTTACGATTTTAACAATTGGTATCGGAGCACATTTACGATTCTTAATTATTGGTATTGAAGCACTTTTATGATTTAAAATTGGTAGCGGTGCACTTATACGATTTCTAACAATTGGTATCGGGGCACTTTTAGGATTCTAAACAATTGGTATTGGAGCACTTTTACGATTCTTAACTATTGGTATTGAAGCACTTTTATGATTTAAAAATTGGTAGCGAAGCACTTATACGATTCCTAACAATTGGTATTGAAGCACTTTCACGATTCTTAACAATTGGTATCGGAGCACTTTTACGATTTAACAATTGGTAAAGGTGCACTTATACGATTTCTAGCAATTGGTATCGGAGCACTTTTAGGATTCTAAACAATTGGTATTGGAGCACTTTTACGATTCTTAACAATTGGTATCGAAGCACTTTTACAATTATTAACAATTGGTATCGGAGCACTTTTACGATTCTTAACTATTGGTATTGAAGCACTTTTATGATTTAACAATTGGTAGCGAAGCACTTATACGATTCCGAACAATTGGTATCGAAGCACTTTTTTGATTCTTAACAAATGGATCGGAGCACTTTTACGATTTTAAAATTGGTAGCGGTGCACTTATACGATTTCTAACAATTGGTATCGGAGCACTTTTAGGATTCTAAACAATTGGTATTGGAGCACTTTTACGATTCTTAACAATTGGTATCGAAGCACTTTTACGATTATTAACAATTGGTATCGGAGCACTTTTACGATTCCTAGCAAATGGTATTAGAGCACTTTTACGATTTTTAACAATTGGTATTAGAGCACTTTTACGATTTTTAACAATTGGTATTGGAGCACTTTTATGATTAATAACAATTGGTATCTAATCACTTTTACGATACTTAACAATTGGTATTGGAGCACTTTTACGATTCTTAATAGTTGGTATCAGGGCACTTTTACGATTCTTAACACTTGGTATTAGAGCACTTTTACAGTTCTAAACAGCTGGTATCGGAGCACTTTTACAATTCTAAACAACTGGTATCGGAGCACTTTTATGATTTAACAGTTGGTATCGAAGCACTCTTACGATTATTAACAATTGGTATCGGAGCACTTTTACGATTTCTAGCAAATGGTATCGGAGCACTTTTACATTTTTTAACAATTGGTATCAAATCACTTTAATGATTTGACAGTTGGTATCATAACACTTTTACGATTCTTAATAGTTGGTATAGGAGAACTTTTATGATTGTTAAGAATTGGTATCGGAGCACATTTACGATTCTTAACTATTGGTATTGAAGCACTTTTATGATTTAACAATTGGTAGCGAAGCACTTATACGATTCCTAACATTTGGTATCGGAGCACTTTTACGATTCTTAACAATTGGTATCGGAGCACTTTTTATGATTCCCAATAATTGGTATCGAAGCACTTTTACGATTCTTAACTATTGGTTTTGGAGCACTTTTACGATTTTTAACAGTTGGTATTGGAGCACTTTTATCATTTAACAATTGGTAGCGGAGCACTTTTGCGATTCCTAATAATTGGTTTCGGAGCACTTTTACGATTCTTAACAATTCATATCGGAGCTCTTTTACGATTTAACAATTGGTAGAGGTGCACTTATACGATTCCGAACAATTAGTATCGGAGCACTTTTACGATTCTTGACTATAGGTATCAGAGCACTTTTACGATTCCTAACAATTGGTATCGAATCACTTTTACGATTCTTAACAATTGGTATTGGAGCACTTTTACGATTCCTAACAATTGATATTGGAGCACTTTTACGATTCTTAACAATTGGTTTCGTAGCACTTTTACGATTCTTAACAATTGGTGTCGGAGCAATTTTATGATTCTTAACAATTGGTGTCGAAGCACTTTTACGATTTTTAACAATTGGTATCGGAGCAGGTTAGTGCTCCGTTTTCAGTAAGATGCTTCAGTTTTGAGTGAACGTTAGTGAGGGAGTAGAAGCAATGGGAGGAAGAAATGCCACATATCCTTTCAATAATGAAGCGGATCCCGATCCGGATGGAGGTGATTTCTGTTTTTGATGAAGAAGAAGAAGATGATGAAGAAGAAGACAAGGAGAATCTAACGTCGAAGAAGGTGAAGAAGAGAAGAGTGAAGAAAAGAGTGATGAGATAGAAGAAGAGTGGAAAGAAGAGTGAAGAGAAGAAGATAGAGGAGGGTTAATTTTATTTTGAAGAAGGCGAATGGAAGTGTGTGGATGTGATACATTAACTGAGGTGTAGAGGAATGTTTTTTTGAAAGAAGAAATTAGATGTGTTGTGGGGAGTTTAGGGTCGAAGAAGATGAAGCTCCACATTCTGAAGACCTTTGTGTCTATTTCGTACTTTTGTACGTTTATTAAATTGAAGAGGTGAATAAAGGTGAATGGTGTGGTGATGACCTAAATCGCCGGACAGTTTGGAAGAAGCTTCATTCAAATTTGGCATTTTCAATTTCTGTTCGCAGTTAGGATGTGTACAGATTTTATTTGATTTTGTCGTGGATAACTGTACATTTTTAAAGTTGTGGATTTTGGTTAGAGGAAGAATGAATCCTGTTTCAGAGGTTCTTTGTTTGAAGGATCCTTTCCGTCGGATCTCTTCAAGTTCGGGAAAAGTCACAATTCGGATGCTCTTCTCCGAAATTCCGTTGATGAATTGCTGAAATTTATGGGGAGGAAAGTCAATCGAGAAGAAAGAGAAAGAAAAAGAAAAATTCCTCATTCCTGTCGGCCTGGCAAAGGATTTCGGAAGTGCTATTTTCCCCGAAATTACTTTCTGTTTGCCTTGGGAGAGTGGATTCAGATTCGGCATGGCAAGCAGCTTCGAGGTTGAGCTGCGGAGAATTCAAGTCATGTGGCGGAGGAATCGGGTCCCGGTTTGAGTGGAAATTGGTCGGAAGAATAAGCCGGAGAAAGGAGGATAAAGTAGAGGAGAAATCGGCTTCTTGTTCGGTTTGAAAGAAGAAAAAAAGTGACGAGAGAAGTGAAAAGAGATCAGTGAAGAAGTTAGTGAACGTGAAAGTGGAGCAGGAGCTTGTAATTCCGAGGAGGAGGAATGGCGTATTGTCCGAAATGTGGAGACATGTGTCTGATCGTGGCAAGGAGCTACGAAAGAAAAGGAGGTGGAAATGCGCACGGAAGTTTTGGAAATTCTGAGGATTGAGAAGTGAAGCTGCAGTGAGGAAGTGGAAGGGGTGGAAGAGGCGTCCGTGAGTGAAAGTGAAGGGAAGCAGTGAAAGGAGGAAACGAAAACGAAGGGAGAAAAATTCTTTACGGTTAAATTGTTTAATTGAGCTGTACAACAAATGAATATGTTCACCATTAGTGTGGGAGTTTGAAAAATGAAAAGGTGTTTCGTTTTGGTCCGTGAAATACTGAAATGGTACCGCGTGTATGAATTTCCAGTTCGGTTACTGTTACAAATTGAAGTTTTACATATAGTTCCTTTTGACGCGGAAATTTTACTGAGGAAGAAGAGACGTTTCGTGTTGGAGCGTGGCCAGTGTTCTGCCGACAGTTCCGTTCGTTTTCTGACACTGTCAAACGCCGAACTTTTGCGTGACCGTTATGTTGCTTTTGGGGTTCTCTGTTGGTACTTTTCTTGGTGAGACACTGGAATGTGGAGTACACCACGAATCGTAAATAGAGTAGAGAAATAATTAGAGTAAAAAAATGAGAAAAAATAATTAGAGTTATTAACTCTAGTTTAGGAAATCAACCCCTTTTCAGAAAAAATACTTACTCTAATTTATCAATAACTCTAATTTGGGTTTTTTCCCGTAATAATTATCCGCGCTGAATATCTTTACTGTAAATTAGGTACAGGTACAGAATCTGACAAAACATACAGTTTTACGTCATTATGACGTTTGCAGAAAGCGGTTTGTGAAAACCATAGTTCAAAAGTAGGTGAAAGTACACCCATACAATATGCCTATTTGTACGCAAAAAATACAATATACCCTTAAGACCCATATTGTATTGGCCGCAAAATGAAATAAAATAGTAACAGGGTTGAGTTGCACATGGATCGATAGAGAATTAAACGTCATGTCTAAATTTGAAAAAAATACCGGACAAATAAATCTTTTTCTGTGAGTTTTGAGCGACTTTTTATTTAAACCGTCAGATTCGGACGATCGGACGGTTTTTGATCAAAGTAACGATCTAAGAAGATCACATGAAAAGCCTATAACACAACTTACGATAGGACTATCGTCAGATTCGGACGATCGGACGGTCGCTGATCAAAGTAGTGACTTAAGACAATAACATGAAAAGCACATAACACAACTTACGATGAAGGCGCCGACAAAAGATCTACAATAGAAACGCTTACTTTTGAACTATGGTGAAAACGCAGTTACATGATAACGGCCTGTATTATATCATTTTTTGTACTTTTTTAGTTAATAAAGTACTATTAGACTTGGGTGCCAAACAAAACCCAAGCAAGCCTAAATTTTCTGTTGCCAGAGAGCCTAATGTTGTTTCTTGAGGCTTTTTTATCTTCCCAGAACCATGGAAGACGATGGGGGTTTTATCCATGGAAAAATGCCAAACAATCCTGTGCTCCACATGAAAAAGCGTGCGAGAAGCAATGCAGGCGTTGTGGCTGTTTTTGACGAAAATGCCCGGAGGTAAGAGGCACATTTTTTTCTATTTATGGCCTCAATATGTATTCAAAGGCTAAAATGCCTGGAGATATAAGGCATATTCTATTTATGGCCTCAATATGTATCCAAAGACTAAGACTATACAGCGGATAGGAATGAAACCGTTGACCAATGATTCTCCCATGTACATTATTTCTGTCTTGAGCACGCCCAAAAAGTAGCATGTATGGTGTCATTATGCTGTCTGGTTCCAAGACCATTCTGTGTTCCACTTTTGTGAAAATTTGGTTAAGTATCAAACGTTGGTTATCCTGTGAGACTAATGAACCGAAGCAGTTTAATCGCTTGACATGCAATAGATTTCTTAAGATTTCATCTCTGATTTTTTGGTCTGAGGCGATCATCTATGGCTGACTGGGGCAATAGGGATTTTCAGGGATTTTGTGACTGGATTTCGAAAGCGCAAACAGGAAAGGCGAAACCAGGCCCTGGTTGAACAAGAGAAAAAGATTCGAGGGAAACGTATTCGCGAACGTGCGGAGGTAAGAATATGGCAACGTGTCGCTGGCATCGGTGAAGGAATTTCTGAGGAACCTGGGCCCACACAGTGTCTCTCCTGAGGAAGCGATAGCATCTGGGTATGAGTGAAGGACAATGCTCACTGATCACTAATGTTTGTAGTGCTGACTTTCGGTTTTTCAACTGAGTAGACATTTTTAAGTCAGGCCTCACAGTGTTTTGGTGGTTCGCAATTACAGCGACGCTTACAACTAAAAATTGCAAGAGGTGGAGAGATGGAGAACAATAACACTGGAGTAGAACAGTTGGAGACGGAAGGCGTATCTGTTGAGGCGAGTGAAGACAGTAAATCTGGGGAGAAATGCAGTGGTGAAGGCTTTCAACATAAGCTTTTTCATAGGAAAACAACAGCGGAGATCTCCCGTGAATCTAGTGGAGGAGAGGGCGCAGATGATTTTTCCGAAAGAGGACAACACGATGCTTTTGAAGGTGAGAAAAATGGCATTTTTGTGGTAGTGCTGGGTAGTTATGAAGGTTTCGACATATTTGATCGGTAATTGTAATGTCATTCTATGTAGTACAGCCTAGCAAGTAAACAGAAGCCAACCTACTGGATGCTTGATGGTCCAATATTTCTGTAAGGTTGGTATTCACTTGAAATACATGACATGCATTCAGCATTGCATTCTTTATGTGGTGTAGTTTTGGTAAGGATTGCTGTAGCCGAGCTTTCTTCATAAGCACGTACAGTTTTCCTTGTCTGAAAGTTTTGTGTTTTGTGATTGTACAAACACTCGCATACGAGGTAGTCTGTGTGCTTGCTTTCTTGGCAAACCAACATTCTCCTGGTCAATCGAATTGTGTACTACCAGTGGAAGATGAGCTTACTGGGTGAATACCTTGACTTTGTACGGAATGCATAATTAGTCTGTCGATGAGTGAGCATGAGAATTTTGGAGTGAACCTATGTTCTCCATGCGAATTATTTGCAAATTTCTGGTCACGCAGGGCGACCTGTATTGCTAGACGTCCAATGCACTACTAAAACTGTCAGGTTGCGTCTGTTTCTGCCTTTTGGGTCATATCGTTGATGTACTAAATGGCATGTCGTGTTGCGCCTTTGTTTCTGCTAGGTGTTACAAAATACAACGGTGCAGAGACAACAACAGTTGTTACTACTACTGTTATAGATCCCCTTGGTAATGAAAACGAATTTATAAATATTCGTAATGAAGACCTTTCTAGAAACTCGCGGAGTGCGCAACATATATCTGGAACTCCTAAAGCGAAAATCAAGACTGACAAGAAAACAGGAAAGGCCAAGAAAAAGAAAAATGGGTTTCAGCAGCGGAAAAAGGAAAAGGCAAAGATGATGCCAAGGGGAAAATCAAAAAAGTTAGGAAAAGGAAAAGAAAAAGGTAGGAAGAAAAAATAAGATGCAGGAGGAAGTCTAGCATTTGTACATTAGTAATCTAAAGTGATGTGCTTTTGCAATATTCGGTTTTGTTTGGTTACATGTGGTATGTTACATTTGTAACCGCATTCTAATGTAGTTTTTACTGCCAATATTGTGCTTTAATTACATTTGTGTTCACTGATTAAGAGGGTGAATATGTGTAACGATGATACGGGAGGTACTGCCAATCTGTGTAAGTAATGTTAGTGATTTATGGATCGTACTGTCATCCCTCGAAACACGGATTATATGTGCAGCATTTTGGACGTCCGCGACCTCAGTAGCCATACTAAAACGTACAGCAAGCAGTACGAGACGGTTCAAAAAAAACCCACGTATATTGTGATCA
Organism: Zygnema cylindricum; assembly: GCA_037447655.1. Classification (NCBI taxonomy): domain Eukaryota; kingdom Viridiplantae; phylum Streptophyta; class Zygnematophyceae; order Zygnematales; family Zygnemataceae; genus Zygnema; species Zygnema cylindricum. The sequence goes on from JBBHKE010001694.1 coordinate 134,190, forward strand.
AATAACAAGAAGGAAGCGAACAATAGTAGATCACATACCAATCATGTCAATTTGATGCCAATTTACTTTGGAGAAGTGCAGATAACAACTTTCTTAAGAGCTACGTAGTTGAAAATGCAAATTTGGAGACGTCAATCTCAAAATTGTTGTGGTATTCTAGAAACTAATAACAGTAACAAGAACAACTGAAAAATGGCAACTAAACAAGAAATAAACTAAAAGCACTTGCCCCCTTGCTGCCAGGAGTGATTAAAGCTATACATTTTCTCTCCTGTTAACCTTCTTATTACAATACTTGAATAAAGCATAGCGCCTACAACTCAAGTAAAAATTACTGGATTGTATTTCAAGAAAATTGTGTACACTTGTTAAAGAAAGAAATGCCTTCTAAACAAAAAGTTTTTCTGTTCGGTTGAACATCGTAATAAACATGGACTATCTAACCTCTCCTTCACTTTTCCATGATGCTACTGCCAGGCAATTAATTTAATATCCCGCAAAGTTGTTTCATCCTAAAAAGGTAATGTCATCAAATTCTAAATGCGCAATATCTCCAAAACCACCTCCTAAACTCATCCTCTTTTCCTTATCTTTGCCGTTTACAACAAGAATACAAAAACGTTCATTAGTGTGACAACATAACCGGTCAAATATATTAAAGTTTTTTCCTAAAAGAATGAACATAACTGTATTTAGTTCAACGTTAGCTTTACGATAGACTAAAGGATAACCTGTTTGCTAATTCCATAGCCAAAGTCAACCATCTTCCATGACGGATACCTTTGCGGGATATCGGCATATTGGTTGGGTACATGAGTTTTGGCTATCCATAGTAATTCCGAAGTGTCGTTATTACCAATTGTAAATCTTGGCTGTACAGCGCCCTCAGGCTTGAAGCACTTTCAAAACGTTGCTCCATTTATAAGCATAAGAGCCAAAGTTCGAGCCAGTCTAAGCTCGCCGGTCCACTTTCATCCAGCGACTGTTATTCCCACTCAACCTTTTCTGTAGTTGAGGTGGCTCGGCAGTATTTAAATTATTCAACATTCAACATTAGTATGCAACATTCAATTATCATTTTATAGTTTCTCACATAACAACAAGAGTAAAATAATTATTTTTTATGCTATAAACCATTCGTATATATTTTTTAAACAAATACTGTGTTATTTGTTGATAGTATTAAACATTATACAATGACAATTATCTTATAAATGTATTTACATAAATAGTTAACTACCACTACATTGCTAATTGTACCACTAAATTGTTAATTGTACGAACATCAAGGATACAAATAGTGTTATATTTTAATAATAATAATAATAGTATTATAATAATAAAAAAATTACATTGTTTTTCAACTGTGAACATATCTCAAAAAGTAACCTTCTAAAAACAAGAATTTTCAAATTTTGTTAATAAAATCAAATTTACAAAACATAAGTTTAAACATAAAATATTTGTTGAAATATAACATTATATATGTAGTTTATCAATTTAATATTATAAAAACCCATATTGATATTTTCGTACAATTTTACACAAAAGATCCTAAATTTCATTTCGTAAAAAACATTTTACAACATTTCAAACTAAATTTTGTTGTAGGTCATGGGCATACTGACTCGGCTGCGATCCACTTACACTTTGAGTCACACTTGCACCAGCTGGGATATTCGTCCTTGGAGGAGCAGGTGGAGCACTAGGGCCAATATGAGCGATTCGTCCTTGGAGGAGCAGGTGGAGCACTAAGGCCAATAGGAGCGGAGCAGGTGGAGCACTAGGGCCAATAGGAGCACTTGCACTTGCAGATGGAGTTGAGCCATTGTTAGACATGTTAGCATAAGCAAACCCAAATAGGAATACCTATCAGACTAGATAAATACTGTAAGATATGTAACTAAAAATGAAAGAGGTCTTTGTAAGATATGTAACTACAAATGAAAGAGGTATTTCAACCAAACAAACATATACTACATGCAAATCAATGACAATAGAACACAACACACCTTAAACTATACTAAGTGCTCTCATTTCCTTAACTCTGTGTAGAATGTACATTCTGTATCAAACTGATCATTCCTAATTGAACTAAATACTCAAAAGATCTTGAAAACATCTAAAACGTATGTACAAGGTTCACCTAAAGATCAACTGACAAAATCTTAAGTGTTTGGACCAGAATTGTCCAATCACAATATCTATACCCTAAAAATCCGGGAGATATGTTTCACGTCTACATTCAATGGCTAAAGTACACACTAATTTATTCAAAGATAACTACTCGAGTAGATACTACAAAAAGCCAGACTAAATCTGGTTGATATTGAACAGTTGGTAGTCCCAAAATATTCTAAGTCCTAGACTCGAATTTCTAAGACTTACTAAAGGTTACTTATCAATACTCCCCTTAAGCTTTTAGAAGACTTACTCACTTAGACCACATGCTTTTCTGCAGTACTCCAATTTAGGAGCGGGAAGGGCTTTTGTCAACATATCCGCAACCATTTTCTCATCAGGCAAATAACAAAGTTTTACCACTTTTGTAAATACTTTCTCACGTACCAAATGTAGCCGAATGTCCATATGCTAACTCTTAAAATGGTGACTTGGGTTTGTAGCCACAGAAATAGGTGCGTGATTGTCGCACCACATTACTTGTGTTCCGTGTTGTGTAAACCCTAATTCTTGAAGAAATTCCTTAATCCAAAGCAAATCCTTTAAGGCTGCGCTTGCAGCCATGTATCCGGCTTCCATAGTCGATTGTGCCGTGACTTTTTGAAGTTTACTACTCCAACTACAAGTTCCACTTCCAATCTGAATGACATACCCAGTTGTAGACTTCTTACTAGGCACATCACCATAGCTAGCATCACTCCAAGTATTAATGCCAACCTTGTCCCCTCCTAAAGTAAGCTAAAGATTTCTAGTCCCAACAAGATACCTTAAGACCCTTTTTGCTGCCTCCCAATCTCTCCTACGTGGATTTTGCAGACTTATGCTCAATACTTCAACAGCTGCAACTATATTGGGCTTAGTACAATTCATGAAGTAAATCAGAGCTCTTACTAGTTGTCTGTAAGGTACTTTAGACATAAATTTTTGCTCTTCTGTACAGAGTTCCTCATCTATTATGACTTCAAACTCATGCTCTATTTTTTCAAATTTTTGCTTTTACTCTATATGAGTTGCAGAACCTTAGGCATTAGCCTAGCCAAATTTTTCCAACATGTTTCCTATCGCTTCTTTATGAGTTAGCCTAATTATTTTGTTTTCTCTATCTCTTTCAACTTTTGTTCCAAGGATATATTTTGCCTCACCCAAATCTTTCATTTCAAATTGTGAATTAAGAGTGTGTTTTACCCTAGAAATTCATTCTTTGTTCCTAATGATTAGTAGCAGATCATCAAGATACAAAACAATGAATATCACCTCATCACGATTATCACTAGACTTCACATATACTGAATAACCATAGCTAATTTTGGTAAATCCTAATCCTATTAAGAACTCATCTAACTTTTCCGTTCTACTGCTGCGAGGCCTGCTTTAGGAGATACAAAGATTTTAAAAGTTTGCAAACTTGATTTTCTTTTCCTGCTTCCTTATAACCCTCTGGCTGCTTGATATAAATGACCTCATCTAAATCACCATGCAAAAAGGCAGTTTTGACATCCATTTGGTGGATGTCAAAAGCCTCTATGGCAGTTAATGTAAGTAAAGTGCGAACACATGGAAACCTTACAATGGGTGAAAAGGTTTCTTCATAATCTATCCCCTTCTTTTAATTATATTCTTTAGCAACTAGACGAGCCTTATATTTATCTATGGTTTTATTTGGGTTCAATTTTAATTTAAACACCCATTTACTCCCAATAGCTTTCCTTCTTCGAGGAAGTTCCACTTGATCCCACGTTGGGGCTTCCATGGTGGACTTCATTTCTTCATTGAGTGCTTCCACCCAGTGTAATTTTCATTATTTGAAAAGGCATCTGTCAACGTTAGAGGTTCTTCTGTGTGCTCTGAGTGAGCAAAGGCTGCATTTGCTTTTCTGAGTTGCACACTTCGCCTGACTCCACCTTGAAATTTTATCGCTAGTATAGATGGTTGGGTCCTCCTCCTTGATATATGTGATTCTGCATGTGATTCGCTTTCAGCTGGAGGTAGACGAGAGTTTGCATCTCTTCCAAGCATAACATGTCTTGTTTTTTGTTGAGGAGATGGTTTTGTATGTTGTAAGTCACAATGAGTTGGTGTAGATGCATTTTTGGACTTATTCTGGAAAACATAGGATTTTTCTCCAATAAAATATAATCAACACTTTTATTTTTTTTCTCATCTGTACGCTCATTTAATACATCTACTTATTTTTTCATCCTTCACTATGATGTTTCTGGCTACCACGACTCTATTTCTCTTAGTGTCATACATTATAACTTTTGGCATGATCATCATACCCTAGAAATAGCCTTGGTATGCTTTTTGGCTCTAACTTCAATTTCTCCGGATCATTATCTAGCATGAAAATCTTACTTCCAAAAACCTTGAAATGAGTTACCTCAGGTTTTTGTCCTGTCCACATTTTCAAGGAGTTTTATCTTTTACTACCCTTGTCTCTAAAATGTTTGTAACATACGTGCCACAATTCATAACCTCTACCCAAAATTTGAAATCTATGTTTATATCAGCTATTATTGTTCTTGCATATTCTAATATTGTCCTATTCATCTTCTCTGAAATACCGTTTTGTTTTGGAGAATAAACAACAATTAGGTGACGTGAGATTCCATGAAATTTTAAGAATTATGCAAACTCATTAGAAATGTACTCCCCTCCATTATGAGATCTGAATCCATTTATCTTTCTCTCATAAAGATTTTCAACCCAAGCCTTATACTCCTTAAATTTTGCAAAGACTTTATCTTTACTTTTTAAAAAATAAACTGCAGTAAATCTACTATAGTCATCTCTAAAAATAAGCATAAATTTAACACCTCCCACAGATAAGTATCTAGATGGCCCCCATAGATCTAAATAAATAAGTTCTAGCACCCTGCTACTTCTATGATCAGTTTGCGAAGGGAAAGGCAACTTACGAATTTTTCCCATTGCACAACCATCACATACATTTGATGATGGTTTTTGACTAATTTTTACACCTACTATTTTTTGATTTACCATCATTTCTAATCTATCATAATTCACATGTCCTAAACGTTTATGCCATAAATCACAATCACTGATTATACGAGTACATAACATCATTGTCATAATCATTTGCAAGACTATATCAATACAAACTCTTTCCCCTGCAACTTTGAGACCTCTATTGGTCCTCAGAAGTATGCAGCTCACTCGAAGCCCCTAAGATAACCCTAACCCCTTTGAGTTTCTACAAGAATAACTACCACTTTGACGAATAAAAAGTCTAACCAACTTGATCCCTGTGAAGACAAGACTCCCTTGAATGGATAGCAAAAATAATCTCTAAATTTGCTCTCCTGAGCAATAAGTTATGAAGGGTCAAAGTTGACCTTTTGTACAACAGCTCTTTGGGAGAGAGGGGTCTACCTACCAAATTTTATAAATCCTAAATCCCTCTCTAAACCTTATTCTACTAGAGTACGACACCAATCAGATTATTATGTGGTAAAAAAAAGTACAAATGCCGAAGTACTTTTTGTATGGCCATCCTACAGTATGGCCAAAATGTCGACACCTGCCATATCCGGATTCGTTCCCGTATTCTCCGGAGATATCGCAAGCCAATGTGGATGTGCCATGTGTCACTTGACATGGCGATGACTAAAAACAACCACAACGCCCATTCTGCGATCTGGACATCTATTGCGGCTGTTCGATCAAGATCGACCTTTAATTCTAGCCGTCAAAAATAATTGCGTGGTATTTGTTTCGCCGTCAAAACAAATGCGCAGTATTCGTTTTGTGGAGTACAAAACACCGTACTATGCAAAACTGTATCTATGTCCTAAGAATCTCTTCATGTCGTTAATTAAAATTGTTTACGTGTACATCTTTAAATAATTATGAAACCCCATATACCCGAGCATTAATCCTAGACTAATAAGATAAAGCTACCGCCTACTGACGACTTGACGGACGGCAGGTACTAGGATCATTCCTGGGTCCGTTAAGTTCCCTTTTGGTAAACCTACCAAACTACTACCTCTCTCTCTATGGACAGCATAAGCAGCCATGGCTCTTGCTCCCTCTCCAACCTTCAGTGTATGCGACAAGTGTGGGAGTTGAAGAAAGGAGTTAGAGGCAGACTGCCTTTGCTTCTTTTCTGCATCTTGTCTTTTACAAGTTTAAACCTAGAAATTACTAAAAGAACATTTAATTTTTACACTCCCTTTATTTTCTAGTCACTCTTCAATTTACGACCACACTTCTCCCAGCAAAAAAATAGCTTAGGGGAAGGCACAGGTTTAGTCATCATATTTGCTACCATCTCGATATGGTCTTTACTCTAAACTGATTATTTTTTCTTCTCCCTTTTCTCTAACAAATTTTAGTTTAATGTCTATATGTTTGGCTTTAAAATGATGTTAAGGATTAGCAACAATAGCGATTGCTGCCTGATTATCACAAAAATATTTTTGCACACCACTCTTAAGGTGACTAAGCTCACCAAGCAATGACTTGACCTACATCAATTCTTTTACAACAGAGTAAGAGGCCATATACTCCGCCTCCATGGTGGACTGAGCAATAACCTTTTGATGTTTGCTACTCCAACAACAAGCCCCATCACCCACATACAATACATATCTAGAAGTACATTTCCTCATCGAAGCATCAACACAACTATCATCACTCCAAGTGGTGATGTCAATATTCCCCCCACCCAAATGCTGTTGATATTTGTATATTTTCGAGGTCTATAATAGGATAGAAAAAGACAGAGGCAGTCTGCCTCTAACTCCCCTCTCCAAGCCCCCACACTTGTTGTAATCACTAAAGGCTGGATAGGGAGCTAGAGCCATGACTGCCTAAGCTCTCTAGAGAAGACAAGGGATAAATTAGTAAGACTTACCAAAAGGTATTTGACGGACCCAAGAATTGATCCTAGTACCTATCGTCCGTCAATTCGCCGTTAGCCGGAGCCTTTAACCATTTAGACTAGAGCAGGTATTACGACGTATGGGGTTTGATAATTATTTAGATAGTTACACATAGACTAGTTCATTTAACAGGAAATATATACGTATTGCATAGATACAGTTATGGATAGTACGAAGTACAAATTTATTTATTGAAACGGATACCGCGCATTTGGTTTGACCGCGAAACAAATACCGCGCGTCTATTTTCAACGGCTAGAAATATAGCCGGATTTGATCGGACGACCACGATAGGCGCCGCGATCGCGAGATATGTACTTTTGGCGGTTTGCGGTCATTGCCACATAGGATGACACATGGCACGTCAACATTGGATTGCGGCGACACCGGAGATTACGGGAACAAATAGATATATGACATGTGTTGACATTTCAGCCATATCGTACGATTGTCGTACAAAAAGTACACCGATACCTGTACTTATCTGTACGGTACAGTAAAGTGATTGGTGTTGTACGTCATTAAATAAGGTCTTAGAGTGAGAATAGGACTTAGAATATTTTGAGTAGGTAGTCGCCTCTCCCAGAGAGCATCTTGTATAAATGGCTAACTTTGGGCAGCCATAACTATTAATTTACTTGACCATTTTCAGTGATTTTTTTTGCTGCGGACTCAGGGGATTCCAGGCTACACACGGGTGTAGTCGGTCAGAGTTTTTGTCTGCCAGGGTGGCTGCATTTCAAAGGGAAAGTCAAAGTGGGTGAATGTGTCCAAATCTCATATTCTAACTTTGCATTCTGTGGTGGAACTGACCACACAAAAAGTTTTATTTCACAGGGGTGAATCTATATTTGGGTTCTGATTGTCAAAGGGTCAGTCATTTGGGTTTATATCAAGCTAGGAGCCGGCATTATCTAGATTAGCTTCTTTCGATCTGCTTACTCTGAGGGCGAATGGAGGTCTCAGAGTTTCAGGTTATGGGCCCACCATCTAGGGTGCCTATGTTCGATGGAACAAAATTCACTTATTGGGAGTTTACTATGGAGGGATTGCTATTCGAGAACACTTATGGGGAATTGTTTCGGGACAAGTGAGATGTCCACCACCTGGCTTTGGAGGAGCTTACTATGGAGAATCATCTGAGGCTGCCCTGAATATCAATCGGAGTTCAGATGCAACAAAAGGTGAAGGGAAAAACCGTCCCGTGGATGGGGAAAAATGGGAGAAGGGAAAAAGAACACCGATGGTGAGGGGAGCTAAGCTCTCGACTATGGTTCCATTTGTAGGGATTAAAACTGAAGAAATTGATAGAAAAATATGGGCATACAAAAACACTATAGCAAAGCATCTCATACTTACAAACGTGTCTAAGTCCATAGCTAACACTCTTATAAACTTAATGAAGTCTTCAGAGATATGGGAAGCAGTAAGTCAGATTTATAAGAGTAAGACTATTCAGAGGCAGCAATTAGTAAACCAAGAAATAGATGCCTATGTTTATAAAGGTGGTAGCGTGATAGAGTTTTGCAATGATATTGCTGCGCTATATGTTGAGCTTGCTAGTGCGGGATATGTAGAATCCGAGTAGAGGAAGATTAATACACTACTGATGAAACTCCCAGATGAGTACGAAAACATCATTTGTCGTATGCAGGCAATGGATGGCTCCTCATGGCATTGGAGCTTTACTATGGGGATAATTCTTGTGAGGGAAAGCACTTTGGAGCTTCGTAGGGGAAGGGACAGGGTCAATGCAATTTCAGCTGGCGGTGATTGGCGGAAGCGTGATTAGAGGAACGGCGGTGACGAGCGGAAGCGTGATGAGAGGAACGATGGTGACGAGCGGAAGCGTGATGAGAGGAACGTGGTGACGAGCGGAAGCGTGATGAGAGGAAGAAAGACAAAGGTAAACCTTATCGGAACTTTGGTGGAAAGAGAGGGAGAGGAAAAGAAAGGGAGCTTTGAAAAAGGGGGTTTCCTTCTTTTGTAGGGAACCGGGTCATTACATGGAGGAATGCCCTTGTTTGGAAAAACTTAGAAGTTAGAATGTGGATGAGGAGGACCAAGGGGAAGAGGAGAAAGAGGATGAATATATTTTAGAGCTTCTCCGGATTAGTAGTATGGGGAAGAGAGAAGAGCACACAAAAATTTCACGAAAGCAACAATGTGCTTTTGGAGGTATAAGGGAAGTAAAGAGAGAGGAGATACTTGAGAGAGTTCAAAATATTGAGGATAGTTTCATAGATATTTTGGAAATAGAAAACAGGTCGGAAAGGGAGACCTCAACGGATTCCGAGGAAAGGGGAGAAGTGAAACTAGAAGGAGTTTTTAAAGATAAGGGAGAAGAGGAATATTTAACGAAAGGTTTAGGGGAGGAGAAATACTCATTGGGAATAAATTTAGAAAGAGAGAGTGGAAAGAAATCCATGGGAGAGAGTGAGGAAAGCTCAATTTTTGCGGGTAATGGATTTGACATCGCTAAAGGGAGTGATGGTCTTTATGAAGGTGTGCCTGTAAAAGGGTTAACATCTGGGTGCAACATTTAACATCTGGGTGTATGTTGCAGATTGGAGATGGGGCTGGCTGTTTGGATTGCAAGAGGGAAATCGGTTTGTGTGTGGATGAAAAAGTGATGAGGTGGATAAAATCTTTGCTCAGATTTATGAAAAGTGGGATGTTAAATAAAATGTGTGATGCAATTATTATTTCGGTTCATTTAATGCACTGTGTTAAATACTTAAGTTTTATGAAAATAAAAGGAAAAAGGAAAACGAAAAAGAAAAGGGGGAGGGGGTGTTTGTTTACTTTTTGTGGAAGTTGAAAGGGAAAAAGACTAGAAAATAAGGGGAGTGTTGATATTTGTGTATTTTCTAGGTCTGTAATAGGATAGAAAAAGGTAGAGGCAGTCTGCCTCTAACTCCCCTCTCCAAGCCCCCACACTTGTTGTAGTCACTAAAGGCTGGATAAAGAGCTAGAGCCATGACATCTTAAGCTCTCTGGAAAAGACAGGGGGTAAATTAGTAAGACTTACTAAAAGGTATTTGACGGACCCAGGAATTGATCCTAGTACCTATCGTTCGTCAATTCGCCGTTAGCCGGTGACTTTATCCATTTAGTCTAGAGCTGGTATTACGACGTATGGGGTTTGATAATTATTTAGATAGTTACACGTAGACTAGTTCATTTAACAGAAAATATATACGTATTGCATAGATACAGTTATGGATAGTACGAAGTACATATTTATTTATTGAAACGGATACCGCGCATTTGGTTCGACCGCGAAACAAATACCGCGCGTCTATTTTCAACGGCTAGAAATATAGCCTGATTTGATCGGACGGCCATGATAGGCGCCGCGATCGCGAGATATGTACTTTTGGCGGTTTGCGGTCATTGCCACATAGGATGACACATGGCACGTCAACATTGGATTGCGGCGACACCGGAGATTACGGGAACAAATAGATATATGACATGTGTTGACATTTCAGCCATATCGTACGATTGTCGTACAAAAAGTACACCGATACCTGTACTTATCTGTACGGTACAGTAAAGTGATTGGTGTTGTACGTCATTAAATAAGGTCTTAGAGTGAGAATAGGACTTAGAATATTTTGAGTAGGTAGTCGCCTCTCCTAGAGAGCATCTTGTATAAATGGCTAACTTTGGGCAGCCATAACTATTAATTTACTTGACCATTTTCAGTGATTTTTTTTGCTGCGGACTCAGGGGATTCCAGGCTACACAAGGGTGTAGTCGGTCAGAGTTATTGTCTGCCAGGGTGGCTGCATTTCAAAGGGAAAGTCAAAGTGGGTGAATGTGTCCAAATCTCATATTCTAACTTTGCATTCTGTGGTGGAACTGACCACACAAAAAGTTTTATTTCACAGGGGTGAATCTATATTTGGGTTCTGATTGTCAAGGGGTCAGTCATTTGGGTTTATATCAAGTTAGGAGTCGGCAATATCTAGATTAGCTTCTTTCGATCTGGTTACTCTGAGGGCCAATGGAGGTCTTAGAGTTTAAAATGCAACCATAGATCCCCAGTTCCTATCAGATATCAAAAGACTCTCTTAGCTGCCTCCCAATCTCTCTTAGTGGGAGCAATTAGACTTCTATTTAACACTCGTACAGCTACAGCTAAATCCGGCCGGGAACAATTCATATAATAGATTAGGCTTCTCACTACATGCTTGTAAGGAATAGTATGCATGAACTTCTGTTCTTCAAGACCTTATTCCTTGTCAAAGATTATGACTCCTTCTTCCAGAATCCTTTCACTTCCTTTCTTTAACTCCTTTGGAGCTGTACAACTATTAGCCTTATATATCTAAAACTTTTTCAACATGTTCCCTATTGCTTCTTTCTGAGTTAGTCTTATAATCTTTCTCTTGGTCTCTTACTACTTGTATTCCCAAAATATATCTTGCCTCCCCCATATCGTTCATCTCAAATCTCCCTTTAAGATCCGGTTTCAGTTTATTAATTTTGTCTATTGATTTACTTAGAACAAGCAAATCATCAACATAAATTGCAATAAAAGTAACACCTTGCTCATCTTCAAAAACATAGATTGAGTGATCTGAGATGATCCGGATATCTACAAAACCGATAAGAAACTCATCAAGATTTTTATGTCAACTGTGGAGGCGTTTATTTCAAACCATTAAGGGATTTAATCAGCTAGCATACCTTACTTTTCTCTCCTTCCTCTTCAAATCCTTCGGGTTGTGGGATGAAGATCTCCTCTTCCAATTATCCATGCAAAAAGGTTGTCTTGATGTCCATCTGGTGCACCTCCATGTCTTTTGTTGCAGCCAGACCGAGAAGTATGCGGACGGAGGGAAATCCGAGGACCAAGGCAAAGGTTTCCTCGTAGTCGATTCCCTCTTTCTGTGTAAATCCTTTTGCCACTTACCGGGCCTTGTAGTGCTCAATGGTGTTATCTGGGTTTAGTTTTAATTTGAACACCCACTTACAACCGATTGTTTTTCGGTTAGGTGGACAATCCACCGACTCCTAAGTATTGGCTGCCATAATTGAGGCCATATCATCATTGATGGCTGTCTTCCACCAGTTCCTTTCAAGACAGTTCATCGCCTCTCCATAAGTCTGAGGTTCATCTCGATGAGATAGTTTTGTTACCTTGTTGTTAATCTTTTTTCTTTCAACCTTTTGCTGCTTTTCTTCCTCTCTCAAAATCTATTGCTGAAATAGATGGTCGCCGTGGGTTCTTGCGAACAATCTCGGCTTCTCCCCTGTCCCTTGATTACGGGTCAATTTCCACCATGTCTTTCGCTTTGAGTCGAGTTGTCACCGGGCTTTCCACAACCGAGTCTTTCTCGGTCTGAATTGTCCCTGCAAGAATGTTATCTTCTCTGAAACTTGGATAGTTAGGAAGCTCAAAGTCATCGGAATTTTTTGACTCAAATCTGATTTTTATTGACTTTGTATACTTGAAGGGATCTATAGACTTTCTTTCATCCATAACTACTAGGTGCTTTACTATGATTATATCTTTCTTTTTTAGATCATAAAATTTGTATCCTTTTACATCCTGATCATATCCTAACAAGTATTCCGATTTTCTTTTAGGATCTAGCTTCCAATTAGACCGACCTGTATCTAGACTGAACACTTGACTGTTGAAAACCTTTAAGTGAGATATGTCTGGTTTCTGGTTGATCCATCTCTTATAAGGTGTTTGGCCTTTTACCGTTGAAGTAAAAATTCAAATTTTGAGGTAATTAGCATAGTTAATTGCTTCGGCCCAAAATCTTTTTCCCATCTTCTTATCCGACAACATGCTTATAACACTATCAGTTAGTGTCCTTTTTAATCTTTCGGCTACCCCATTCTGTTTTCGGTTTTCTGAAATTGTCGTTTGGTGTTTGACTCCATCTTCCCTCAGAAAATCCTCAAACAGGTTAGAGATATTCTCTCCACCATTGTCACTTATTACTTTTTTGATAGGGTTTTCATGGAGTTTTTTACTCCATGCTTTATATTATCTAAAACATTCCTGAGCCTTTGACTTATTTTTCAAAAAAATACACCTTGGAATACCGAGACCAATCATCCGTGATAGTCATCATAAATTTCTTCCTCTTGGGTGAAGGCACTTTGGCCGGTCCCCAAATGTTTGTGCGTACTAAATCTACAATCTTTTTTCCCTTATAGCTGGCAAATTTTGGGAAGGGTAACCTATGTGCTTTACCTTGAGCACATCCACTACAATCACTTAGATTCTCACTCTCACCGAACTAAATCCTTTCCACTACTCCCATATTTTTCATCTCTCTTAACTTATCTAGATTCACATGCCCAAGCCTTTTATGCCATAACATTATATCATGAACACCAACATAATAACGTTTCTTCTTTTCATTGCTTAAAATCAGCCTTAATATCCCTTTGCTTCCTTTTTCAACAGTGAAATAAAATTCCTCGTCAAAACTAGCAGTAAAGACTCCTTTCGTAGTGTTACTATCAAAACCCTTATCATCTAACATTGATGTAGAGATGAGGTTTTTGTTCAACTCCGGGATAAACAATACATTGGGAATGTAACTATGGATGTCTTTCCTTCAACTAACACTTTCATATATATTAATCCTACAAGAGTAATAGTGACTATCCTCCCATGTCGTACTCTATCTCTACGATGGGAATCTTTTTTATCTTAGGGAACAAGTGTTTATCCTTACACATGTGAATGGAGGCACCTCAATCTACAATCCAACCTACTTCACCACACAATCCACTGAAAGCACATTTACGCTCTCGTGGAATTTTGACCTTGTTTTTTGCCTCTAACTCCTTATCCAATAAGAGCTCATCGTCCTCATAGGATTCCGCCTCATGTACCTATATCACAAGGGCTTTTTTCTTTCCTTTAGGGGGTCCATTGGTTTGCCCCTCCTTTAACCGAAGTTCGGTTAGCTTAGTACACTCTGCCATAGAGTGTATTTGATTCTTGTAAAAGTGACACGACCCCTTTGAGACCCTCGGTCCGAATTCATTGGACTGAGTTTTTTGTCCTCCTCCTCTATTCTTTCCTAGAGATTTTCTAGGATCCTTGCTCCTCCAGTCAGTTGCTGTTGCCAAAGCTTGTCCACTCTTCCCACCCCTCCGGATCTCTATTGTATTCTCTCGGAAGAGAATCATTCCTACCACAAAATTCGAGATCCACTTGGAGTCCGACAAATCTTGAACACAATTGACAATGTTTCCAGAGTCATTGGGTAACTTCATAAGCAAGCAGTTAACCTTCATCTTTTTTGTTTCTACCTAACCAACACTCTCTAGTTCAATGAAAAGGGTTGCAAGCTCATTACAAAAGTCTAGCATTTTTCCCCTTTTGTATGCAAATTCATCTATCTTTTGATCAGCCAATTGTTGTTGCTGAATAGTACCACTCTGGTACATCTTTATGAGGGTTATCCACAGATCGGATGCCCTTTCCACCTGCAAATGAGGAGATACAAGTCCTTGAGTAAGCTGGCGGAGAATAAAGTGTTTTGCCGCCATATTGTTGTAGTCCCAAAAAATAACATCATTCTCCTCATTCCTCGGAATAGGTGACATGAACGCCGAACCGGTTGCGATAGGTGTTGCTATCGGTGTAACTTTCTCCTTGTCTTTCTCTTTTTCCATCACAATGCTCTCCTCATCCTCCGAATCCTCTGGTGGAGTTGGATGTGTTTTTTTGGTAAACGTGCTTCCCCAAAACCTAAGGGGAATGGCTTAACTCGATGGACGCCTCACTCGTACACTTAGTATCCCCCAAAACCTCTTTTCACATAGAGCCCCTATTATCATACTTTCCCAATATATGAAGCCTGCTCCATTAAATATGGACACCTTAGAGGATGGGCCCCTAAAATTCAACCCTGAGACCTCCATTAGTCTTCAGATTAGGTAGCTCACATGAAGCCCCTAGGATAACCTTGACCCCTTTGAGTTTCCACAATAATAACTGCCACCTTGACAGATAAAAAGTCTGACAAACTTCACCATTTTGAAGACAAGACTCCCCTGAGTCGATAGCAAAAAGAATCTCTGAATTTGCTCTCCTGAGCAGTAAGTTATAAAGGGTCAAAGTTGACCTTTTGTACAAAAGCTTTCTGGGAGAGAGGCGTCTACCTACCAAATTTTTTCTGTGTCCTAAATTCCTCTCTAAACCGTATACTACTAGAGTACGACACGAATTAGATTACTGTGTTGTACAGAAAAGTATAGGTGTCGAAGTACTTTCTGTACGACCATCGTACGGCATGGCCAAAATGTCGACGCATGCTATATCCGAATTTGTTCCCTTATTCTACGGAGATACAGCAAGCGAATATGGTTATGCCAAGTGTCACTTGATGTGCTGATGACCAAAAACTGCCAAATTACCCATTTCGCGATCTCACCATCTATCGCGGCCGTTCGATCAAGATCAACTTTTAATTCTAGCCGTCGAAAATAATTGCGTGGTATTTGTTTCGCCGTCAAAACAAATGCGCGGTATTTGTTTCGTGGAGTACCGTACAAGGTACTATGTAAAACTGTATCTATGACTTAAAAATTTGTTCGCGTCGTTAAATGAAATTTTCTACATGCACATCTTTAAATAATTATGAAACCCCATATACCTCAACACTAAACTTACACTGATAGGATAAAGCTACCGCCTAGTGGCGACTTGACGGATTGCAGGTACCAAGATCATTCTTAGGCCTGTCAAGTTTCCTTTTGGTAAACCTACCAAACTACTACTTTTCTCTCTGTGGACAACATACGCATCCATGGCTCTAGGTCCCTCTCCAACCTTCAATGAATGCGACAAGTGTGGGAGTTGAAGAGAAGAGTTAAAGGCAGAATGCCTCTGCTTCTTTTCTGCATTTTATCTTTTACAAGTTTAAACCAAGAAATTACTAAAAGAACCTTTAATTTCTACATCCTCCACCAAATCCCTCTTCAACTAATTTCTCATTCTTACACTGTTTTCTTCCCATTCTTGGATATAGTTTGAAAACCTTTCTTTAATACCACTAACGTAGAGAAAAAGTTTCTTTTTAAAGCTAGGACATGCAACACATCTTTCAAGACCATTTTCACAAGATTTCCCACTACGTTCATTAAAAATGACACCCTCCCTTTTGCTTTCGACTCAACAAAGGTATCATCTCTAAAATAAATTTTGATGGGTGAAGTAGATTGAATACTCTCAAACAGATGGCGACCGCGGCACATGTGTGCAGATGCACCGGATTCCATTATCCATTCGTCTTCCTCCACGCTTCTGTTGCTTGTGCCATTGCGAAGCATTTTTTTCACTTTTAATCGGAAAATTGCTCACGTCCTCTTCCTTAAGTTCGTTGAAGAGAGCAGTTGGTCGTCCACCGAATTGAGAGGGAACACGATTTTCGTCCCAGCCAGAGCAAAAATTTCCTGTAGCTTTTGCTCTCTTGTAGGCATTACACAATATCAAAAAATGCCATTTTCGCTCTCTTGTAGGCATTACATAGTCCAAAACATGCCCTTTTTGATCACTGTAATTGTTGAAAAGAGGTAATTAATAGTTCACTTCTCTAATTTATTTCCACTTTAAAGAGAGAGAGTGAGGATCAAAGGCACGCCATGGCTGCTGCGTTATTTAGAAAGTGGCAGAGTTAGAAGTGGAGGATATTTTACCAAAATGGTGCTTACGTCTAGATTTGAACCTAGGTCTGCAGAGTTCTGTGTAGTCATACGTCTTAACATAAGGCGTTATCGAAACGATACACGTGACGGGTTTTTACGTTTTAACATAAGGCGTTATCGAAATGATACACGTGATAGGTTTCAAAGATATATAAACATTAACGCGACAGCTAATTAACACCAGACTAACGAACAGGAAGAATTCATGCATGTACGCGAATCTGATCCGTGTAAAATATGTTTTGATCGGACGGCCGACATTATAGCCGCCACGCGAAGTGAGCTTTTGGCGGCATACGGAGATAGTGTCACGCGGTGCCACCTGGCGCCACACTATTTGATACCGGAGAAGATGGGAGAAGGAACCATGGCTTCTGATTTGACAGTGTCACCTTGTAGACCTTGTGGTACAATGGTCGTACAATAAGTACATCGCCCATTGTACCTTCTTGTAGTATATAGTGTTCCTATTAAACTAGGGTTTAGTAGAAGGTAGTCGTGAGTAGGCAGACCAGGACTTAGTGATATTTAGGATCTCTAAGAGAGGTTGTAACTATAAAGGTCATCTTTGACCAGCCATAACTTACTGCTCAGGGGAGCAAATTCAGTGATTCTTTTTGCGTTTGACTCAGGGGAGTCTTCTCCTCACAGGGGTGAGAGTGGTCAGAATATTTGTGTGCCTGGGCGGCGGTTATTCAGTGGGAAAGTGGAAGGGGAAAATATTATCATAGAGGCTTTACATAGGCTGCTCATTCTGTGGGTCAATAGAGACCACATAATTCAGGTTATGGGCCCACACTCTTGGGTGCCCATATTTGATGGATCGAACTTTTTGTATTGGGAAATGATGATGGAGGGAGAACTATTTGAGAAGCATCTATGGGGCATAGTGTCGGACAAATTCGATGCCCACCTCAAACTGGGTTTGGAGGGATAGGTTTTTTTGGCACCTCCGTCACTATAGTAGCCAAAACAGCTGCCACTATCACCGAGGATGAAGATGAGGAAGGAGAGGAGATTGTCATGGAAAGAGAAAAGGGAGGAGTTGCAACTCAAGTGACACCATTGTCGAAGGGGATACGGGCAGTAGCACCACCTGCAACGTTGACAAGGGTTTAGACAGACAAATCAGAGTATGAAAAGTGGAACTACAAAGACAAGGTTGTTAAGCTATTAATTCTTAAAAGTGTAGCAAAGGGCATTGCCATTCCCCTTATTCATGTCAAATATTTATCTCAGATTTGGATATCACTAGTTAACAACTATAAGAGTGGATCATTGTAGTAGCAACAGTGGGCGGAAAATAAAATTGCAGCTTATACTTATAAAGGAGGAAGCATGAATAATTATTGCAATGATTTAGGAGCATTGTTTGGAGAGCTAGAGAGTGCTGGTAACTCATGGTCTTATAGGCAACGAGTGAATACATTAATGATGAAACTACCGGAAGAGTATGAGAATATCATTAATCGATTGCAGGACATAGGAGATAGCAATTGGAATTGAGATGACACAAAGGGAATGATTTTAGTGAAAGAAAGAACCATAGAGCATAGGAGAGGGAATCCAAGTGTTCAAGCAATGTTTGCAGGAGCTGATTGGTGGAAGCGTGATGAGGAGAGAGGGAAAGATCCCTATCGAAACTTTGGTGGAAGAGGACAAGGAGGTGGCAGATATGATAGACAGAGGAGAGGAACTTCTCGAGGAGGATAATATCACTTCTGCATGAAACCCGAACACTTTATGGCAGATTATGTTAAACTTGCAAATCTTCGACTGAAAGATTGACAAGGAACCTCAAAGGATGGAGGAAAGAAAAAGGTTTTCCTGACTCAAGTTCATGATGAGGAAGAGGACAAAGAAATCGAACAAGAAGCGGAGCTTGATGATCTTCTTCTAAATCCAAAAACCACTGAAAAGCATGTCGACATTCCACGGAGACAAAAGTGTGCTTTCGGAGGTAAGAGGGATCTACCCGAGGATGGGTGGATCATAAAATCAGCGGCCTCAATGCATATGTGCAAAGATAAAAGGTGGTTCACTAAACTGAAAAAGATCCCAACAGTTGAAATAGAGTACGGAGATGGTAGAGTCGAAACCACAAGTTTTGTTAGAACTGTTGACTTGGAGGTTTTAGTTGATGGAAAGGCCTCAATTGTAACACTCTCAGACGTTGTTTACATTCCAGAGCTTAGCAAGAACCTAATCTCAACAGGTGTTCTAGATGAAAAGGAGTTTGAAACAGGAACTAATAAAGGAATCTTCACAGCAAGCTTTGATAATAAGGTTTATTTCATAGCTTTGAAAGGCAGTCGAGGGATGTTCATAATTGTTCTTTGCAATGAAAATAGTGTTCTCTACTCATGTGCAAGTGAGATAATGCTTTGGAACAAAGGGTTGGGGCATGTGCATCTAGATAGATTAAAGAAAATGAAGAAAAATAGAATAGTGGGGGGTATTACTTTTGAGGATGATGAGTCCTATGATGATTCTAGTGGATGTGCCCAAGGGAAGATTCATAAGCTTCCATTTCCAAAGGCAACTATATTTAGGAGAGAGAAAGTATTGGATCAAATTCACACTGATGTTTGGGGACTAGTTAGGTATGCTTCACATGGGGGGCAAAGATGGATGATAATCATCACAGATGATAGGTCTAGATACACGAAGGTATACTTTGTCAAACATAAGTCAAAGGTATTAAGATGTTTCAAAAAGTTTAAAGTATGGAGTGAAAAACTACATGAAACCTCAATAAAAGAGATAAGAACTGATAATGGGAAAGAATGCACCTCAAGGGAATTTGAAGAATATCTTAAAGAAGAAGAAATTCATCATGAGAAAACTGTTCCCTATAATCCGGAACAAAATGGAGTAGCAGAAAGAGTGAATATAACTTTAGGAGATATGTCCAGAAGTATGTTAACTGATAAGAGGATAGGGTTGCAATTTTGGGGTGAGTCTATGAACTTTGCTAATTTAATCAAAAATAGAGTCAACAAATAAGGAGGAAACTTCGTATGAGAGGTGGACAGGAAGAAAGCTTGATTTGTCTAGTTTAAGAGTGTTCGGAAGTCTAGTCTGCAGTTTGGATTCCGATAAGACTAAATCGAAGTTAGAGGGAAGAGGGATACCAGGATATCTTGTATGATATGATGAGAGCACAAAAGGATACCGGGTGTATGATTTGAAAAAAAAAGATATAATTTTAGTAAAACACATAGTGGTGATGAATGAAGAGAAGTCTATTGATCCATTGAAACATAATAAGGAAGTCAAAATCAGATTTGAAAAGGATCATTTTTCTGACTTTGACTTTGAGGAGAAGGAAGATGGAGAAAAAGAAATATCTGCAGATCTACCAAAGGAGAAGGAGGATATGACAACATCCGAGGCAACGCCACAATACAAAGTGGAAACTGATGAGGAACTTGATGAGACACCGGAATTGGAAGATAGGGGAGCTGAAAATCTCCCTAAACAAAACTCAAGGATGCCTTCCATACCGGCGTCCGATTTTGAAGGGGGAAGAAGAAGTAGTAAACGACTTCAAGAAAGACAAGTAAATAACCAACTCACAAAGATGTCTCACCCAGATGAACCTCAAACATACTTAGAGGCCATAAACACTCCAGAAAGTAGCCGGTGGATCACAGCTATAAATGAAGAAATGGCCTCTATCATGGAAGCCAATACATGGGAGTTGGTAGATTGTCCACCGGACCGAAAAACCGATTGGATGTAAGTGGGTTTTTAAACTTAAATTAAACCCAAATAATACCATTGAGAGGTACAAAGCTAGGTTAGTTGCAAAAGGTTATACTAAAAAAGAGGGGATAGACTACGAAGAAACCTTAGCATCTGAAGTCTGATTTCCTTCTATTAGAATCCTTTTAAGTATAGCCGCAGCGGAGGATATGAAAATCCACCATATGGATATTAAAACGACCTTTTTGCACGGAGAGTTAGAAGAAGAAATTCACATGAGGCAACCGGAAGGATTCGTGGAAAGTGGGGAAGAAAATAAAGCTTGCAAACTGATAAAATCACTCTATGGGCTTAAGCAAGCATCGCGACAGTGGAATATAAAGCTCCACGAATTTCTAACTGGTTTGGGGTATATCATAATTAGTTCAAATCACTCTATATATTTATTTGAGGATGAGAATAGAGTGATATTTATTGTTATTTATGTGGATGATTTATGACCAATTTGGGTGGTAGGCCCATAACCTATTGTAGGTCATCGGCATACTAACTCGGCTGTGATCCACTTTCACTTTGAGTCACATTTGCACAAGCATAGATATTTGTCCCTGGAGGAGCAAGTGGAGCACTAACGCCAATAGGAGCACTTGCAAGTGGAGCACTAACGCCAATAGGAGCACTTGCAGTAGGAGTTGAGCCATTTTTAGACATTTTGAAAAAGGGTATTTTGTATTTTATCGTTTTTGTTAATCTATGGTCATTCTACAGTTCTCATATTTGTTGTAGTCACTTAGAATTTGCAGGCTGCCATGGCTGTCTCAGGTAGATAATGAGAGGACAGGCAGAAGAAACAACCCCTGCAAAAGATAGACAGCGAAGAGTAGGAATTGATCCGGCAAACTCTGGATAACTACCACACGGCGTAGCCTTTCGCTTTACCCAATAGGTCTTGATGAAGCGTTACGTATATTGTATGTGATAAATATTTATATAGTGACGGGAAGACACATAATGAACAAAATGAATATGAAACGTACAGCACCGCACGAAATACTATACTATACGAAATAATTGAAACAACTGCTAAATTCAATGTACGAAATCAAATGTCGTTCGCGATTGACGGCAAGAGTCAACAAGGAATGACAGTCGTAAAAATTCAATAGTCAACACAAAACGACGGCCATAGTATTTTAACTGTCAACAAAGATAATTCGGCGCGGCGTCAAGATCAAACGACCAACATTGATCGTTGAATTACGAACGGACGACACGCGTGAGTGCCAACATGCCGAAAAAACTTTTTGGGAGCACTTTACCAAAGTGGAAAAAAACAGACACGTGGCAGCATCCTATAGGATGCTAGAGAAGGAAGGTACAAAACGGGGACGACTTATGTACCACGTGGCAGACCGAGAGTGGTGCTGCATAATTTTGTACATCAAGTACGACGGTAACCCTATTTTGAATATACATTATATAGTGTATGATAATTTGATCGATCTAGAGGAGCTATGAGTAGGTTCTTATGACTTAGACTTTTTTTTTTGAAAGCCCTCTCTCCTAAAGGTCATCTGTATAAATTCGTTGTCTTTGAACAACGATAACTTAATGCTTACGTGAGCAATTTCAGTGATTTTTTTTGCTGCAGACTTAAGGGAGTCCTGCTACACAACGGTGTAGTCGGTCAAAGTTTTTTCTTGTCGGGGTGGCACTTATTCATTGCCAAAGTCAAAAGTTCAAATATTATCTTAGATGCTTCTACAATTCTGTGTCCTCTATTGGACTACAAAATTCAGGAATCTCTAGATAGCTTTTAACTAGCCTACTTTCAGCCACAACCATTGCAAACCAAGAGGGCAAATTGGTAGTTTGACAGCACCCGTCTGCAAACTGGACTCCCATGAGTCTGTAGCAAAAAAATCACTAAAAATGGCCCACCAACCAATAAGTTATGAGGTGGCAAAGATGCCAATTTATACAAAGCTCTTAAAGGGAGAGGTGAGTGTCTAAAAATATGCTAAGTCCTACTTCTCTCTCACAACCTCTATCTTCTATAGTACGACACAATCACATAACTGTGAAGTACAGAAAGGTACTATGAACAATGTCTTTTCTATACGGCCTGTGTACGACTAGGCCGCTGAGTGGACGCGTGTCAATCTTTCACTCGTCTGTACACTCCCCGCAATTCCAACAACCAAATGTTATCCCTCCACGTGGCGCTAGGTCATGCCACGTCCTCAAACGCCAAAGTGACTATTCCACGATCCCAGCAACAATATATGCATTAGGATTAAATTCGACTTTGAATGTTAGACGTCAAAACAAATGTCCGATTCATTTGTTTCGTACGAAATGACGTTCGCATTGAATATAAACCAGTTCTATGTTCACTCATTCATAATTCAGTTAATCAGTTTTAAGACCATATTACAGTTTAAATAGTTATCAAACCCTATATCTCTTAACGGACCTCTACGACAGACTGGTTAGAGCTGACGGCTACGCCGGGCTCTGCCGGTCAGAGGTTCGAGTCTTATCGGACTCAACCTTTTATTAAGAGTGACTTAAGTCACTCTTTGGTCCTGCCTAAGGAGCTGAGGCGGCCATGGCTCCACTTCTCTCTCTCTCCTTCTGTGACTACAACAAGTATGGGGGGTAGAGAAAAGAGGTGGAGGCCAACTGCCTGTGTTATTTTTTTCTTTTTTTTTCTACTAAACTATTCTGACCTAGAAAATACTCTATAAATCTAGTGATTTCAACACTCCCCTTATTTTCTAGTCTAACTTTTACTTTTCTTTCAATCCAGATTTTTCCCTACAATATTTTAACTTGGGAGAGGGCACAAGTTTGGTCATCATGTCAGCCACCATTTCTGAATCAGACCTATATACAAGATTTACAATTTTATTCCCAACTTTTTCCCTCACGAAGCTAAATCTTATGTCCATATGTTTAGGTTTGAAATTTTGTTTTGGATTGGCTGTAATTGCATTGGTTGCCTGATTATCACTGAAAACTTCATGCACTCCCTCCTTCATATACCCTAGTTCTTGTAACAAGGACTTGCCCCACATCAACTCTTTCACAGCAGAACAGGAGGCCATATAGTCATCCTCCATAGTAGACTGAGCAACCACCTTTTGTTGCTTACTGCTCCAACAGCAAGCACTTTCCCCCACATACAACACATACCCAGAAGTGCATCTTCTCATAGGTGCATCCCCATAGCTAGCATCACTCAAGTAGTGATATCTCTGTGCTCCCCTCCCAAATGGAACCATAACTCTCAAGTTTTTACCAGATATCTCATGACTCTCTTGGTTGCCTCCCAATCTCTCTCCTAGGATCGTTAAGACTCCTACCGAGGACTCCTACTGCTGCCGCTATGTTCTGCCTTGTATAGTTCATTAAGTAGATCAAATTTCTTGCTACCTGTCAATAAGGAATAGACTTCATAAACTCTTTCTCCTCTGGACTCATCTGATCATCTAAGATTATCACTTCTCCTTTTACACTCCCATCACTTACTTTCTTCAAGTCCATGGGAGTGGTACAACTGTTTGCCTTTTCTATCTAGAATTTCTCAAGCATATTACCTATTGTTTCTTTTTGAGTAAGTTTGATAATCCTTTTCCCCCTATCTCTCTCCATTTGGATTCCCAAAATATATCTTGCCTCCCCTTAATCCTTCATATCAAATCTGCTTCTAAGATCTTTCTTTAACTTATTGATATTTTCCAAAGACTTACTTAACACAAAAAAATCATCCATATAAATTGCAATAAAAATCACACCGTTCTCATCTACAAACATATAGATAAAATGGTCAGAGCTGATCCAAATATATTCCAGACCGGTGAGAAACTTATCTAGTTTCTTTTTCCACTGTCAGGAGCCTGCTTCAGTCCATATATAAACTTTATGAGCCTGCAGACTTTGCTCTCTTCTCCTTCCTCCACAGACCCCTCTGGTTGCCTCATGAAAATTTCTTCCTCTAACTCACCATTAAGAAAGGTAGTCTTAATATCCATCTAGTGTATTTCTATGTCTTCCGCTGCTGTCACACTGAGGAGAATTCTTACTAATGGGAACCGAACAACTGGAGCAAAAGTCTCTTCATAGTCAATCCCCTCCTTATAGGTGAACCCCTTTGCTACCAATCGAGACTTATATCTCTCAATGGTATTATCTGGGTTCTGTTTTAGTTTAAACACCCATTTACAACCAATCGGTTTTTTGTCCAGAGGACAATCTGCTACTTCCAAAGTATTTGCTTCCATGATGGAGGCCATCTCATCATTTATGGCTCTAATCCATCTGTCTTTCTTTGAACTCTTCACTGCCTCCGAGTATCATTGAGGCTCATTTGGGTGAGATAGCTTAGTTACCTTATAAGCGGTTTGTTTCTCTTGTATCCTTTTGCTGCTTCTTTTCCCTCACTCAAACTTCGAAGCCGGAATGGAGGGAAGTCTTAGATTTCTCCTTACTGTCTCATCGGCTCCCCTATCCATAGAACCCGGTTCCGGTTCCTCCTCTTCAGTCTCCTCGAAGTCCATATGAATATGTGAGGTTTCCGATGGATCTCTTGTATCTTCGATCTCTTCGAATTTGCAATTATTGTTTCACTCACATCCCTGTTGAGAACGACCGAGTTCTCCTCACTTTTAGACTCAAATCTAATTATTATCTTTTTCGTATATTTGAAGGGATCAAATGACTTCCCTTCATCCATGAAAACTAGGTGTTTGACCAGAATGATATCTTTCTTTTCTAAATCATAGACACTATATCCCATGACATCCTCATAATATCCTACAATGTATCTAGGTTTTCCCTTAGCATCCATTTTTTAGTTTTTCCTATCCGTGTCAAGACTATAAACTTGGCTACTTAATACTTTAAGGGGAGAGACATCTGGTTTCTATCCAACCCATCTCTCATAAAGTGTCATTCCTTCTACGGTTGAGGTTACGACTATATTCTTAATGTAGTTGGCACAGTTCATGGCTTTTACCCAAAATCTCTTTTATATTTTCTTGTCAGCCAACATACTGCATACACTATCTCCTAGTGTTTGGTTCAACCACTCAGCTACCCCATTTTGTTCTGGGTTATAAGGTACGGTTTTCTGGTGTTAAACTCCCTCATCTCTCACATATTCCTCAAACTGGTTAGAGGTATATTCCCCCCCATTATCACTCCTTATTCTCTTAATGGGGGTTCCATGCAACTTCTCACTCCATGCTTTATAATCTTTAAAGTAAATCGGTGTTTCAAACTTTGTTTTAGGAAGTAGACTCTAGAGTGTCTAGACCAGTCATCGGTTATTGTCAACATAAACCTCTTCCCTCCGACCGAAGGTACTTTTGCAGGTCCCAGATATCTCTGTGGACCAAATATAGTACTTTCTCACCCCCATATGTGGCGACTTTGGGAAAGGGAAGTCTGTGAGCCTTACCTTGGGCGCAACCACTACAATCATCCACCATTTCATTATCCCCAAACAAAATTCCTTTTACTACACCAAGCTTCTTTATTTCCCTCAACCTATCAAAATGCATATTCCCCAATGGCTTATGCGGAATCATCATTTTTGGAACACCAACATAGTAAGCATTCTTATATTCATTACTCAGGTTAAGCCTAAACATTCCTTAGCTACTTTTATCTGCCGTGAAGTAGAATTCATCCCCATACTTAGCTGTAAAGACTCCCTTTCTAGTGAAGGTATCAAACTCTTTGTCATCTAACACTGACTTAGAGACAAGGTTTTTACTCAGCTAAGGAATGTAGAGTACACCTGAGAAGGTGAGTATAGAAGTCTTACCCTCCACTAAGACTTTCAGATCTACCAACCCCACTAGATTTGTGGTAACCACTCTCCCATCCCCATACTATATCTCTACAGTAGGGACCTTTCTTAGCTTGGTAAAGAGGTGCTTTTCACAACACATATTCATAGATGCACATGAGTCGATGATCCATCCTTCCTGTGGAGCTTCCCGAATTGCTTCGAGAGCACACTTCTGTTTCCGAGGGATCTCCTTCTCCTCCGACCTCTCGTTAAGAAGAAACTCCTCATCCTCCTCCTCAGAGGACTTGTCCTCGGTTTCTCCTTTCACTTTTGTGACCACAAGTTCTTTTTTCTTCCCTCTAAAAGAACCCCCTCCACGGTTCTCTTGAAGCCTCAGCTTTGACGGCTTGACACAATCCGCTATGAAGTGTCTCGACATTTTGCAAAAATGAAAAAGACCCTTTGGGGGCCTCGGTCCTCCAGACTGATCTCTCTCTCCTTTGAATGGTTTCTTCCGACCCTTCCCCCATCGGTTTCCTCCTGTAGCTAGAGCTAGGATGCTCTTTCCCCTCTTATTAATCTCTATTGAGTTCTCTTGTACAAGTATCATCCGGACAACTCTGTTCCACTTCCATGGACCATTAGTCATTTTTCTGTACTCAATACACCATTTTTTCAAACTTGTCGCGTAACTTCATGATGAGAGTGTTAACTTTCATCTTCATTGTACTTGTCCACCCAACACTCTCCATCTCTATATACAAACAAGAGAGATGATAACAATAGTTTAACATCTTTCCCACTTTGTAAGTATAATTCCCTAACTTTTGTTCGGCCAAGTGGAGCTCGTGAATGGTACCTGCTCTATAAATTTCCACCAAACTCACCCACAACTCCTCGGCCTTGTAAATGTGAAGGTTGGGGGTTGCGAAAGCCTTAGTGAGGTGTCTTAAAATGAAGCGGCAGCCATGTTGATGTCTTCCCTCGTTTGAGTGTCGTTCTCTGCTTTCTTCACGGTTGGCGCTCCGGGTGCCGTGGTAATAAGAGCAATAGGAGTAAGAAGTGTCTCCTTCTTGTAGAAACTAATGGTTTTATTAGTATTTTCTAGGTCTGAAAAGAAATATAGAAGTCGAGGCAGTCTATCTCTAACTTCTCTCTCCAACTCTCAAACTTGTCGCAGTCACTGAGAAATTGGAGAGGAAGCTAGAGCCATGGCTACCTTGGCTATCCTGAGGTTTACGGGAATTTTATATTAGGGTTTATTTATTTAATTAAAATGTATGTGCCGGCGGCAGGATTTGATCCTTGTACCTGCCGGCCGGCAGACACGAAATAGCCGGTAGCCTTAGCCGTTTAATCTAGCGGTAGTGTTACCTAGCATATAGTTTGATAATTATTTACATATGTATACAAGCGATAAACCATTTTACTGAAATGAATTACAGGATACATAGATCGAGTAATATATAATGTACGACTTACGGTACGGACAAAAATCAATACTGCGTATTTGTTTCGTAAAAGAAACAAATACCGCGCATGTATTTATTACGGCTACGATTAAAGCCGAATTTAATCGGACGGCCGGGATTAGCGCCGAGATCGCGGAGGAAGATTTCGGCGGTTTGTGGCCATCGCCACATCGGATGACGCGTGGCGAAATTCCATTGGATTGTGGAATCTCCGGAGATTATGGCACCGAATCCGGATTTGACATGTGTCGACATTTTGGCCATGTCATACAATGTCCGTACATAAAGTACACCGGCAGCTGTACTTTTACGTACGGAACTCAATTCTGATTGGTTCCGTACATCAGTAGATAGAGTCTGTGAGAGAGATAGGACTTAGAAAAATTAGAAGATAGGACCCCCTCTCCCAGAGAGCTTCTGTACAAAAGGTCAACTTTGACCCTCCATAACTTACTGCTCAGGGGAGCAAATTCAGAGATTCTTTTTGCTATCGACTCAGGGGAGTCTTATCTTCACAGGGGTGAAGTTGGTCAGAGTTTTTGTTTGCCAGGGTGGCAGTTATTTTTGCTTAAACACAAAGGGGTCAGGATTATCCTAGAGGCTTCTTGGAAGCTGTCCACTCTGAGGACTTATGGAGGTCTCAGAGTTTCAGGTTATGGGCCCACCCTCTAGGGTACCAATCTTTAATGGAACTGGCTTCATATACTGGGAAAGTATGATGATAGGAGCTCTATGCGAAAAAAGGTTTTGGGGGATAGTGAGTGGACGATTGGGGCGTCCATCAAGTCTTGGCATTCCTCCAGGGTTTAAAGGAAGCAGATTCACCAGGAAAGAGGATTCACCTTCAACGGAGGAAACAAAGGAAGGAGAGGTGGTGGACAAAGGAAAGGAGAAGGAGGCGACTACACTAATAGCAACTGGTTTAGCATTCATGTCACCTATTCCGAGGAACGAGGAGAATGATACTGAAACCTGGGACTTCAACAATATGGCGGCAAAGCACTTCATCCTACGCCATCTCACTGAAGGACTTGCATGTCCTCATTTGCAGGTAGAGAGGGCATCCGATCTTTGGATGGCTCTCATAGAGATGTACCGAAGTGGTACGATTCAGCAACAACAGTTGGCTGATCAGAAAGTTAAGGAGTATGTATACAAAGGGGGAAAGATGTTGGATTTTTGCAATGAGCTTGCTACACTCTTCATGGAGCTAGAGAGTGCGGGTAAAGTTTTTAGTGAAAAAGAAAAAGTTAACTGTTTACTAATGAAGTTACCTGATGAGTTCGAGAACATAGTCAACCGTGTGCAGGACTTGCCGGACTCAAGGTGGATATGGAACTCAGTGGTAGGGATGATTCTCGTTTGAGAGAATACGATTGAGATCCGAAGGGGAGGAAAGAGTGGCCAAGCCTTGGCAACAGCGACCGATTGGAGGAACAAGGATTCCCGGAAACCAGTCGGAAACTATGGGGGTAGGGAGCAGAAAAAACAGGTTGGCGAGTTCGAACCAAGGGCTCCCAAAGGTCTATGTCATTTTTGTAAGAAACCGGGGCACTATATGGCAGAGTGCACCAAGCTAACCGAGCTTCGGTTAAAGGAGGGGCAGACCGGTGGTACCCCGAGAGGAAAGAAAAAGGCCCTTGTCACACAGGTACTTGAGGCGGAATCCGAGGACGAGGACGATGAGCTCCTTTTGGATGAGGAGTTGGAGGCGAAAACTGAGGTTGAAATTCCACGAAGGCAGAAATGTGCTTACGGTGGATTGAAAGGTGAAGCAGGCTGGATTATAGATTCAGGTGCCTCAATGCACATGTGTAAGGATAGACACCTGTTCACTAAGATAAGAAAGATTCCCACCGTAGAGATAGAGTACGGGGATGGGAGGATAGTCACCTCTACTCTTGTAGGATCGGTAGATCTGAAAGTGTTAGTAGAAGGAAAGACATCCATATTAACATTCTCCGATGTATTGTTTATTCCGGAGCTGAACAAAAACCTTATCTCTACATCAGTATTAGATGATAAGGGTTTTTTCACTAGCACTAGGGAAGGAGTCTTTACTGCTAGTTTTGAGGAAGATGTCTATTTCATTGCTGAGAAAGGTAGCCATGGGATGTTTAGGCTGATCTTAAGTAATGAAACGAAGAAACTTTATTATGCTGGTGTTCATGATATTATGATGTGGCATAAGAGGCTTGGGCATGTGAATCTAGATAAGTTAAGAGAGATGAAAAAGATGGGAGTGGTGGAAGGGATTCAGTTCAGTGAGAGTGATGATATAAGTGATTGTAGTGGGTGTGCTCAAGGTAAAGCACACAGATTACCCTTTCCAAAAACAGCCACCTACAAGGGAGAAAAACTTCTAGATCTAGTACACACAGATATTTGGGGACCGGCTAGAGTGCCCTCACCAGGGGGAAAGAGATTTATTATGACTATAACTGATGATTAGTCTCGGTATTCCCGAGTATATTTTTTGAAAAACAAGTCAGAGGCTGAGGACTGTTTTAGACAATATAAAGCATGGAGCGAAAAACTCCATGAAACTCCAATCAAGAGAGTAAGGAGTGACAATGGTGGAGAGTATACTTCTAACCAGTTTGAGGATTTTTTGAGGGAAGATGGGGTTCAACACCAAAAGACAGTGCCAGAAAATCCTGAACAGAATGGGGTAGCTGAAAGGTTAAATAGAACACTAAGTGATAGTGCTAGAAGTATGTTGTCGGATAAGAAGATATGAAAAAGGTTTTGGGCAGAAGCAATGAACTGTGCTAATTACCTCAAAAATAGAGTTCTTACTTCAGCTATAAAAGATCAAACACCTTATGAGAGATGGACAGGCCGGAAACCAGACTTATCTCATTTAAAGGTTTTCGGCAGTCAAGTATTCAGTCTAGATACTGATCGGTCCAATTGGAAGCTAGATCCTAAAGGAAAACCGGGATACTTATTAGGATATGATGAGGATGTTAAAGGATATAGAGTTTATGATCTAAAAAGAGAAGATATAATCTTAGTAAAGCATCTAGTAGTTATGGATGAAGGAAAGTCTGTGGATCCCTTCAAATATACAAAGTCAGTAAAAATCAGATTTGAGTCAGAAAATTCTGATGACTTTGAGCTTCCTAACTATCCACGTTTTAGAGACGATGACATTCTTGCAGGAACAAATCAGACCGAAAAGGACTCGGCTGTGGAAACTCCAGTGACAACTCTACTCGAAGCGGAAGACGTGGTGGAAATTGATTCGGAATCAAGGGATAGGGGAGAAGCCGAGTTTGTTCGAAAGAATCCACGAGAACCATCTATTCCGGCCTCAGATTTTGAGGGAGGGAGGAGAAGTAGCAAAAGACTGCAAGAAAAACAGGTTAATAACAAGGTAACTAAACTATCTCATCAAGATGAACCTCAAACTTATCGAGAGGCGATGACTTGTCCAGAAAGAAACCGGTGGAAGGCAGCCATCAATGAGGAGATGGCTTCAATCATGGCAGCCGATACTTGGGAGCTGGTGGACTGTCCACCTAACCGAAAACCAATCGGTTGTAAGTGGGTTTTCAAACTAAAACTGAACCCAGATAACACAATCGAGCGCTACAAGGCCAGATTAGTGGCAAAGGGATTTACACAAAAGGAAGGAATTGACTACGAGGAAACCTTTGCCGCGGTGGTCAGATTTCCCTCCGTCCGCATACTTCTCAGTTTAGCAGCGGCGGAAGACATGGAAGTGCACCAGATGGACATCAAAACAACCTTTTTGCATGGAGAATTAGAAGAGGAGATCTTCATGCGACAACCCGAAGGGTTTGTGGAAGAAGGAGAGGAGAGTAAGGTATGCCGGCTGATTAAATCTCTTTATGGTTTGAAACAGGCGCCCCGACAGTGGAATAAGAAGCTTGATGAGTTTCTTACCGGTCTAGGATATATTCGGATCAGCTCAGATCACTCAATCTATGTTTTCGAAGATGAGGAAGGTTTTATATTTATTGCAATTTATGTTGATGATTTGCTTGTTTTAAGTAAATCAATGGAAAAAATTAATAAACTGAAAACCGATCTTAAGGGGAGATTTGAAATGAAGGATATGGGGGAAGCAAAATATATTTTGGGAATTCAAGTAGAGAGAGACCGAAAAAGAAAAATTTTAAGATTGACTCAAAAGGAAGCAATAGGGAACATGCTTGAAAAATTTCAAATGTATAAAGCTAATAGTTGTACAACTCCAATGGAATTGAAGAAGGGAAGTGAGGGGAGTGAGGAAAAGGAGTCATAGTCTTAGACAAGGAATTATCTCCTGAAGAACAGAAGTTCATGCAGACTATTCCTTACAGGCAAGTAGTGGGAAGTCTAATCTATTTTATGAATTGTACCCGGCCGGATTTAGCTGCAGCTGTAGGAGTGCTGAGTAGAAGTCTAAATGCTCCCACTAAGAAGGATTGGGAGGCAGCTAAGAGAGTTCTTAGATACTTGGTAGGAACTAGAGATCTATGGTTGCATTTGGGTGGGGAGAATACTGACATCACTACTTGGAGTGATGCCAGTTATGGTGATGCTCCGATGAGGAGATGTACTTCTGGATATGTATTATATGTGGGTGATGGGGCTTGCTGTTGGAGTAGCAAACAGCAAAAGGTTATTGCTCAGTCCACCATGGAGGCGGAGTATATGGCCTCTTGCTCTGCTGTAAAAGAATTGATGTGGGTCAAGTCTTTGCTTGGTGAGCTTGGTCACCTTAAGAGTGGTGTGCAGAAAATATTTTGTGATAATCAGGCAGCAATCGCTATTTCTGCCAATCCTAAACACCATTTTAAAGCCAAACACATGGACATCAGACTCAGCTTTGTTAGAGAGAAAGTAGAAAACAAAATAATCAGTTTAGAGTACAGACCAGATAGTGAGATGGTAGCAGATATGATGACCAAACCTGTGCCTTCCCCTAAACTAATTTTTTGCAGGGAGAAGTGTGGTCTGAAATTAAAGATTGACTAGAAAATAAGGGGAGTGTAGAAACTAATGGTTTTATTAGTATTTTCTAGGTCTGAAAAGAAATATAGAAGTCGAGGCAGTCTATCTCTAACTTCTCTCTCCAACTCTCAAACTTGTCGCAGTCACTGAGAAATTGGAGAGGAAGCTAGAGCCATGGCTACCTTGGCTATCCTGAGGTTTACGGGAATTTTATATTAGGGTTTATTTATTTAATTAAAATGTATGTGCCGGCGGCAGGATTTGATCCTTGTACCTGCCGGCCGGCAGACACGAAATAGCCGGTAGCCTTAGCCGTTTAATCTAGCGGTAGTGTTACCTAGCATATAGTTTGATAATTATTTACATATGTATACAAGCGATAAACCATTTTACTGAAATGAATTACGGGATACATAGATCCAGTAATATATAATGTACGACTTACGGTACGGACAAAAATCAGTATCGCGCATTTGTTTCGTAAAAGAAACAAATACCGCGCATGTATTTATTACGGCTACGATTAAAGCCGAATTTAATCGAACGGCCGGGATTAGCGCCGAGATCGCGGAGGAAGATTTCGGCGGTTTGTGGCCATCGCCACATCGGATGACGCGTGGCGAAATTCCATTGGATTGTGGAATCTCCGGAGATTATGGCACCGAATCCGGATTTGACATGTGTCGACATTTTGGCCATGTCGTACAATGTCCGTACATAAAGTACACCGGCAACTGTACTTTTACGTACGGAACTCAATTCTGATTGGTTCCGTACATCAGTAGATAGAGTCTGTGAGAGAGATAGGACTTAGAAAAATTAGAAGATAGGACCCCCTCTCCCAGAGAGCTTCTGTACAAAAGGTCAACTTTGACCCTCCATAACTTACTGCTCAGGGGAGCAAATTCAGAGATTCTTTTTGCTATCGACTCAGGGGAGTCTTGTCTTCACAGGGGTGAAGTTGGTCAGAGTTTTTGTCTACCAGGGTGGCAGTTATTTTTGCTTAAACACAAAGGGGTCAGGATTATCCTAGAGGCTTCTTGGAAGCTGTCCACTCTGAGGACTTATGGAGGTCTCAGAGTTTCACTTCTCTTTCCCCTTTTCGGACAAACTGCTGTCCCCATCATCCGCCTCCTCTACTGCAGTAGAGGTTGTCGCAAAAAACATTATTCCACCAAACCTGGTGGAGTTCCGTGAGGTGGATGTTTCACTTGTCCACTAACAATACCTCAGTTTCGTTTTTCGCACAAAGCCCCCATCATCATGGCTTCCCAATAGATGAACCCAGATCCATTGAAGGTTGGCACCTTAGAGGGTGGGCCCATAACCTGCAATTATGTGTCCTCGATTAGACTACAGAATTCAAGAAGCCTCTAAATAGCTTTTAACTAGCCCACTTTCAACCACTACCACTGTTGCCGAAGAGGACAAATTGATAGTCTGACTACACCCCTGTGTAGCCAGGACCTCGTTGAGTCAGTAGCAAAAAGAATCACTAAAAGTGGCCAATAAGCCCATAAGTTATGAGGTAGTAAAGATGCCAATTTATACAAAGCTCTCAAAAGAAGAGGTGACTGTCTAAAAATATGCTAAGTCCTACTTCTCTCTCACAACCAGTATCTACTATAGTACGACCCAATCACATAACTGTAAAGTACTCAAAGGTACTAGGACCAATATCCTTTTTGTACGACCTGTGTATAACTAGGCCGCTGAGTGGAAGCGTGTCAACCTTTCACTCGTCCGTACGCTCTTCAGAATTCCAACAACCAAATGTTATCCCTCCACGTGGGGCCAGGTCATGCCACGTCCACAAACGCCAAAGTGACCATTCCAAGATCCCAGCAGCAATATCTACCATTGGATTAAATCCGACATTGAATGTAAGCCGTCAAACAAATGTCCGATTCATTTGTTTCGTGCGAAATGACATTCGCATTGAATATTAACTAGTTCTATGTTCCTTCGTTCATAATTTAGTTAATCGGTTTCAAGACCAATTTTAAGTTTTAGTAGGTATCAAACCCTATGTCTCTTAACGGACTTCTACGTTAGACTGGTTAGATCTGATGGCTACAACGCGCTTTGCCGGTTCGAGGTTCGAGTCCTATCGGACTCAACCTTTTGTTGAGAGTGACTTAAGTCACTCTTTATTCCTGGCTAAGGAGCTGAGGCAACCAGGGATCCACTACTCTCTCTCTCCTTGAGTGACTACAACAAGTATGGGGGATAGAGAAAAGAGGTGGAGGCAGACTGCCTACGCTTTTTCTTTCTTTTTTTTTCTACTAAACTATTCAGACCTAGAAAATAATCTATAAATCGAGTGATTTCAATAGATTCATATAAGCAGGACATTGTGTGTACCAATGGAGGTCACACAAAAACAAGTTATGGACTCACCTTTTATAGTGCCCATTTTCAATCGAACATGGTTAATATATTGGGAAACCATGATGAGGGGTGCATTGTTTGAAAAACGGCTAAAGGGGATTTTGTGAGTGGTCGTGTGCGTCGGCCAACTGCAAAATTGGGAGTTCCACCAAAGTTTAGAGGATCACAATTCATAGAAGGATCTGCGGAGGCAGAGGTGGTAGAGGATGTTGGAGAAAGCATTGTGTCGAACACACGGAAGGAGAATGGGAAGGACAAAGTCACACCGATGGCTATTAGATCCGTTCTGGTCGCAGATGTTCAGAAAACCGTGGCAAATGACACTGAAATGTGGGATTTCAACAACATCGTGGCAACTCATTTTTTTCTTAGACAACTCACTCAAGCTGTTGCTACACCTCATCTTCAAGTGGACAGGATGAACGCGTTGTCGGAGGCTCTTGTCAACATTTACAAGAGTGATACGATTCACCAGTAGAAGCTTGCAGATCAGAATGTACAAGCATATGAGTACAAAGGGGGAAAGATGTTAGACTTTTGTAATGACTTTGCCGGGTTATTCATGAAGTTTGAGATTGCAGGAAAAAGGGAGACCGAGAAAGAGAAGGTGAATACTTTGTTGATGAAACTCCCATATGATTATCAAATCATTTTAAGGAGGGTTCAGGATTTGCCAGATCATTGATGGATCAAGAACTTCGTTGTGGGGATGATTTTGGTTCGGGAAAGCACAATTGAGATTCAGAGAGGAGGAAAGAGTGTTCAAGCATTGGCTGCTCGAATTAACTAGGGAGATAAGGATTCCCAAAAACCTTATGGAAACTTTGGTGGAGAAGGAAGAGGAAACCAATCGGACGGATCTGGCTCGAGGCCTCCAAAGAGGCTTTGTACTTTTATAAGAAGCACATTACATAGTGAAGTGTTCTAAACTGACAGAGTTGAGATTCAAAGAGGGGCATATTAGAAAATCAACCGCAAGAAAGAAGAAGGCATCTGTGGCAACACAAGTCATGGGAGAGGATTCGAATGAAGACGATCGAGAACTTCTTCTCAATGAGGAGTTGTTGGTGAATGGTGAGCCGGAGATTCCAAAGAGGCAAAAGTGTGCTTTCCGTGGAGTGAAACAAGCTCTTGAAGAATGATGGATTATTGATTTAAGAGCCTCTATGCATATGTGTAGAGAAAAACCATTGTTTATCAAAATGAGAAGATTCCTATTGTAGAGATGGAGTATGGGGATGGGAGAATTATAACCACAAATTTAGTGAGATCTGTGGATTTGAGAGTCTTATTTGATGGGAAGACATCCATAGTCACTTTCTCTGATGTTGTTTTTATCCCAGAGTTGAACAAGAATCTTATCTCTACGTCGGTCTTAGATGATAAAGGTTCTGAGACTAGTACTAAGAAAAGAGACTTAATTGCTAGCTATGAGAATGAAGTGTATTTCACAGCTAAAAAGGGTAGCCAAAGAACGTTTAGGCTGAATCTGAGTAATGGAAAGACGGGAGTTTACTATGCCGATGTAAGTGATTTAATGACGTGGCATAAAAGATTGGGACATGTGCATCTAGATATATTGAAAAAAAATGAAAAAAATAGGTGTAGTTAAAGGAATATATTTTGGAGATAACGAGACCTTGGAAGATTGTAGTGGATGTGCTCAAGGCAAGACCCACAGATTGCCTTTTCCAAAAATCGCAACATATAAGGGTGAAAATGTCTTAGATTTGATTCATACTGACATATGGGGACTAGCCAAAGTGCCATCAGTTGGAGGGAAAATATTTATCCTTACTATCATGATGATTTGTCTAGATACTTGTTGAAAAGAAGTAATTACTATTCACATCTTAATATAGACTCTAAAGTGAAGAGAGAGAGAGAGAGAGTCACCATAGCTACCGCCATAGTCAAAGAAGAAACAGGTACACAGGCAGACAGATTGATAGATTGCCAAAATGTTGCCCTCCACTTGATTTGAACCTAGGTCTCCGAAACACTATATAGACGTACGCCTTAACCATTAAAGCGTTAACGAAACGATACACGTATTGAGTTCGCTATGTATTTAAAGTGTTACGCAAAAAACGTCGCTTTCATTAAATAACACCAAAATTGACGAAACGAAATTTATAGTCAAACGGCGCTCGCGGACGCGAATCTGACCTTGTAAAATACATGATCGGTCAGACGTCGCCGCCCCTACCAAACCCGAATGAATATTTGGCGGCTTTCGACTATAGCCGCGCGTTGTGCCACGTGGCACCACATCATTGGACGTTGGATAGGATGTGAGGAGGAACAATGGCTCCCATGTTGACAAGTGTCAACCAGAAGGCCATGTTGTACAATGGTCGTACAAGAAGTACAATCGGCCACTGTACCTTATTGTACTATATACCTTTTAGATTGGCCGAGGGTAGAGTAGTAAGAAGTTGTGAGTAGGAGTTAAGGGACTTAGCGTGTTTGAGGCGCCTCTCTCCAGGTGACCTTTGGTATTTATAGGCCATCTTTGGCCAGCCATAACTTACTGCTCATAAGAGCAAATTCAGTGATTCTTTTTCAGTTTGACTCAAGGGAGTCTTGTCCTCAGAAAGTGAGGGTGGTTAGAATACTTGTGTGCCTTGGCGGTACTTATTGAGTGAGAAAGTGAAAGGGTCAAATATTATCCTAGAGGCTTTACATAGGCTGCTCATTCTGTGGGTTAATGGAGACCATAAAATTTCAGGTTATGGACCTACCCTCTAGGGTGCCCATATTTAATAGATCAGACTTTTTTTATTGGGAAATGATAATGGAGGGAGAACTTTTTGAGAAGCACCTATGGGGCATAGTGTCAGGGCTAATTCGATGCCCACCTCCACCTGGGTGTGGAGGAACATGTTTTTCTAGCACCTCCGTCACAACAGTTGTTAAAACATCACCCACCATCACTAACGATGACGAGGAAGGGGATTAAATAATCATGGAAGGAGAAAAGGGACGAGTTGCTTCTCGAGGGACTCCATTGTGAATGACGATATCGGCAGCAGTACCACCAGCAATGATGACAGGGAGTCAAACCGAACGCTCAAAATATGAAAATTGGAACTATAAGGACAAGGTGGCTAAGCTCTTCATTCTCAAAAGTGTAGTGAAGGGTATTTCCATTCCCCATATGCATGTTAGATCTTCCTCTCAGATTTTGGTATCTCTACTAAACAAATATAAGAGTGGGTCATTGCAGCAACAACAACTGGCTGAAAATAAAATTTCAGCTTATACTTACAAGGGAGGAAGCATGAATGATTATTCCATTGACTTAGGAGCATTATTTGGAGAGCTAGAGAGCGCAAGTAACTCATGGTCTGAGAGACAAAGAGTAAATACACTGATAATGAAACTACTTGAAGAGTATGAGAATATCATTAATTAGTTGCAGGATCTAGGTGATAGCAATTGAAATTGGGATGATACTGTGGGGATTATTTTAGTGAAAGAGAGTACCTTAGAACTTAGGAGAGGAAGTCCAAGTGTTCAAGCATTAGCTGTAGGATCTGATTAGCGAAAGTGTGATAAAGAAAAGGGAAAGGATCCCCATTAAAACTTTGGAGGAAAAGACAAGGAGGTGGCAAATTTGATCGATAAGGGAGAGAAGCTCCTCAAGGTGGATAATGTCACTTCGGCAAGAAACTGGGACATTATATAGCAGATTGTGTCAAGCTTGTAGATCTTCGACTAAAAGATGGATAAGGTTCCTCAAAAGATGGAGGAATGAAAAAGGCTTTTCCGACTCAAGTTCATGATGAGGAAGAAAATGACGTAACCGAACTGAAAGAGGAGCTTAAAAAGCTTCTTCTTAAACCAGAAACCATTGAGAAGCATGTATACATTCTACGGAGACAAAATTGTGCTTTGGGGGGTAAGTGGGATCCAGTTGAGGATGGTTAGATCATAGACTTAGGGGCCTCAATGCATAATTGCAAGGTTAAGAGGTGGTTTACTAAATTAAGAAAAATTCCAACAATTGAGATAGAGTATTGAGATGGTAGAGTAGAAACCACAAGTCTTGTTCTATCGGTTGATTTAAAAGCTATAATTGATGGAAAGGCTTCAATTGTAACACTCTCAAATGTTCTTTACATTCCACATCTTAGCAAGAATCTAGTCTCTATAGCTGTTCTAGATGAAAAAGAGTTCGAAACCAGAACTAAGAAAAGAATCTTAACAGCTAGCTATGATAATGAGGTTTATTTCATAGCTGAAAAGAGTAGTCAATGAATGTTCAGAATTTTACTTTGTAATGAAAAAGGTGTTCTATACTCATGTGGAAGTGATATGATGCTTTGGCAAAAAAAGGTTGGGGCATGTGAATCTAGATAGATTAAAGAAAAAAAAGAAAAAAAAGAAAAAATGAATAGTGGATGGAATTGAGTTTCGAGTGGATGAGACCTCAGATGATTGTAGTGGATGTGCCCATGGGAAGATTCATAGACTTCCATTTCCAAAGGCATCCACATTTAGAAGAGAAAGTATTAGATCTAGTCCACACTCATGTTTGGGGACCAGCTACGTATGCTTCATATGGGGGGAAAAGATGGATGCTAACCATTATAGATGATTGGTCTAGATACACTAAGGTATATTTTTTTAGATATAAGTCAGAGGTACTAAGATGTTTCAAAGAATACAAAGTATGGAGTGAAAAAACACATGAAACCTCAATAAAAGAGATTAGAAGTGATAATGGGAAAGAATACACCTCAAAGGAATTTGAAGAATTTCTTAAAGAATAAGAAATCCATCATGAGAAAACTGTTCCATATAATCTAGAACAAAATGGAGTAGCAAAAAGAGTGAATAAAACTTAAGGAGGTATGTCCAAAAGTATGCTAACTGATAAAAGAATAGGATTGCAGTTTTGGGATGAGTCTATGAACTATGCTAACTTCATGAAAAATAGAGTGCTAACTTCGGCAAATAAAGAGGAAACTGCGTATGAAAGGTGGACGCGAAGAATACCACATTTGTCTACTTTGAGAGTGTGTGGACGGGAAGAATACCACATTTGTCTACTTTGAGAGTGTGTGGACGGGAAGAATACCACATTTGTCTACATTGAGAGTGTTCGGAAGTCAAGTCTACAGTTTCGATTCCGATAAGACTAAATGGATGTTAGAGGGAAGACGGAAACCAAGATATCTTGTAGGATATGTTGAGAGCACAAAATGATATCGAGTGTATGACTTAAAAAGGAGAGATATCATTTTAGTAAAACACATAGTGGTGATGAATGAAGTAAAGTCTATTGATCCATTGAAATATTACAAAGAAGTCAAAATCAGATTTGAATCGGGTCAGTATTCTGACTTTGACTTGGGAAATGAAGAGAAGGAAGACGGGGAGAAGGAAAAATTTGCAGATCTGCAAAAAGAGAAGGACGAAAAGACAACATCCGAGGTAACACCACAATACGAAGTGGAAACCGACGAGGAACTTGATCAAACACCGGAATTAGAGGATATGGGAGATGAAAATCTTCCTAATTGAAATCTGTGGATGCCTTCCGTACCGGCGTAAGATTTTGAAGGATGAAAAAAAAGTAGTAAAAAGCTTTAAGAAAGACATGTAAATAACAAACTCACAAAGATGTCTCACCCAGAAGAACCTCAGACATACTTAAAGGCCATAAATACCCCAGAAAGCAGCCGGTGGATCACTACCATGAATGAAGAAATTGCCTCTATCATGGAAGCCAATATATGGGAGTTGGTAGATTGTCCACCGGATAGAAAACCGAT
Source organism: Zygnema cylindricum (assembly GCA_037447655.1). Classification (NCBI taxonomy): domain Eukaryota; kingdom Viridiplantae; phylum Streptophyta; class Zygnematophyceae; order Zygnematales; family Zygnemataceae; genus Zygnema; species Zygnema cylindricum. The sequence goes on from JBBHKE010001694.1 coordinate 175,093, forward strand.
TAGATGTAAGTTGATTTTTAATCTTAAACTAAACCTAGATAATACCATTGAAAAATATAAGGCTAGGTTGGTTGCTAAAGGTTATACTCAGAAAGAATGAATAGACTGAATGAAATCTTTGCACCCTTAGTCAGATTCTCTTTTGTCAGGATCCTCTTAAGTTTAGCCACAGCGGAGGATATGGAAATACACCAAATGAATATTAAGACCGCCTTCTTAAACGGAGAGTTGGAAGAAGAAATCTACATGAGGCAACTGGAAAGATTCGTGGAAAATGGAAAAGAAAGCAAGGTGTGCAAACTGATAAAATCACTTTATGGCCTTAGGCAAGCCCCGCGGCAATGGAACATAAAATTGGACGAACTTCTGACAGGTTTGGGATACATTAGAATAAGTTCAGATCACTCTATATATATAGTTGAGGATGAAAATGGAGTGATATTTATTGCTATTTAGGTTGATGATTTGTTATTCTTAAGCAAGTCGTTAGATAAAATTAACAAACTCAAACAGGATCTTAGAAGTTGTTTGACATGAAAGATCTCGGCGAAGCAAAATACATTTTGGGGATTGAAATAGAGAGGGATAGACGAAATAGAATAATAAGACTCACTCAGAAAGAAACTATCAGTAATATACTAGAAAAGTTTCAGATGGGGAAAGAAAATGGGTGTACCACTCCCATGGATCTAAAGAAAGTATCAGAGGGGAGTGAAGAGGGAGGGATATTGATTTTGAATGATAAGATGGATGAGGAAGAAAAAAGGTTTATAGAAGGAATTTCTTATGGGCAAATTGTAGGCAGCTTAATTTACTTTATAAATTGTACACGTTCGGACATAGCAGCGGCTATAGGCGTTCTCAGTAGAAGTCTAAATGAGCTTAGGAAAAGAGAATGGGAAGCAACCAAAAGAGTGATGAGATATTTGGTGGGAATAAGGGAATTATGGTTGCATTTGGGAGGGGAGCACACTAACATCACCACTTGGAGTGATGCCAGTTATGGGGATGTGTCTTTGAGACAATGTACAACAGGATATGTGTTGCAAATTGGATCTGGTGCATGCTTTTGAAGTAGCAAACAGCAGAAAGTAGTTGCTCAGTCCACTATGGAGGCTGAATACATGGCTTCATGTGTCGCCACTAAAGAATTAATGTGCGTAAAATCTCCACTCGAAGAACTTGGGTTCATGAAATTAGGGACTCAGAATTTCTTTTGTGATAATCAATCTGCTATCTCTATCGCAACTAATCCAAAACACCATTTCAAAGCTAAACATATGGATATAAGACTAAGCTTTGTCAAATAGAAGGTTGGAATAAAATAATTAAACTGGTTCATAAAAGTGATAGAGAGATGATTGCAGACATGATGACAAAATCGGTACCTTCTCCTAAGTTAAGATTCCGCAGAGAAAATTGTGGACTTAAATTAAAAGTTAACTAAGAATCTAGGGGAGTGTTGCCGCCGTTGTCAGAAAACAAACAGGAAGACAAGCAGACGGATTATTAGATTGCCAAAATGTTGCCATAAACCTGATTTGAACCTAGGTGTGCGAAGTTCTGCATGACGTACGCCTTAACCATTATGGCGTTTACAAAACGATACGCGTATTCAATTCGCTATTTATTTAAAGTGTTAGGCAAAATGTCATTTTCATTAAATTAGACCTAAATTGACGAAACGACATCTATAGTCAAACGGCGCTCGCGGACGCGAATCTAACTGTGTAAAATACATGATCGGTCGGACGTCGTCGCCCAAGCCAAATCCGAATGAATCTTTGGCGGCTTTCAATCATACCGGCGCGCTGTGCCACGTGGCTCCACATCATTGGACGTCGGAAAGGATGGAACGAGGAACGATGGCTTCATGTTGACAAGTGTTAACCAGAAAGCCATGTTGTACAATGGTGATACAAGAAGTACAATCGGCCACTATACCTTATTGTACTATACACCCTTTTGATTGGTCCAGGGTAGAGTAGTAAGTAGTTGTGAGTAGGAGTTAAGGGACTTAGCGTGTTTGAGGCGCCTCTCTCCAAGTGACCTTTTATATTTATAGGACATCTTTGGCCAGGCATAACCTACTTCTCAGGGGAGTAAATTCAGTGATTCTTTTTGCGTTTGACTTAAGGGAGTTTGTCCTCACAGAGGTGAGGATGGTTAGAATATTTGTGTGCCTGGGCGGCAATTATTCAGTGGGAAAGTGAAAGGGTCAAATATTATCCTAGAGGCTTTACATCGGTTGCTAATTTTGTGGGTTAATGGAGACCACTGAATTTCAGGTTATGGGCCCGCCCTCTAGGGTGCCCATATTTATTGGATCAGACTTTTTTTATTGGGAAATGATGATGGAGGGAGAATTTTTTGAGAAGCACCTATGGGGCATAGTGTCCGGGCAAAATCGATGCCCACCTTCACCTGGGTTTGGAGGAACAGGTTTTTCTGGCACCTGCGTCACAACAACGGTTAAAACATCAGCCACCATCACGAACGATGACGAGGAAAGGGAGGAAATAATCATAGAAGGAGAAAAGGGAGGAGTTGCTTCTTGACGGACTCCATTGTCAAGGACGATACCGGCAGCAACACCACGAGCAATGGTGATAGGGAGTCAGACCGAATGGTCAAAACATGAAATTAGAACTATAAGGACAAGGTGGCTAAGCTCTCAATTCTCAAAAGTGTAGTGAAGGGTATTGCCATTCCCCTTATGCATGTTAGGTCTTCCTCTCTGATTTGGGTATCTCTGGTAAACAAATATAAGAGTGGGTCATTGCAGCAGCAACAGCTAACAGAAAATAAGATTTCAGCTTATACTTACAAATGAGGAAGTATGAATGATTATTGCAATGACTTAGGAGCATTATTTGGAGAACTAGAGAGCGCAGGTAACTCATGGTCTGAGAGACAAAGAGTAAATACACTGATAATGAAACTACCTGAAGAGTATGAGAATATCATTAATCGGTTGCAAGATCTAGGTGATAGCAATTGGAATTAGGATGATACAATAGGGATGATTTTAGTGAAAGAGAGTACCATAAAACTTAGGAGAGGAAGTCCGAGTGTTCAAGCATTGGCTACAGGATCTGATTGGCGAAAGCGTGATGAGGAAAAGGGAAAGGATCCCTATCAAAACTTTGGAGGAAAAGGACAAAGAGGTGGCAGATTTGATCGACAGGGGAGAGGAGCTCCTCGAGGTGGATTATGTCACTTCTGCAAGAAACCAGGACATCATATGGCATATTGTGTCAAGCTTCCACATCTTCTGCTGAAAGATGGACAAGGTTCCTCAAAAGATGGAGAAAATAAAAAAGCTTTTCTCACTCAAGTTCATGACGAGGAAGAAGATGACGTAACCGAACTGGAAGATGAGCTCGAGGAGCTTATTCTTAAACCAAAAACCACTGAGAAGCATGCAAACATTCTACGGAGACAAAAGTGTGCTTTCGGAGGTAAGAGGGATCCACCTGAGGATGGGTGGATCATAGATTCAGGGGCCTCAATGCATATGTGCAAAGATAAGAGGTGGTTTACTAAATTAAGAAAAATTCCAAAAGTTGAGATAGAGTATGAATATGGTAGAGTAGAAACCACAAGTCTTGTTAGATCTGTTGATTTAAAAGTTCTAGTTGATGTAAAGGCTTCAATTGTAACACTCTCAGATGTTCTTTACATTCCACAGCTTAGCAAGAATCTAGTCCAGCTGTTCTAGATGAAAATGAGTTTGAAATATGAACTAAGAAAAGAATCTTAACAGCTAGCTATGATAATGAGGTTTATTTCATAGCTGAAAAGAGTAGTCAATGAATGTTCAGAATTTTACTTTGTAATGAAAAAGGTGTTCTATACTCATGTGGAAGTGATATGATGCTTTGGCAAAAAAAGGTTGGGGCATGTGAATCTAGATAGATTAAAGAAAAAAAAGAAAAAAAAGAAAAAATGAATAGTGGATGGAATTGAGTTTCGAGTGGATGAGACCTCAGATGATTGTAGTGGATGTGCCCATGGGAAGATTCATAGACTTCCATTTCCAAAGGCATCCACATTTAGAAGAGAAAGTATTAGATCTAGTCCACACTCATGTTTGGGGACCAGCTACGTATGCTTCATATGGGGGGAAAAGATGGATGCTAACCATTATAGATGATTGGTCTAGATACACTAAGGTATATTTTTTTAGATATAAGTCAGAGGTACTAAGATGTTTCAAAGAATACAAAGTATGGAGTGAAAAAACACATGAAACCTCAATAAAAGAGATTAGAAGTGATAATGGGAAAGAATACACCTCAAAGGAATTTGAAGAATTTCTTAAAGAATAAGAAATCCATCATGAGAAAACTGTTCCATATAATCTAGAACAAAATGGAGTAGCAAAAAGAGTGAATAAAACTTAAGGAGGTATGTCCAAAAGTATGCTAACTGATAAAAGAATAGGATTGCAGTTTTGGGATGAGTCTATGAACTATGCTAACTTCATGAAAAATAGAGTGCTAACTTCGGCAAATAAAGAGGAAACTGCGTATGAAAGGTGGACGCGAAGAATACCACATTTGTCTACTTTGAGAGTGTGTGGACGGGAAGAATACCACATTTGTCTACTTTGAGAGTGTGTGGACGGGAAGAATACCACATTTGTCTACATTGAGAGTGTTCGGAAGTCAAGTCTACAGTTTCGATTCCGATAAGACTAAATGGATGTTAGAGGGAAGACGGAAACCAAGATATCTTGTAGGATATGTTGAGAGCACAAAATGATATCGAGTGTATGACTTAAAAAGGAGAGATATCATTTTAGTAAAACACATAGTGGTGATGAATGAAGTAAAGTCTATTGATCCATTGAAATATTACAAAGAAGTCAAAATCAGATTTGAATCGGGTCAGTATTCTGACTTTGACTTGGGAAATGAAGAGAAGGAAGACGGGGAGAAGGAAAAATTTGCAGATCTGCAAAAAGAGAAGGACGAAAAGACAACATCCGAGGTAACACCACAATACGAAGTGGAAACCGACGAGGAACTTGATCAAACACCGGAATTAGAGGATATGGGAGATGAAAATCTTCCTAATTGAAATCTGTGGATGCCTTCCGTACCGGCGTAAGATTTTGAAGGATGAAAAAAAAGTAGTAAAAAGCTTTAAGAAAGACATGTAAATAACAAACTCACAAAGATGTCTCACCCAGAAGAACCTCAGACATACTTAAAGGCCATAAATACCCCAGAAAGCAGCCGGTGGATCACTACCATGAATGAAGAAATTGCCTCTATCATGGAAGCCAATATATGGGAGTTGGTAGATTGTCCACCGGATAGAAAACCGATTAGATGTAAGTTGATTTTTAATCTTAAACTAAACCTAGATAATACCATTGAAAAATATAAGGCTAGGTTGGTTGCTAAAGGTTATACTCAGAAAGAATGAATAGACTGAATGAAATCTTTGCACCCTTAGTCAGATTCTCTTTTGTCAGGATCCTCTTAAGTTTAGCCACAGCGGAGGATATGGAAATACACCAAATGAATATTAAGACCGCCTTCTTAAACGGAGAGTTGGAAGAAGAAATCTACATGAGGCAACTGGAAAGATTCGTGGAAAATGGAAAAGAAAGCAAGGTGTGCAAACTGATAAAATCACTTTATGGCCTTAGGCAAGCCCCGCGGCAATGGAACATAAAATTGGACGAACTTCTGACAGGTTTGGGATACATTAGAATAAGTTCAGATCACTCTATATATATAGTTGAGGATGAAAATGGAGTGATATTTATTGCTATTTAGGTTGATGATTTGTTATTCTTAAGCAAGTCGTTAGATAAAATTAACAAACTCAAACAGGATCTTAGAAGTTGTTTGACATGAAAGATCTCGGCGAAGCAAAATACATTTTGGGGATTGAAATAGAGAGGGATAGACGAAATAGAATAATAAGACTCACTCAGAAAGAAACTATCAGTAATATACTAGAAAAGTTTCAGATGGGGAAAGAAAATGGGTGTACCACTCCCATGGATCTAAAGAAAGTATCAGAGGGGAGTGAAGAGGGAGGGATATTGATTTTGAATGATAAGATGGATGAGGAAGAAAAAAGGTTTATAGAAGGAATTTCTTATGGGCAAATTGTAGGCAGCTTAATTTACTTTATAAATTGTACACGTTCGGACATAGCAGCGGCTATAGGCGTTCTCAGTAGAAGTCTAAATGAGCTTAGGAAAAGAGAATGGGAAGCAACCAAAAGAGTGATGAGATATTTGGTGGGAATAAGGGAATTATGGTTGCATTTGGGAGGGGAGCACACTAACATCACCACTTGGAGTGATGCCAGTTATGGGGATGTGTCTTTGAGACAATGTACAACAGGATATGTGTTGCAAATTGGATCTGGTGCATGCTTTTGAAGTAGCAAACAGCAGAAAGTAGTTGCTCAGTCCACTATGGAGGCTGAATACATGGCTTCATGTGTCGCCACTAAAGAATTAATGTGCGTAAAATCTCCACTCGAAGAACTTGGGTTCATGAAATTAGGGACTCAGAATTTCTTTTGTGATAATCAATCTGCTATCTCTATCGCAACTAATCCAAAACACCATTTCAAAGCTAAACATATGGATATAAGACTAAGCTTTGTCAAATAGAAGGTTGGAATAAAATAATTAAACTGGTTCATAAAAGTGATAGAGAGATGATTGCAGACATGATGACAAAATCGGTACCTTCTCCTAAGTTAAGATTCCGCAGAGAAAATTGTGGACTTAAATTAAAAGTTAACTAAGAATCTAGGGGAGTGTTGCCGCCGTTGTCAGAAAACAAACAGGAAGACAAGCAGACGGATTATTAGATTGCCAAAATGTTGCCATAAACCTGATTTGAACCTAGGTGTGCGAAGTTCTGCATGACGTACGCCTTAACCATTATGGCGTTTACAAAACGATACGCGTATTCAATTCGCTATTTATTTAAAGTGTTAGGCAAAATGTCATTTTCATTAAATTAGACCTAAATTGACGAAACGACATCTATAGTCAAACGGCGCTCGCGGACGCGAATCTAACTGTGTAAAATACATGATCGGTCGGACGTCGTCGCCCAAGCCAAATCCGAATGAATCTTTGGCGGCTTTCAATCATACCGGCGCGCTGTGCCACGTGGCTCCACATCATTGGACGTCGGAAAGGATGGAACGAGGAACGATGGCTTCATGTTGACAAGTGTTAACCAGAAAGCCATGTTGTACAATGGTGATACAAGAAGTACAATCGGCCACTATACCTTATTGTACTATACACCCTTTTGATTGGTCCAGGGTAGAGTAGTAAGTAGTTGTGAGTAGGAGTTAAGGGACTAAGCGTGTTTGAGGCGCCTCTCTCCAAGTGACCTTTTGTATTTTAGGCCATCTTTGGCTGACCATAACTTACTGCTCAGGGGAGCAAATTCAGTGATTCTTTTTGCGTCTTACTAAAGGGAGTCTTGTTCTCAGAGGGGTGAGGGTGGTGAGAATATTTGTGTGCCTGGGTGGCACTTATTCAGTGGGAAAGTGAAAGGGTCAAATATTATCCTGCAAGCTTTACATAGACTGCTCATTTGTGGGTTAATGGAGGCCACAAAATTTCAATACTCTATAGTATATTTCCTGAAAAAAAATATCTGAGGCTTTGGCTTATTTTAAAGAGTAAAAAGCATGGAGTGAGAAGCTTCATAAGGCATCTATAAAGAGAGTGAGGGGTGATAATAGGGGGGGGATACATTTCTAATGAGTTTGAGGATTTTTTGAAAGAGAAAGGAATTTAACACCAAAAGACTGTTCCAAAAAACCCAAAACAAAACAGTGTAGCTGAGAGACTAAATCGGATATTAAGTGATAATGCCCATAGTATGTTGTCGAATAAAAAGATAAGAAAAAGGTTTTGGGCAGAAGCTATGAATTGTGCTAACTATCTCAAAAATAGAGACCTTACCTCGGCGGTAAAAGGACGAACACCTTATGAAAGATGGACCGGGAGAAAACCTAATACTTTACACTTAAAGGTGTTCAAGAGTCTACTGTTTAGTCTAAACACATAAAAATCTGATTGGAAGTTAGATGCAAGGGGAAAGTCGAGATACTTACTTGGGTATGATGAAAATGTAAATGGATATAGAGTTTATAATCTCGGAAGAGAAGACATCATTCTAGTTAAACACTTGGCAGTCATGGATGAAACAAAGTCAATAAATCCCTTTAAGTACACTAAACTAATTAGAATTAGAATTGAATCCAAAAATGAGTTAGGTTCAAATTCTTCTAACCGAACTCCGGTTCAGCCTAACCGTGCATAAGAAGAGAAAAATCTAACTAAGAGCGACTCTCTCTTAGAGTCACAAATTCCGATTGAAACCGAGGATAAAAGCGAGAAAAAATCGGAAATGGATTATGAACGTCTGGAGACTCACTCCACGGATAAGGGAGAAGATGAAGTGGTTAAGAGAAATCCGAGATTACCCTTCATTCTTGCATCGAAGTTTGAAGGAGGAAGAAGGAGCAGCAAAAGATTTCAAGCGAGACAAGTGAACAACAAGGTAACTAAGCTGTCACATTTGAGGGAACACCAGAGTTACTCGGAAGCAATTAATAGTCCGTAACGTAGTAGATGTATGAAAACCATTAATGATGAGATGGCTTCCATTCCACATGGGAGCTGGTGGATTGTCCTCCAGACAAAAAGTCGATAGGATGCAAGTGGGTATTTAAGTTGAAACTCAATCCGGATAACACTATCGAGCAATACAAAGCCAAATTAGTGGCAAACGGATTCACACAGAAGGAGGGAATCGATTATGAGAAGACCTTCGCTCCGGTTGTTAGATTTCCCTCAGTCCATTTTCTACTTAGTCTAACGGCAGCGGAAAAAATGGAAATGAACCAGATGGACATCAAAACCGCTTTCTTACATGAAGAATTAGGATAAAAGATCTTCATGCGACAACCAAAAGGATTTGTTGAGAAAGGAGAAAAAAATAAGGTGTGCGGATTGATAAAGTCTGTTTATGGACTAAAGCAAACTCCATGCCAATGGAACAAGAAGCTAGGCGAGTTTTTGACAAGTTTGGGATATATCCGAATAAGTTCGTATCATTCCATCTATCTTTTTGAGGACGAGGTGTTGATTTTAGAAAGCTTTAAGTCTTAGTAAATTAATGTGACGGCAGAAAAACAGTAAAATATAGCGTAAAAGACATGTGTCGTCACTTAAGGACAGAACAAGTATTTCGGAATGGCACCAACATCCACATATGCCTGTCACATATTAAAGAAGACAAATCACTTGCGTTTATTCAGTACGTGATGACGCAATTGCGACGAAGCTGCGACGACGTTGAATATGATTCGGAACGAGGCAACGCAACTGCGGTTAATCTGAATCAAGTCAATGGACGAGATTCATAGTGATTTGCTAGCACGTGTCTTCGCAAAATCTGGATGAACTCATATAGACAATAGTAATAAAGCCGGCGGCAAGTAATTGTATTGACCTCTCAGTAATACTGATTGTACAGTGGCAGAATTAGCTTTAGCATGATTAGGAGTACTTGATCTTAGTGGTTGTTAGGATTTTGGACGTATCTCTGATGAACGTTTATATCAAAGATACAACACTATGTAATAGGACAACTAAAAGTAGAAAATCACTACAAGTATAAGACTTAGGACTTAGAACATTAGATGTATCCAGACTTCCAGACTGTGTAATTTGCAAACTATTTTTGGGAAACTTCTCAGTTGCATATCTTGGTGTATGTTCGATCAATTAGGTTGAAACTTTGGGAGTTGTCACTGTTTTTGATATTTTCCACTATGGTATAGTTAGAAGCTGTCAAGACAATTGTGTCAAATTTGGTGAGCTGTAGAAAACAGTTGTTGGGTAGGATTATTGGTAAACTTCTGTAAGTGAATTATGTCTACTTACTTCTACTCCTGCTGCTCCACCTGCTCCAGTGGTTGTGGAACAACAGGTTATGGACCTCTCATCAAGAATATCTATCTTCTTGAAACTCTGAGACCTCCATTGGCCCTCAGAGTAGGCAGATCCAAAGAAGCTAATCTAGATAGTGCCGACTCCAAACTTGATATAAATCGAAATGACTGACCCCTTTACAGTCAAAACCCCAATATAGATTCACCCCTGTGAAATAACAATTTCTGTGTGCTCAGTTCCACCACAAAATGCAAAGTTAGAATATGAGATTTGGACACATTCACCCACTTTGACTTTCCCTTAGAAATGCAGCCACCCTGGCAGACAAAACCTCTGACCGACTACACCCTTGTGTAGCGTGGACTCCCCTGAGTCTGCAGCAAAAAGAGTCACTGAAAATGGTCAATTAAATTAATAGTTATGGCTGGCCAAAGTTCGCCATTTATACAAGGTGCTCTCTGGGAGAGGCAGCTATTTACACAAAATTTTCTAAGTCCTATTCCCTATCTAAAACTCTATCTACTGAAGTACGGCACCAATCAAATTAGTGTGTTGTACGGAAAAGTACAGGTGCCGGTGTACTTTCTGTACGGCCATTGTACAACATGGCCAAAATGTCGACACGTGTCATAGCCGGATTTGTTACCGCAATCTCCGGAGTCGCCGCATTCCAACATTGTCGCGCCACGTGTCACATGACGTGGTGATGACTGAAAAACGCCAAAAGTACATAATCCGTGATCGCGGCGCCTATCGTGGCCGTCCGATCAAACCGGATACAATTGTAGCCGTTGAAAATATACGTACGATATTTGTTTCGCGTTCGAAACAAATGCGCGGTATCCGTTTCATAAAATACATTAAATCGTACTCCGTACTATACAAAACTGTATCTATGCATTACGTATCTATTCCCGTTAGACGAACTAGTCTACGTGTACAAATATAAATATCTGTCAAACCTATTGTACTCTAGCACTGTATTTAGACTTGTTGGTGAAAGTGTACGGCTAGTTTGACGGACGGCAAGTACCAAGATCAAATCCTGGGTCCCTCACACCTTTTAGATAACTCTATTAAGAATTGCCTGTCCACTTTGGACAGCCTAGGCAGCCATGGATCTAACTCCTCTTCAAGTCTTCAGTGACTGCGACAAGTGTGGGGACTTGAGTGAAGAGTTAGAGGTAGGTTGTTAGTGTCCCATTTTTGCCTTTTTATTTTACAATCTCTAGACCTAGAAAATACTTAAATTTCAACACTTCTCGGGGGAAAAAATATGTTTATTGGGTGGATATGGTGGAAACACACTTCGAAAATGTTAATCTTTTAGATATTTTGGATGGTTCCCTCGCGGAAACAGATGCATCTTGGTCAAAGAAAAATTTGCAAGCTCAATCTATTCTAAAATTGTGTATCTCAGAAGAATTGGCTATGTCTCGGATAAAAATAAAAAAAGGCGATCGATATCTGGAATATGATTATGAAAAGGCTAATGTCCAGTAAGAACTATTTTTGGCTGGAAAAATTTGGGACTTTAAATACACAGGCGACACAATGGCCGAATATGGTAACAATTGTCGAATTCTAACAAAATCTCATGCTTGTGCAGGTGGATCATTTCCTCAAGATCAGCAAGTTGCATTACTAATGAGGGGTCTTCCTAATATTATGAAAGCAACGTTTCATAGGTTGAAATAAAAAGATACAGCTAGTTGGACTTTATAGTTAGCTATTAATTTGATATTAGAGGAGGAAGCTAATTCTAAAATTCTCAGGGCAGATTGGCAAGTAGAGGCCTTAAACACATACTTTGACAAAAAGGCTCAATTTAATCAGCAGAGAAATCAGTTTGATCAGCAGAGAAATGAGTTTAATCAAAACCAGAATCAGTTTAAACAGCGTAATCAGAGAGGGAATAGGCAGTCTTCCAATGCTTGTTTTTTTTGTAACGAAAAAGGTCATGGATATAAATTCTGTCCCAAGCTTAAGAGAGCTAACGAAATAGGATTGTATAGGCCTGGATGGTAACAAAGCGGTATAATCAAGGCTTCACATGATCTACATCTCGAGGAAATGCACTATTATCGGCATCTTCATCTTACCAGGACGAATCTCTGACACTCTCTGACGAGAACAACGACAACTTATTCGCTATGGCGGCAGCAATGGAGGGTGCAAAAGACATTGGAGGGATTATAGAAATAGGAGCGTCGACACACATGTGCTGAAACAATGGACTTTTCAAAAATTTGAAATCCACGCCCGAGAAAAATATCTACTATGCCTGTGGTATGAGTGTACAGATACGGGCTGTAGGTGATGTTTCCTTGCTAATTTATATAGAAGGAAAGGCAGTTGAGAGAACTCTTCACAATGTTCTCTTTGTCCCAGATTTCAATAAAATTTTAATTTCAACTTTTTCGGTAGAAAGTAAAGGGTTTGAGATCAAATTGAAAAATGGTCGGCAAATTGTTAGCAAAAATGGAAAGATTGCGGTCACACGCAATAGATATGCCAGCAAAATGTATTGAATGGATATGCGCGATAATAAATAAAATGATGTTTTGTATTTCGGTGCATTATCTTCAGATGAGATGTGGCATTAGAGGTTAGGCCTTGTGAACTATGACGGTTTGAAAAAAATGGTACATACTGGTAAATTAGAAGGAGTCACTCTTTCAGATCAGTCACCTAAAACGTGTGATGGCTGTGCACTAGAAAAAATACACAGATTACCGTTTCCTCAAGAATCTGAACACCGATCGGCTAAACTTTTGCAACTAATTCATTCTGATGTTTTCGGCCCTGCAAAGGTAGAATCTGCCGGGGGGATGAAATACATGGTTTCTTTTACAAATGATTTTTCGAGGTTTACTAAAGTCTACTTCATGAGGGACAAGAGTGAAGTCTTCACCCACTTCCAACACTACAAAGCATGGGTGGAGAAACTGCATGATCTGCCAATTGTGGAACTCAGATCGAACAACTGCGGTGAATATACGTCAAAAGAGTTTGAAAACTTCCTGCTTAAGGAAGGTATTAGTCATCAACTTACCGTTCCATATTCACCGGAAAAAAATGGGGTTTCAAAAAGACTAAATATAACTATTACAAAGAGCTCTAAGTCCATGCTTGCAGATAAGGACGTGGATCCGAAATTCTGGGTTGAACGATTAAAGTGTGTTGTTTATATAAAGAATAGAATAGGGTCTAGACCGGTAAAGACTACTCCTTACGAGGTCAAGACTGGTAAAAAACCGGATGTTAGTCATTTCAAAGTTTTTGGTAGCAAATTTTTTATTTTAAATACATCTAAAGACAAATGGAAAATGGAACCAAAAGGATTATCATGTATTTTGTTGGGGTATGATTATCACTCCAAAGGGTTTAAAGTCTTTCTATTTGAGAATCATAAAATAATTGTAGCAAAGAATATTATTGTAAAAGATGAGCTTGACTTGATAGATGTATTTAAAATAACAGCGCAACAAAAGCAGCACAAAGTACAAGAGTATGTCATTTTAGACTGCAAACAAGAGATTCTCACATAGAGGTGTCTAAAACTAACCAAGTTAATCAACAAGTTCAATTTTAACCCGGTGACGAGAATTCGAATCCTACAGATACTACAAAGAGACAAAAGAGAAATGCGAGAGATCCGATGATTTCAGCCTCAAAATTTCCAAGGGGAAGACAATCCAATAGTCAGCTGTAAGCAAACTCCCACTTTGCGTACTCTATGGCATCAGGGGAGCCTTTGACCATTCGGGAGGCCTTCTCATCACCAGAACAACATCACTTGATCGAGGCAGCCAACGACAAAATCAAGTCGATCATGGAAGCTCAGACATGGGAGCTTATGGATCTTCCTCTAGACCGAAAAGCGATCGGCAGCAAATGGGTATTCAAAGTAGAGTTCAATCGCGAAAACAACATTGAACGATATTAAACTAGGCTTCTGGCAAAAGGGTATAATTAAAAAGAGGGAATTGTCTTTGAAGAAACATTTTTTCCGGTTGTAAGATTTCTGACAATTAAGATCTTGTTGTTCCTACTTGCTAAAGAAGATATGGAAATACATCAGATGGATGTAAACACGGCCTTTTTGCATGGAGAGCTAGAAGAGACCATTTACAGGGAGCAGCTTGTAATGTATGCAGATCCAAGAAAAGAGCACTTAGTATGCAAATTGTTAAAATCTCTGTACGGTCTAAAACACGCCCCTAAGCAATGGAATTTAAAGCTTGACCAATTTTAAACTATCCTAGGATGTCAAAGGATAAGCTCTGATCATTCTGTTTACGTTCTAACGGGTGAGGATAGAATAGTGTATATTGCGGTGTATGTAGATGATATACTACTAATTAGCAAATCAATGGTTCAAATTAATAAAATCAAAACTGCCTTAAATTCAAGGTTTAAGATGAAAGACCTCGCTGAGGCGAAATATATTATGGGTATTCAAGTAAAAAGAGATAAAAATAAGAGACTAATAAAATTGACTCAAAAAGAGGCTATTGGAAACATGTTAGATGAGTATGGAATTCAGGGGGCAAAAACGTGTGTAACTCCAATGGAGTTTCGGCAGAAGTTAGAGGGAGAACAGACAGAACCAGATGTTATTGTTAGTGAGTATTTAGAGTCACGGGAGGATGATCCTATGACACTAATACCTAACAGACTAATAGTGAGAAGTTTAATATATTTCAAAAATTGTACCCATCCTGATATTGCTGCAGCAATTGGGGTACTGAGCAGAATGTAGAAATTGATGGTTATTTAGTATTTTCTAGGTCTAAAATGAAATGTAGAAGAAGCCGAGGCAATCTGCCTCTAACTTCTCTCTCCAACTCCCACACTTGTCGCAGTCACTGAAAAGTTGGAGAGGAAGCTAGAGCCATGGCTACCTATGCTATCCATAGGTTTACGTGAAAAAGATTAGTTGATTTACGGATACGTGGTTTATTTACTAAAAGTGGAGATGTCGAATCCAAGGTTTGATCCTGGTACCTATCGTCCGATAAAGCCGACGGTAGCCGGTAGACTTATCCATTAAGTCTATGACTAGAGTTATATGCTATAGGGTTTGTTAGTTTTTTAAATGTTACCACGTGGGATAATTCACTTAACGACAACTGTTTACGGGATACATAGATTCACTTATGCAAAAGTACGGATTATGATACGGATAAGAAACAAGTACCGCGCATTTGTTTCTTTAAACAAAACAAATACCGCGCAAGTATTTATGACTGCTACGATTGAAATCTACATTCAATCAAACGGCCGGGAAGAATGTCGAGATCGCGGAAGAGAATCTCGGCAGTTTGTGCTCATCACCACATCAGATGACACATGGCACAATTACATTGGATTGCAACATCTTTGGGGATTATAGGACCAAATTCTGATATGACATGTGTCGACATTTAGGCCATGTCATACAATATTCGTACAGAAAGTACAACGGCAACTGTACTTTTTTGTACAGCACTGTAAAATGATTGGTGTCGTACATCAGTAGATAGAGTTTAGGAGAGAGATAGGACTTAGAAAAATTTGGTAGATAGGACACTCTCTCCCAAAGAGCTTTTGTACATCAGGTCAACTTTGACCGTCCATAACTTACTGCTCACGGGAGCAAATTCATAGATTCTTTTTGCTATCGACTTAGGGGAGTCTTGCCTTCACAAGGGTGAAGGTGGTAAGAGTTTTTGTCAGCCAAGGTGGCATTTATTCTTGCTAAAACACAAAGGAGTCAGGGTTATCCTAGAGGCTTCTTGCAAGCAATCCATTCTGAGGATCTATTAAGGTCTTAGAGTTGCAGGTTATGGGCCCAACCTCTAGGGTACCCATCTTTAATGGAACTCGCTTCATATACTAGGATAGTATGATGACATGAGCTCTATGTGAGAAAATGTTTTGGGGGATAGTGAGTGGACGAGTGGGGCGTTAATCAGGTCTTGGAATCCCTCCAAGGTTTGGAGGAAGCAGATTCACCAGAAAAGCAAATCTATCTTCAACAGAGGAGAGAAAAGAAGGGGAGGTGGTGGACAAAAGAAAAGAGAAGGAGACGACCACACCAATAACAACTAGTTCGGCATTCATGTCACCTATTCAGAGGAACGAGGAGAATGATACTGATGCTTGGGACTTCAACAATATGGCACTAAAGCACTTCATCCTCCGCCATCTTACTTAAGGGCTTGCATGTCCTCATTTGCAGGTACAAAGGGCATTCGATCTTTCGATGGCTCTCATAAAGATGTACCGAAGTGGTACGATTCAGCAAAAACAGGTGGCTGATCAGAAAAATTAAGAAGAATGTTTACAAAATGGGGAAGATGTTGGCTTTTTGCAATGAACTTGCTACACTTTTCATGGAGCTACTGAGTGTTGGAAAATAATTTAGTGAAAACAAAAAGGTTAACTATTTACTGATAAAGTTACCCGATGAGTTCGAGAACATATTCAGCCGTGTGCACGACTTGCCGGACTCAAGCAGGATATGGAACTCAGTGGTAAGAATGATTCTCGTTCGGGTGAATACGATTGAGATCCGAAGGGGAGGAAAGAGTGGACACGCCTTGGCAGCTTGGACCGATTGGAGGAACAAGGATTCCGATAAATCGGTCAAAAATTACGGAGGGGGGGAGCAAAAAAACCAGACCGACGAGTTTGGACCAAGGTCTCCCAAGGGTTTATGTCATTTTTGTAAGAAACCATGGCACTATATGGTGGAGTGCACTAAGCTAACCGAGCTTTGATTAACGGAAGGGCAGACCGGTGGAACCCCAAGAGGAAAGTAAAAGGCCCTTGTGACACAAGTACATAAGGTGGAATTCGAAGACAAAGACGCTGAGCTCCTATTAGATGAGGAGTTGGAAGCGACAAACGAGGTAGAAATTCCACGAAAGCAGAAATGTGCTTTCGGTTGATTGAATGGTGAAGCAGGCTAAATTGTAGATTTAAGTGACTCCAAGCACATGTGTAAGGATAAACACCTGTTCACTAAGATAAGAAAAATTCCCACCGTAGAAATAGAGTACAAGGGATAGGAGGATAGTCACTACTACTCTTGTAGGATCGATAGATCTGAAAATGTTAGTAGAAGGAAAGACATCCATAGTTACATTCTCCAATGTATTGTTTATCTCGGAGCTGAACAAAAACCTCATCTCTACGTCTATATTAGGTGATAAGGGTTTTGATAGTAGCACTAGGAAAGGTGTCTTTACTGCTAGTTTTGAATAGGAAGTCTATTTCACTACAAAAAAAGGTAGCCAAGGGATGTTTAGGCTGATTTTAAGCAATGAAAATAAGAAACTTTTTTACATGATATAATGATGTGGCATAAGAGGCTCGGGCATGTGAATCTAGATAAGTTAAAAGAGATTAAAAAGATGGGAGTGGTGGAAGGGATTCAGTTTGATGAGAGTGAGAATCCAAGTGATTGTACTTGATGTGCTCAAGGTAAAGCACACAAATTACCGTTTCCCAAAACAACCACCTATAAGGGAGAAAAAATTATAGATTTAATACACATAGATATTTGGGGACCGGCCAAAGTGCCCTCACCGGGGGAGAAGAGATTTATGATGATTATCACTGATGATTGGTCTCGCTATTCCAGGGTGTATTTTTTGAAAAACAAGTCAGAAGCTCAAGATTGTTTTAGACAATATAAATCATGGAGCAAAAAACTCCATGAAACTCTAATCAATACAGAGTAACGAGTGACAATGGTGGAGAGTATACTTCTAACCAGTTTGAGGATTTTTCTGAGGGAAGATGGAGTCCAACACCAAAAGACAGTTCCAGAAAACCCGGAACAAAATGGGGTAGCTGAAAGATTAAATAAGACACTAAGTGATAGTGCTAGAAGTATGTTGTCGGATTAGAAGATAGGAAAAAGGTTTTGGGCAAAAGCAATGAACTATGCTAATAACCTCAAAAATAGAGTTCTTACTTCAGCTGAAAAAGGTCAAACACCTTATGAGAGATGGAGCGTCCGCAAACCAAACATATCACACTTAAAGGTTTTCGGCAATCAAGTATTCAGTCTAGATACAGATCGGTCTAAATAAAAGCTAGATTCTAAAGGAAAACCAGGATACTTATTAGGATATGATGAGGATGCTAAAGGATAAAGAGTTTATGATATAAAGAGGGAAGATATAATATTAGTAAAGCATCTAATAGTTATGGATGAAGGAAAGTTTGTGGATCTCTTCAAGTATACAAATTCAATAAAAATCAGATTCGAGTCAAAAAAAATCGATGACTTTGAGCTTCCTAACTATCCAGATTTAGAGAAGATGACATTCTTGCAGGTACAAATAAGACCAATAAGAACTCGGCTGCGGAAACTCTAGTGACAACTCTATCCGAAGCGGAAGACGTGGTGGAAATTGATTCGGAATCAACGGATAGGGGAGAAGCCAAGATTGTTCGAAAGAACCCACAAGAACCATGTATTCCGACCACTGATTTTGAGGGGGGAAGGAGAAGTAGCAAAAGATTGCAAAAAAAATAGGTTAATAACAAGGTAACTAAACTATCTCATCAAGATGAACCTCAAACTTATGGAGAGGCGATGACTTGTCCAGAAAAAAACCGGTGGAAGATAGCCATCAATGAAGAGATGGCCTCAAATATGGCAACTGATACTTGGGAGCTGGTGGATTGTCCACCTAACCAAAAACCAATCGGTTGTAAGTGGGTTTTCAAATTAAAACTGAACCCGGATAATACCATTGGGCGTTAGAAATTGCAATTAGTGGAAAAACGATTTACACAGAAAGAAGGAATCGACTAGGAGGAAACCTTTGCCCCAGTCGTCAGATTTCCCTCCCTCCGCATACTTTTCAGTCTAGCAGCAGCGGAAGACATGGAAGTGCACCAGATTGACATCAAGACAACCTTTTTGCATGGAGAATTAGAAGAGGAGATCTTCATGTGACAACCCAAAGGATTTGTGGAGGAAGGAGAGGAGAGTAAGGTATAACGGCTGATTAAATCTCATTATGGTTTGAAAAAAGCGCCTCGACCGTGGAATAAGAAGCTTGATGAGTTTTTTACCGGCCTAGGATATATCCGGATCAGCTCCGATCACTCAATCAATGTTTTTGAAGATGAGGAAGGTGTTATATTTATTGCAATTTATGTTGATGATTTGCTTGTTTTAAGTAAATCAATGGAAAAAAATAATAAATTGAAAAACTATCTTAAGGTGAGATTTGAAATGAAAGATATGGGGGAGGCAAAATATATTTTTCGAATTCAAGTAGAAAGAGACCGAGAAAGAAAGATTATAAGATTGACTCAAAAGAAAGCAATAGGGAACATAAAAAAAAAATTCAGATGGATAAAGCTAATAGTTGTACATCTCAAATGGAGTTAAACAAGGGAAGTGAGGGGAGTGAGGAAGAAGAAGTCATAGTCTTAGAAGCGGAATTAAGTGCTGAAGAACACAAGTTCATGTAGACTAATCCTTAGAAGCAAGTAGTGGGAAGCCTAATCTATTTTATGAATTATACCCGGCCGGATTTAGCTGTAGCTCTAGGAGTGCTGAATAGAGTCTAAATGCTCCCACTAAGAAACATTAGGAGGCAGCAAGTTAGTCGTTAGATATTTCATAAGAACTAGGGATCTATGGTTGCATTTGGGTGGGGAGAATACTGACATCACTACTTGGAGTTATGCTAGTTATGGTGATGCTCCGATGAGGAGGTGTACTTCTGGATATGTATTATATACGGGTGAGAGGGCTTGCTGTTGGAGTAGCAAACAGCAAAAGGTTATTGCTCAGTCCACCATGGAGGCAGAGTATATGGCCTCTTACTCTACTAAAAAAGAATTGATATGGATCAAGTCTTTGCTTAGTGAGCTTGGTTACCTTAAGAGTGGTGTGCAGAAAATTGAATGTGAATTTTAGGCAGCAATCGCTATTTCTACCAATCTTAAACATCATTTTAAAGCCAAACACCTGGACATTAGAATTAACTTTGTTAGAGATAAAGTAGAAAACAAAATAATTAGTTTAGAGTACCGACCAGATAGCAAGATGGTAGAAGGTAAGATGACCAAACCTGTGCCTTCCCCTAAGCTAATTTTCTGCAAGGAGATGTGTGGTCTGAAATTAAAGTTGGACTAGAAAATAAGAGGAGTGTAGAAATTGATGGTTCTTTTAGTATTTTCTAGGTCTTAAATGAAATGCAAAAAAAAAGCCGAGGCTGTTTGCCTCAAACTTCTCTCTCCATTTCCCACACTTGTCACATTCACTGAGAAGTTGGAGAGGAAGCTGGAGTCATGGCTACCTAGGCTATCCAAAGGTTTACGTGAAATAAATTAGTTGATTTACGGATTGGTAGTTTATTTACTAAAAGGGGAGATGTCGAATCTAGGATTTGATCTTGGTACCTATCGTCCGATAAAGCCGCCGGTAGCTCGTAGACTTATCCATTAAGTCTAGGACTAGAGTTATATTCTATAGGGTTTGCTAGTTATTTAAATGTTACCACGTGGGATAATTCACTTAACGACAACTGTTTATGCGATACATAGATTAAGTTATGTAAATGTACAAATTAAAAAACAGATAAGAAACGAGTACCGCGCATTTGTTTCTTTAAATGAAACAAATACCGTGCAAGTATTTCGGACGGCTACTATTGAAATTTGCATTCAATCGGACACCCGGGAAGAATGTCGAGATCGCGGAAGAGAATCTCGGCAGTTTGTGGTCATCGCCACATCAGATGATATGTGGCACAATTACATTGGATCGCGGCATCTCCAGGGATTACGGGATCGAATCATGATATAACCTGTGTCGACATGTAGGTCATATCGTAAAATATTCGTACAAAAAGTACAACGGCAGCTTTACTTTTGTGTACAGCAGTGTTATATTATTGGTGCCGTACATCAGTAGATAGAGTTTTAAAGAGAGATAAGACCTGGAAAAATTTGGTAGATAGGACCCTATCTCCCAAAAAGCTTTTGTACGAAAGGTCAACTGGACCCTCTATAACTTACTGCTCAAAGGAGCAAATTTAGAGATTCTTTTTGCTATCAACTTAAAGGAGTCTAGCCTTCACATCGGTATAGGTGGTCAGAGATTTTGCCAGCCAAGGTGGCATTTATTCTTGCTAAAACACAAAGGGGTCAGGGTTATCCTAGACGAATCTTGGAAGCTGTCCATTCTCAAGATCTATGGAGGTCTCAGAGTTGCACAAAAGTCTAGGAACCAAAGACCTCAAACTCACACTAGGCGAAGGAGAAGTGAAGCTGCAAACTTGGAGTGATGCAAGGTATGGCGACATGCCCAGCCGGAAATCCACCACGGGATTCGATTTGCAGATTCGGAACGGGACTTGCTGCGGGAGTAGCAAACTTCAAAAGGTTACGGCACAATAGACAATGGAGTTATAATACATGGCAGCAAGCTCAACACACAAAAAACTTTTATGGGTGAAATCCATATTGCAAGAATTGGGATACATGCAAGTTTGTCCACGCATTATCTATTGTGATAACCAAGCTGCCATTACCATTGCCTCTAACCCGAGTCACCATCTAAGAGTGAGCACATGGATGTAAGATTACACTTTGTAAGAGAAAAAGTGTTTTCCTGGGTAATTAAATTATTATATCTGCCAGATGCAAAAATGATTGTTGATATGTTCACTAAAGCTCTTGGTGCTTTTAAACTGAAGTATTTTAAGGATGTGGTAGGACTAAGTGGCTAGCTAAGTTGTTGCGTTGGTATGTTGCGATAGTGCACTAAGTCCTATATTGGGATGCACTGGAACTTGGTAAATTTGTTGCGTTGCTATGCTACCATACTGCGCTTCTTGCATCGAAGCTACGCTGATACACTGATTCTAAAGCTTTAGGGGAGTGTTGATTTTAGAAGCTCTAAGTTTCAGTAAATTAATGTGACGACAGAAAGACAATAAAATATAGCGTAAAAGACATGTGTCGTCACTTAAGTACAGAACACGTATTTCGGAATGGCACCGACATCCACATATGCTTGTCACACATTGAACGAGACAAAGTTGTTGCGTTTATTCATTATGGGACCACGCAGCTGCGATGACGTTGAATATGATTTAGAACGAGACATGGTAGTTGCAGTTGATCTAAATCAAGTCAATGGACGATATTCAAGTGATTTGCTGGCAGGTGTCTTCGCAACATCTAGATGAACTCATTAGAATATAATAATTAAGCCAACAGCAAGTAATTGTATTGACCTCTCAGTATTACTCATTGTACAGTGGCATAATAGGCTTTAGCATGATAAGTAGTACTTGATCTTAGTGGCAGTTAGGATTCAGGACGTATCTCTTAAAAATGATTGTATCGAAAATACAGCACTATGTAATAGGAAAACTACGAGCATAAGACTTAGGACTTAGATCATTTGATGTATCTAGACTTCGAGACTGTGTAAATTGCAAACTATTTTTGGGAAACTTGTGAGTTGCATTTATTGATGTATATTTATCAATTAGGCTCAAACTTTGGAAGTTGTTAAAGATTGTGATATTCTATACTATGGTATAGTTCAAAGCAGTTTGGATCTTTGTGTCAAATTTGGTGAGATGTAGAAAACAGTTGTTGGGTAGGATTCTTGGTAAGCTTATGTGAGTGAATTATGTCTACTTCTACGACTATTGCTGCTGCTCCACCTGCTCCATACAACTCTAAGACCTCCATAGGTCTTGAGAATGGACAGCTTGCAAGAAGCCTCTAGGATAACCCAGACCCCTTCGTGTTTCACGAAGAATAACTACCACTTTGGCAGACAAAAATTCTGACCACCTACACCCTTGTGAAGGCAAGACTCCCCTGAGTCGATAGCAAAAAGAATCTCTGAATTTGCTCCTCTAAGCAGTAAGCTATAGAGGGTCAAAGTCGACCTTTTGTACAGAAGCTCTCTAGGAGAGAGGGTCTTATCTACCAAAATTTTCTAAGTCATATCTCTCTCTAAAACTCTATCAACTGACGTATGGCACCAATCATATTTCTGTACCGTACATAAATGTACAGTTGCTAGTGTAGTTTATATACGAGCATTGTACGACATGACTAAAATGTCGACACGTGTCTTATCTGGATTCGTTTTCGTAATCTTAAGAGATTGCGAAATCTAATGTCATGATGCCACGTGTCATCCGTTGTGGCGACGACCATAAACCGCCGAAATCTTCTTCCGCGATCTCAACATTCTTTCCGACCATTCGATTGAATGCCGATTTGAATCATAACTGTCATAAATATTTGCGATGTATTTGTTTCGCTATCGAAACAACTGCGCGGTACTTATTTCTTCTCCATACTTGTAATCCGTACTTTTCACAACTAACTCTATGTATCCCGTATATAGTTGATGTTAAATGAATTAGCCTATTTGTTAATGTATATATATTTGTTAAACCCTATATCATATACCACGGATCCTAGACCTAATATATAAGGCTACCGGCTACCGGCGGCATTACCTATGCGTAGGTACCAGGATCAAATCCTATAACCGACAGCTTCTATTTAATAAATCAACTACTTTACTACTCCGTGAATCTCTGGATAGCATAGGCAGCCATGGCACTAGCTTCCTCTCCAACTTCTCAGTGACTGCAACAAGTGTGGGAGTTGGAGAGAAAAGTTACAGACAGACTGCCTTGGCTTCTTTTTCTACACTTTATTTTAGACCTAGAAAATACTAAAAGAACCATCAATTTCTACACTCCCCTTATTTTCTAATCACTCTTTAATTTCAGACCACACTTCTCCCTGCAAAAAATTAGCTTAGGGGAAGGCACATGTTTGGTCATCTTATCTGCTAGCATCTCGCTATTTGGTCGGTACTCTAAACTAATTATTTTGTTTTCTATTTTCTCTCTAACAAAGCTGAGTCTAATGTCCATGTGTTTTGCTTTAACATGATGTTTAGGATTGGCAAAATAGCGATAGCTGCCTGATTATCACAATAAAATTTCTGCACACCACTCTTAGGGTGACCAAGCTCACCAAGCAAAGACTTGACCCACATCAATTCTTTCACAACAGAGCAAGAGGCCATATACTCTGCCTCCATGGTGGACTAAGCAATAACCTTTTGCTGTTTGCTACTCCAACAGCAAGCTCCATCACCTACATATAATAGATATCCAGAAGTACATCTCCTCATCGGAGCATCACCATATCTGGCATAACTCGAAGTAGTGATGTCAGTATTCTCCCCACCCAAATGCAACCATAGATCCCCAGTTCATATGAAATATCTGACGACTCTCTTAGCTGCCTCCTAATGTTTCTTAGTGGGAGCATTTAGACTTCTACTCAGCACTCCTAGAGCTGCAGCTAAATCCGGCCGGGTACAATTCATAAAATAGATTAGGCTTCCCACTACTTGCTTGTAAGGAATAGTCAGCATGAACTTCCGTTCTTCATGACTTAATTCCTCGTCTAAGAGTATGACTTCTTCTTCCTCACTCCCCTCACTTCCTTTTTTTAACTCCATTGGAGTTGTACAACTATTAGTTTTATCCATCTGAAATTCTTCCAACATGTTCCCTATTCCTTCCTTTTAAGTCAATCTTATAATCTTTCTTTATCGGTTTTTTTCTACTTGAATTCCAAAAATATTTTTTTGCTTCCCCCATATCCTTCATTTCAAATCTCCTCTTAAGATCGGTTTTCAGTTTATTAATTTTTTTCCATTGATTTCTTAAAACAAGCAAATCATCAACATAAATTGCAATAAATATAACACCTTCCTCATCTTCAAAAACATAGATTGAGTGATCAGAGCTGATTCGGATATATCCCTGACCGGTAAGAAACTCATCAAGTTTGTTATTCCATTTTCGAGGCGCTTGTTTCAAACCATAAAAAGATTTAATCAGCCGGCTTACCTTACTCTCCTCTCCTTCCTCCACAAATCCTTTGGGTTGTCACATGAAGATCTTTCCAATTCTCCATGCAAAAAGGCTCTCTTGATGTCCATCTAGTGAACCTCCATGTCTTCCGCTGCTGCCAAACTGAGCAGTATGCGGACGGAGGGAAATGTGACGACTGGGGCAAAGGTTTCTTCGTAGTCGATTCCTTCTTTCTATGTAAATCCTTTTGCCACTAATCGAGCTTTGTAACACTCAATGGTGTTATCTGGGTTCAGTTTTAATTTGAAAACCGACTTAGAACCGATTGGTTTTTGGTTAGGTGGACAATCCACTAGCTCCCAAGTATCGGTTGCTATAATTGAGGCCATCTCCTCATTGATGGTTGTCTTCCACTGGTTCCTTTCTAGACAAGTCATCGCCTCTCCATAAGTTTAAGGTTCATCTTAATGAGATAGTTTTGTTACCTTGTTATATACCTGTTTTTCTTGCAATCTCTTGCTACTTCTCATTCCCCCCTCAAAATCTGTGGCCATAATAGATGGTTCTCGTGGGTTCTTTCGAACAATCTCGGCTTCTCCCCTATCCCTTGATTCCGAATCAATTTCCACCACGTCTTCCGCTTTGGGTAGAGTTGTCACCGGAGTTTCTGCAGCCGAGTCCTTTTCGGTATGATTTGTACCTGCAAGAATGTCATCTTCTCTAAAACTTGGATAGTTAGGAAGCTCAAAGTCATCGGAATTTTTTGACTCAAATCTGATTTTTACTGACTTCGTATATTTGAAGGGATCCACAGACTTTCCTTCATCCATAACTACTAGATGCTTTACTAAGATTATATCTTCCCTTTTTAGATCATAAACTCTATATCCTTTAACATCTTCATCATATCCTAATAAGTATCCCGGTTTTCCTTTAGGATCTAGCTTCCAATTGGACCGATCAGTATCTAGATTGATGACTTGAGTGTCAAAAACCTTTAAGTGAGATATGTCTGGTTTCTACCCGGTCCATCTCTCATAAGGCGTTTGATCTTTTATAGCTGAAGTAAGAACTCTATTTTGAGGTAATTAGCACAGTTTATTACTTCTGCCAAAAACCTTTTTCCTATCTTCTTATCCGACAACATACTTCTAGCACTATCACTTAGTGTCCTATTTAATCTTTCAGCTACCCCATTTTGTTCCGGGTTTTCTGGAACTGTCCTTTGGTATTCGACTCTATCTTCCCTCTGAAAATCCTCAAACTCGTAAGAAGTATACTCTCCACGATTGTCACTCCTTACTCTCTTGATTAGAGTTTCATGGAGTTTTTTGCTCCATGCTTTATATGTCTAAAACAATCATGAGATTTTGAATTATTTTTCAAAAAATACACCTTGGAATACCGAGACCAATCATCAGTGAAAGTCATCATAAATCTCTTCCCCCCGGGTGAGGGCACTTTGGCTGGTCCCCAAATATGTGTGTGTACTAAATCTATAATTTTTTCTCCCCTATAGGTGGCTGATTTGGGAAAGGGCAATCTGTGTGCTTTACCATGAGCACATCCACTACAATCACTTAGATTCTCACTCTCACTAAACTAAATTCTTTCCACCTCTCCCATCTTTTTCATCTCTCTGAATTTATCTAGATTCACATGTCCAAGCATCTTATGCCATATCATTATATCATTAACACCAGAATAATAAAGTTTCATTTTTTCATTGCTTCAAATCAACCTAAATATCCTTTGGCTACCTTTTTCAGCAGTGAAATAAACTTCTATCTCAAAAATAACAGTAATGACTCTTTTCCTAGTGGTAGTATCAAAACCCTTATCATCTAATACATACGTAGAGATGAGTTTTTTTTTCAGCTCCGGAATAAACAATACATCGGAGAATGTTAATATGGATGTCTTTCCTTCTACTAACACTTTCAGATCTACCGATCCTACAAGAGTAGTTTTGACTATCCTCCCATCCTTGTACTCTATCTTTACGGTGGGAATCTTTCTTATCTTAGTGAACAGGTGTTTATCCTTACATATGTGCATGGAGGCACCTGAATCTACAATCTAACCTGCTTCACCTTTCAATCCATCAAAAGCAAATTTCTGCTTTCGTGGAATTTCTACCTCGTTTGTCGCTTCCAACTCCTCATCCTATAAGAGCTTATCGTCCTCGTCTTCGGATTCCACCTCATGTACCTGTGTCACAAGGGCCTTATTCTTTCCTCTTGAGGTTTCACCGGTCACCCCTCCTTTAACCGAAGCTCGTTTAGCTTAGTGCACTCTGCCATAAAGTGCCCTGGTTTCTTAGAGAAATGGCATAAACCCTTGGGAGCCCTTTGTCCAAACTCGTCGGTCTGATTTTTCTGCTCCCCCCCTCCGTAATTTCCGGCTGGTCTCTGGGAATCCTTGTTCCTCTAATCGGTCCCAGCTGCCAAGGCTTGCCCACTCTTTCCTCTCTTTCGAATCTCAATCGTATTCTCCTGAACGAAAATCATTCCTACCACTAAGTTCTATATCCACCTTTGAAACTCTGAGACCTCCATAAGTCCTCAGAGTGGACAGCTTCCAAGAAGCCTCTAGGATAATCCTGACCCCTTTGTGTTTAAGCAAAAATAACTACTACCCTGGCATACAAAAACTTTGACCACCTTCACCCCTGTGAAGACAAGACTCCCCTGAGTCGATAGCAAAAAGAATCTCTGAATTTGCTCCCCTGAGCAGTAAGTTATGGAGGGTCAAAGTTGACCTTTTGTACAGAAGCTCTCTGGGAGAGAGGGTCCTATCTCCTAATTTTTCTAAGTCCTATCTCTCTCACAGACTCTATCTACTGATGTACGGAACCAATCAGAATTGAGTTCCGTACGCAAAAGTACAGCTGCCAGTGTACTTTAGGTACGGACATTGTACGACAAGGCCTAAATGTCGACACATGTCATATCCGGATTCGATGTCATAATCTCCGGGGATTCCACGATCCAACGAAATTTCGCCACGCGTCATCCGATGTGGCGATGGCCACAAACCGCCGAAAACTTCCTCCGCGATCTCGGCGCTAATTGTGGCTGTCTGATTAGAATCTAATTTAATCTTAGCTGTAATAAATACATGTGCGGTATTTGTTTCATTTACGAAACAAATGCGCGGTATTGATTTATAGTACGTACCGTAATCCGTACTTTATATATTACCAGATCTATGTATCCCGTAATCTATTATAGTTAAATGAATAATTGTACGTATACATATTTAAATAACTATCAAACTACATACTATGTATCACGATTCCTAGACTTAACGGCTAAGGCTACCGGCTATTTCCTGTCTGCCGGCCGGTAGGTACAAGGATCAATTCCTGCCGCCGGCACATACCTTTTAAATAAATAAACCCGAACTAATATAAATTTCCCGTAAACCTCAGGATAGCCTAGGTAGCCATGGCTCTAGCTTCCTCTCCAATTTCTCAGTGACTGCGACAAGTTTGAGAGTTGGAGAGAGAAGTTAGAGGTAGACTGCCTCGGCTTCTTTCTTTCTATTCAGACCTAGAAAATACTTAAAACCATTAAGTTCTACACTCCCCTTATTTTCTAGTCAATCTTTAATTTCAGACCACACTTCTCCCTGCAGAAAATTAGCTTAGGGGAAGGCACAGGTTTGGTCATCATATCTGCTACCATCTCACTATCTGGTCGGTACTCTAAACTGATTATTTTATTTTCTACTTTCTCTCTAACAAAGCTGAGTCTAATGTCCATGTGTTTAGCTTTAAAATGATGTTTAGGATTGGCAGAAATAGCGATTGCTGCTTGATTATCACAAAATATTTCCTGCACACCACTCTTAAGATGACCAAGTTCACCGAGTAAAGACTTGACCCACATCAATTCTTTTACAACAGAGCAAGAGGCCATATACTCAGCCTCCATGGTGGACTGAGCAATGACCTTTTGCTGTTTGCTACTCCAACAGCAAGCCCCATCACCCACATATAATACATATCCAGAAGTGCATCTCCTCATCGGAGCATCACCATAACTAGCATCACTCCAAGTAGTGATGTCAGTATTCTCCCCACCCAAATGCAACCATAGATCCCTAGTTCCTATCAAGTATCTAAGAACTCTCTTAGCTGCCTCCCAATCCTTCTTAGTGGTAGCATTTAGACTTCTACTCAGCACTCCTACAGCTGCAGCTAAATCCGGCCGGGTACAATTCATAAAATAGATTAGACTTCCCACTACTTGCCTGTAAGGAATAGTCTGCATGAACTTCTGTTCTTCAGGAGATAATTCCTCGTCTAAGACTATGACTCCTCCTTCCTCACTCCCCTTACTTCCCTTCTTCAACTCCATTGGAGTTGTACAACTATTAGCTTTATCCATTTGAAATTTTTCAAGCATGTTCCCTATTGCTTCTTTTTGAGTCAATCTTATAATTTTTCTTTTTCGGTCTCTCTCTACTTGAATTCCCAAAATATATTTTGCTTCCCCCATATCCTTCATTTCAAATCTCCACTTAAGATCGGTTTTCAGTTTATTAATTTTTTCCATTGATTTACTTAAAACAAGCAAATCATCAACATAAATTGCAATAAATATAAAACCTTCCTCATCTTCGAAAACATAGATTGAGTGATCTGAGCTGATCCGAATATATCGTAGACCGGTAAGAAACTCATCAAGCTTCTTATTCCACTGTCGAGGCGCCTGTTTCAAACCATAAAGAGATTTAATCAGCCGGCATACCTTACTCTCCTCTCCTTCTTCCACAAACCCTTCGGGTTGTCGCATGCAGATCTCCTCTTCCAATTCTCCATGCAAAAAGGTTGTTTTGATGTCCATCTGGTGCACTTCCATGTCTTCCGCTGCTGCCAGGCTGAGAAGTATGCGGACGGAGGGAAATCTGACCACCGGGGCAAAGGTTTCCTCGTAGTCAACTCCCTCCTTTTGTGTAAATCCCTTTGCCACTAGTCGGGCCTTGTAGCGCCCGATTGTGTTATCTGGGTTCAGTTTTAATTTGAAAACCCACTTACAACCGATTGGTTTTCGGTTAGGTGGACAATCCACCAGCTCCCAAGTATCGGCTGCCATAATTGAGGCCATCTCTTCATTGATGGCTGTCTTCCACCGATTTCTTTCTAGACAAGTCATCGCCTCTCCATAAGTTTGAGGTTCATCTTGATGAGATAGTTTTGTTACCTTGTTATTAACCTGTTTTTCTTGCAGTCTTTTACTACTTCTCCTTCCCCCTTCAAAATCTGAGGCCGGAATAGATGGTTTTGGTGGATTCTTTCGAACAAACTCGGTTTCTCCCCTATCCCTTGATTCCGAATCAATTTCCACCACGTCTTCCGCTTCGGGTAGAGTTGTCACTGGAGTTTCCACAGCCGAGTCCTTTTCGGTCTGATTTGTTCCTGCAAGAGTGTCATCTTCTCTAAAACCTGGATAGTTAGGAAGCTCAAAGTGATCGGAATTTTCTGACTCAAATCTGATTTTTACTGACTTCGTATATTTGAAGGGATTCACAGACTTTCCTTCATCCATAACTACTAGATGCTTTACTAAGATTATATCTTCCCTTTTTAGATCATAAACTCTATATCCTTTAACATCTTCATCATATCCTAATAAGTATCCCGGTTTTCCTTTAGGATTTAGCTTCCAATTGGACCGATCAGTATCTAGACTGAACACTTAACTGCCGAAAACCTTTAAATGAGATAAGTCTGGTTTCCGGCCTGTCCATCTCTCATAAGGTGTTTAATCTTTTATAGCTGAAGTAAGAACTCTATTTTTGAGGTAATTAGCACAGTTCATTGCTTCTGCCCAAAACCTTTTTCATATCTTCTTATTCGACAACATACTTCTAGCACTATCACTTAGTGTTCTATTTAACCTTTCAGCTACCCCATTCTGTTCTGGATTTTCTGGAACTGTCTTTTGGTGTTGAACCCCATCTTCCCTCAAAAAATCCTCAAACTGGTTAGAAGTATACTCTCCACCATTGTCACTCCTTACTCTCTTGATTGGAGTTTCATGGAGTTTTTCGCTCCATGCTTTATATTGTCTAAAACAGTCCTCAGCCTCTGACTTGTTTTTCAAAAAATACACCCGGGAATATCGAGACCAATCATCAGTTATAGTCATCATAAATCTCTTCCCCCCCGGTGTGGGCACTCTAGCCGGTCCCCAAAAATCTGTGTGTACTAGATCTAGAAGTTTTTCTCCCTTGTAGGTGGCTGTTTTAGGAAAGGGTAATCTGTGTGCTTTACCTTGAGCACACCCACTACAATCACTTATATCATCACTCTCAGT
Source organism: Zygnema cylindricum (assembly GCA_037447655.1). Lineage (NCBI taxonomy): Eukaryota > Viridiplantae > Streptophyta > Zygnematophyceae > Zygnematales > Zygnemataceae > Zygnema > Zygnema cylindricum. Next base: position 206,277 of record JBBHKE010001694.1, read on the forward strand.
GAACTGAATCCCTTCCAAAACTCCCATCTTTTTCATCTCTCTTAACTTATCTAGATTCACATGCCCAAGCCTCTTATGCCACATCATAATATCATGAACACCAGCATAATAAAGTTTCTTCGTTTCATTACTTAAGATCAGCCTAAACATCCCATGGCTACCTTTCTCAGCAATAAAATAGACATCCTTCTCAAAAGTAGCAGTAAAGACTCCTACCCTAGTGCTAGTAAAAAAACCCTTATCATCTAATACAGATGTAGAGATAAGGTTTTTGTTCAGGTCCGGGATAAACAATACATCGGAGAATGTTAATATGGATGTTTTTCCTTCTACTAACACTTTCAGATCTACCGATCCTACAAGAGTAGTGGTGACTATCCTCCCATCCCCGTACTCTATCTCTACGGTGGGAATCTTTCTTATCTTAGTGAACAAGTGCCTATCCTTACACATGTGCATTGAGGCACCTGAATCTATAATCCAACCTGCTTCACCTTTCAATCCACCGTAAGCACATTTCTGCCTTCGTGGAATTTCAACCTCAGTTTTCGCCTCCAACCTCTCATCCAAAACGAGCTCATCGTCCTCGTCCTCGGATTCCGCCTCAAGTACCTGTGTGACAAGGGCCTTTTTCTTTCCTCTCGGGGTACCACCGGTCTGCCCCTCCTTTAACGGAAGCTCGGTTAGCTTAGTGCATTCTGCCATATAGTGCCCCGGTTTCTTACAAAAATGACATAAACCTTTGGGAGCCCTTGGTTCGAACTCGTCAACCTGTTTTTTCTGCTCCCTACCCCCATAGTTTCCGACTGGTTTTCGGGAATCCTTGTTCCTCCAATCGGTCGCTGTTGCCAACGCTTGGCTACTCTTTCCTCCCCTTCGGATCTCAATCGTATTCTCTCGAACGAGAATCATCCCTACCACTGAGTTCCATATCCACCTTGAGTCCGGCAAGTCCTGCACACGGTTGACTATGTTCTCGAACTCATCACATAATTTCATTAGTAAACAGTTAACTTTTTCTTTTTCACTAAAAACTTTTCCCGCACTCTCTAGCTCCATGAAGAGTGTAGCAAGCTCATTGCAAAAATCCAACATATTTCCCCCTTTGTTTACATACTCCTTAACTTTCTGATCAGCCAACTGTTGTTGCTGAATCGTACCACTTCGGTACATCTCTATGAGAGCCATCCAAAGATCGGATGCCCTCTCTACCTGCAAATGAGGACATGCAAGTCCTTGAGTGAGATGGCGTAGGATGAAGTGCTTTGCCGCCATATTGTTGAAGTCCCAGGTTTCAGTATCATTCTCCTCGTTCCTCGGAATAGGTGACATGAATGCTAAACCAGTTGCTATTGGTGTGGTCGCCTCCTTCTCTTTTTCTTTGTCCACCACCTCTCCTTCCTTTGTTTCCTCCGTTGAAGGTGAATCCTCTTTCCTGGTGAATCTGCTTCCTTTAAACCCTGGAGGAATTCCAAGACTTGATGGACGCCCCAATCGTCCACTCACTATCCCCCAAAACCTTTTTTCGCATAGAGCTCCTATCATCATACTTTCCCAGTATATGAAGCCAGCTCCATTAAAGATTGGTACCCTAGAGGGTGGGCCCATAACTTGAAACTCTGAGACCTCCATAAGTCCTCAGAGTGGACAGCTTCCAAGAAGCCTCTAGGATAATCCTGACCCCTTTATGTTTAAGCAAAAATAACTACCACCCAGGCAGACAAAAACTCTGACCACCTTCACCCCTGTGAAGAGAAGACTCCCCTGAGTCGATAGCAAAAAGAATCTCTGAATTTGCTCCCTTGAGCAGTAAGTTATGGAGGGTCAAAGTTGACCTTTTGTACAGAAGCTCTCTGGGAGAGAGGGTCCTATCTTCTAATTTTTCTAAGTCCTATCTCTCTCACAGACTCTATCTACTGATGTACGGAACCAATCAGAATTGAGTTCCGTACGCAAAAGTACAGCTGCCAGTGTACTTTAGGTACGGACATTGTACGACAAGGCCTAAATGTCGACACATGTCATATCCGGATTCGATGTCATAATCTCCGGGGATTCCACGATCCAACGAAATTTCGCCACGCGTCATCCAATGTGGCGATGGCCACAAACCGCCGAAAACTTCCTCCGCGATCTCGGCGCTAATTGTGGCCGTCTTATTAGAATCTAATTTAATCTTAGCCGTAATAAATACATGTGCGGTATTTGTTTCATTTACGAAACAAATGCGCGGTATTGATTTATAGTCCGTACCGTAATCCGTACTTTATATATTACCGGATCTATGTATCCCGTAATCTATTATAGTTAAATGAATAATCGTACGTATACATATTTAAATAACTATCAAACTACATTCTACGTATCATGACTCTTAGACTTAACGGCTAAGGCTACCGGCTATTTCCTGTCTGCCGACCGGTAGGTACAAGGATCAATTCCGGCCGCCGGCACATACCTTTTAAATAAATAAACCCGAACTAATATAAATTTCCCGTAAACCTCAGGATAGCCTAGGTAGCCATGGCTCTAGCTTCCTCTCCAATTTCTCAGTGACTGCGACAAGTTTGAGAGTTGGAGAGAGAAGTTAGAGGTAGACTGCCTCGGCTTCTTTCTTTCTATTCAGACCTAGAAAATACTTAAAACCATTTATTTCTACAACCTTGAGTCCGGCAAGTCCTGCACACAGTTGACTATGTTCTCGAACTCATCAAGTAATTTCATCAGTAAACAATTAACCATTTTTTTTTCATAAAAGTCTTTTCCAGCACTCTCTAGCTCCATAAAAAGTTTAGCAAGCTCATTGCAAAAATCCAACATCTTCCCGCTTTTGTATACATACTCCTTTAATTTTTGATCAGCCAACTGTTGTTGCTGAATCGTACCACTTCGATACATCTTTTTGAGAGCCATCCAAAGATCGGATGCCCTTTCTACATGAAAATGAGGACATGCAAGTCCTTGAGGTAGAAAGCGAAGGATGAAGTGCTTTGTCGCCATATTGTTGAAGTCGCAGGTATCAGTTTCATTCTCCTTGTTCCTTCGAATAGGTGACATGAATGTCGAATCAGTTGATATTGGTGTGGTCGTCTTCTTCTCCGTTCCTTTGTCTACCACCTCTTCTTCCTTTGTCTCCTCCGTTGAAGATGGATCTGCTTTCCTTGTGAATCTGCTTCCTCCAACCATAAAGGGATTCCACGACTTGATGGACGCCCACTCATCCACTCACTATCCCCCAAAAACCTTTTCTCGCATAGAGCTCATGTCATCATACTTTCCTAGTATATGGAACCATTTCTATTAAAGATGGGTACCCTAGAGGGTGGGCCCATAACGTGCAACTCTGAGACCTCCATAGGTCCTCAAAATGGACCACTTGCAAGAAGCCTATATGATAACTCTGATTCCTTCGTGTTTCAGGAAAAATAACTACCACTCTGGCACACAAAAACTATCACCACCTGCACCTCTGTGAAGGCAAGACTCCCCTAGGTCGATAGCAAAAAGAATCTCTGAATTTGCTCCCCTGAGCAGTAAGTTATGGAGGGTCAAAGTTGACCTTTTGTACAAAAGCTCTCTGGGAGAGAGGGTCTTATCTACCAAAATTTTCTAAGTCATATCTCTCTCTAAAAATCAATCTACTAACATACGGCTCGAATCATATTACTGTACCATACAGAAAGGTACAGCTGCCGGTGTACTTTATGTACAAACATTGTACGACATGACCAAAATGTCGACAAGTGTCTTATCTGGATTCGTTTCCGTAATCCCTGGAGATGCTGAAATCCAATGTCGTGGTGCCACGTGTCATCCGATATGGCGGCGACCATAAACCGCCGAAATCTTCTTCCGAGATCTCGGCATTGATTCGTGCTATCCGATTGAATGCTGATTTCAATCATAGTTGTCATAAATATTTGCGATGTATTTGTTTCGCTATCCAAACAAAGGCGCATTACTTATTTCTTCTCTGTACTCGTAATCCGTGCTTTTCATAACTGACTCTATGTATCCCGTATATAGTTGTCATTAAATGAATTAGCCTATTTGTTAACGTTTATATATTTGTTAAACTCTATATCCTATACCACTGATCCTAGACTAAATAGATGAGGCTACCGGCTACCGGCGGCATTACCTATCCGTAGGTACCAGGATCAAATCCTTTAACCGACAGCTTCCTTTTAGTAAATCAACTAATTTACAACCCCGTAAATCTCTGGATAGCATAGGCAGCCATGGCACTAGCTTCCTCTCCAACTTCTCTGTGACTGCAACAAGTGTTGGAGTTGGAGAGAGAAGTTAGAGACAGACTGCCTCTGTTTTTTTTTGTGCACTTTATTTTAGACCTAGAAAATACTAAAAGAACCATTAATTTCTACACTCCAGTGGTCATGGAACAACACGAGGAAGGTATAATTTTCATTGCCATCTATATTTATGATTTGCTTGATTTGAGTATATCAATGGAGAAAATTAATGGATTGAAAAAGGATCTAAATAGTAAATTTAAAATGAATGACTTCGAGAAGGCAAAGTATATTTTGGGAATATAGTTGGAGAAGAAGAGAGAGAAGAAAACAATTAGACTAACTCAAAAGAAGCAATAGGAAATATGCTTGAAAAAATTCAAATGGATAACGCTAATAGTTGTAAGACTCCAATAGACTTAAAGAAGCGAATTGAGGGGAGCTCAGAAGAGGGAGTCTTGATCTTGGATAATGAGTTAGGACCTGAGGAAAGCGAGTTTATGAAAAATATTCCATACAGACAAGTTGTCGGTAGATAAATTTATTTTATGAACTCTACTCGTCCTGATATAGCAACAGTTTTAGGGATATTAAGTAGGAGTCTAAATGATCTTAGGAAGAAAAATTGAGAAGCGACCAAAAAGGTCATGCGGTAGTTGATAGGAACGAGAGATCAAAGGTTGCATTTTAGAGGGGATAATACTGAAATCACCACTTAGAGTGATGCATGTTATAGGGTTTCTCCGATGAAGAGGTGTACTTCTAGGTATATGTTGTATGTTGGGAATGGGGCTTGATGTTGGAGAAGTAAGCAACAAAAGGTGATTGCTCAATCCACCATGGAGGCTGAGTATATGGCCTCTTGTTTGGCTGTGAAAGAATTAATGTGGGTGAAATCTTTCCTTCAAGAACTTGGATATATGAAGAGTTGAGTGCAAAAGATATTTTGTGAGAATCAAGTTGCGATTGCAATTGCAGCAAATCCTAAGCATCACTTTAAAGCAAAACATATAGATATTCGATTCAGTTTTGTTAAAGAGAAGGTTGAGAAAAAAATAATTATTTTTTAATATAGACCGGATGGCAAAATGGTAGCAGATATGATTACTAAGCCAGTTCCTTCTCCCAAATTGATATTTTGTAGAGAGAAGTGTGGACTGAAGCAAAGATAGACTAGAAAATAAGGGGAGGGTGGAAAATGGTATTTTGTATTCTATCTTTTTTGTTAGTCTATGGTAATTCTACAATTGTCATACTTGTCATTGTCACTGAGAACTGGCTAGCAACCATGGTTGTCTCAGGCACATAAAGAGAAGACAGGCAAAAGAAACAGCCCATACAAAAGATAGGTTGGCAAGAGCAAGAATTGATCATGTGACCTCCAAATAACTACCACACAGCGTAGCCATTCGCTTGACCCAATAGGTCTTAATGAAGAGTTACGTATATTGTTGTTTTTAAAAACTTTATCCTCAATAGATAGAGATGTGAGGGGAGATTTGTAACTTCAAATGTTTCTGGATTAAGCTTGGTGTAATACTTACCTTAAATAGTGTGACACTGTAGGAGTTACTCTAAGAGTATTTGTACGGTCACATAAACAAGCGTCAACATTTCAGACTATGCAAGAAGTGCGAAATGGACTTGGAAACATGGCATCTATTGGACAAGTGAATTCGAGAAATCGCGCGAACAGATAGTGAACCAGAAATCTAGGAATACAAATGTGAAAGTTAAATACCAGACGTTGATTACGATCAGACTGAAGGCTAGAAATTGAGTGTGGCCACGGATGACGAGGTGCTTTGTAAGCACCCAGATATTCGTACAAAATATACCACAGTGGGTTGGGCGCATCTATTGTTTTGGAAACCTTGAGTCCTATGTATATCTTGCTGCTATGGTGTCATGCTGTGCTAAGTCTGACATAACAGCTAGAAACCTTCACCACTCTACACTTGTTGCTGTGCTGCTATGCTGCTCTAATCTAACATCGCAGCTGCGCTGCTCTAATATCACAGCTCCGCTGACAGATCATAGCAGTCACAGCAGAGTCATAGCATCTATAGCTGTCTACGCAAGAAAGGTATTCTGGATATGAGTAAGTTTGTGTGAAGATAAATTGAAGAGGACATGATTTAGTGAGTATGTAACTCGAAAGGGAGTACAGAGATTCGGTGCACTTCAAGCACACGTGTTGGTCCGTGAGAGAGTCAAGTTTGGTTGTTCTAGAAAAAAAGGTACAGTTTTATTTGAGGACCGAAGTTACACGTGGAGGTTCAACTTCGGTGATGAAAAAATACGTGGAAAGCGGACGGAGTCCGCCGTCATTTTTGGAAGAGAAGTATTGACAGTACCGTCATTTCAGCGGACGAACTTTAACCACGTACTATTTCATTTCTAGCGGCTGTCTGATAGGTGTAAATAATTATGTGCATTCGACGGTGGGATTTTGTTAATTAAGGGTAATGTACCAATTGACGACGGTAGTTGTAGTATGGTGTGATCAACTGTAGGCTCACTTGTATATATAGGACTTAGATTACTTTAGGAAAAGTAGGATTTTTGTGTAGGAAAACTGCAAAGCAGTTTTAGGTGTGTTTAAATTATAAGATCATTGTGATCTTTTGGCAGAACTTTGTGAAATTCTGCATGTGGTTTTTTTGGTGTTTATTCTATATTGTGAAAAATTTGCAGACCTAGGGTGTGTCTGGTTTGCTTGGGGCTTCATTGTGAAGTTGGTTGTTTGTGGGATTTTGTGAGAGTTTCCTCTTTGCACAATTGATTATCATGGCAACTGCCGGTGTTTCTTCATCTTATTCAGTGGCACCAGCTGCCTCAAATCAACAGGTCACGGGCCCTCCCTCACAGATCCCGGTGTTTAATGGGCAGGAGTATCTTTATTGGGCGGATTTGACTAAGTCTTTTTTGAAACAAGTTAAATTATATGATGTGATTTCTGGTATCCTTCCGAATATGGATCCTGAGTTTCGAAAGAAAAATGAAGATGCATTGCATGTTTTGAAGTTACTTTTGTCAGAAGATCTTAACATGACATATATAAATATCTCTACGGCATCTTAAATATGGAAGGCCTTGAGGTAATCTTATGTCTTAGCTAGTAAGCAGAATGAGGTTGTTACTGCTCGAAAAATTTGGGTCTATAAATATACTGGGGGTGACATGAACTCATATTGAAATGGCTTGAAACTTCTATTGTCGGAGAATGCATGTTCCGGGGGGAGTTTTCCTCCTTATCATCAAGCTATGAATCTAATGAGAGGGCTTCCTACTGAATATAGAGGAGCAGCGGAGCAGCTAAGAAGGTTAGAGAATAGTAAATGGAATATAGCAGTAGCTCAGGCTTATATCTTAAACGAAGAGGCAACTCATATAGCATTAAACGGTGGTCAATCATTGGTTGCATACAATACACATACATATAAGCCGGCTGGATTTTCTGGAAACAGAAACTTTACCCCCAATCTGAATTATAGGCAATATAATAGGTGTGTCTATTGCTTTGGTCAAGGTCATGTTTTCCGGCTTTGTCCGGCATTTATAAAAGCGTGTGAAACAGAATTTATCGTGCGAGATGGAGGGTGCGATCAGAGGATTCATCACCAAAATTTCCGACATCAAAATTGCTGATTAAAAATTCGGCGTTCCTTGCATTTGATGAGACGTCACAAGATGAATGACCGAAAGAAAAGGAAGATGTGGTCGGATTTCCGCAAACAGATGATGACGAGTTCTTTGCTCTTGCAAAAGATCTCATGGAGGGACCTCCAGAGAACGGATGGATTATGGACTCCGGATGCTCCTCCCATATGTGCGGCAACCTGGCTTACTTCAAAACACTTACTCCAATTCGCACTCGTCCGATTTATTATGCGGATGACAGCAGTGTGGAGGCTACAGCAAAGGGAAGCGTGGAGTTAGCATGTGACATCAATGGTCAGATTGTAAAGAGAACCTTGCATGATGTTCTCTATATCCCAAAGTTTACAAAATAATTGTTTTCTACTTCGGTAGCAGAAATGAAAGGTTTTGAAATTTTACAAAAGAATGGGGAAAAGGTAGTAACCAAAGATAAGAGGGTAGCTTTGGTAGGAACTAGAGGCCCAAACTTGTTGTACCGGATGGACTTGGCTAATGAAATTGACTTTGCATACTCTAGTGTCCTTCCGGAAAATGTTTTGTGGCATAAGAGGCTCGGTCATGTTCATCATGATAGGCTTGATAAAATGGTAAAGCAAAATATGATAGATGGTGTTAAATTAGGACAAACAGATTCTCATGTATGTGATGGATGTGCTTTGGGAAAATTTCATAAGCTACCACTACCTCAGACAGCGGATAACCTGACCACGGATTTGCTGCAAATTATTCATTCGGATGTGTGGGGACCATCAAAAGTTCCTTCACTCAGTGGCAACCGGTTTTTGGTCACTTTTACAAACGACTTCTCAAGATATAGCAGGGTTTACTTTATGAAGGAAAAGAGTGAAGTGCTCACTCACTTCAAGCATTTTCGGGTATGGGCCGAAAAACTTCATGGGAAACCGATCCTTTCCATTCAGTCCGACAACGGAGGGGAATATATTTCTCATACATTCTCTGAATATTTAAAAGACAATGGCATTTCTCGGCAATTTACAGTTTCTTATACTCCGGAACAGAATGGAGTATCCGAAAGACTCAACCGAACTCTAACGGAAAGTGCAAAATCTATGTTACTAGATAAGGGAATAGATTTCAAATTTTGGGGTGAGGATTTCTCGTGTGCGTCGTATATTAGGAATAAAATAGAGACTAGAGCAGTAAAAAGGAAAACACCATATGAAGTGTGGACCGGAAGAAAACCGAATGTTAATCACTTCCGGGTTTTTGGGAGTAACTGTTTTATTTTGGATAATCTCCATATTTCTAAGCTTAGTCCGAAATTGATTCCACGAATTTTTATGGGTTATGATGATGAATCCGTGGGCTATAGAGTATTTAATAAGGATAGGAATACTCTTCATATTGCTAGAAATATTCAGGTTAAACAAAAGAGCATATCGGTAGATGTTTTTGGTATGACAGATTTTGAAAAAGTTTCCAAAATCAAAGAAATATGTTATTTTTGAAAGTATTCCTCTCACTTCACCTAGTCAATCGTTGAACACTTTGGCTGGTCCACGTGTGGAGGATACTCCTCCTCCTCCTCCACAACCTCCTCCTCGGCGGCAACCTATGGATCCAACAGTTCCATCCTCAGATTTTCCAGGGGGAAGAAGGCAAAGCAACAGGCTGCGAAACTGCAAAGCTGCTCTATTTTCTATCAGTACGTTGGATCTGAATAAAAAATGCAAGGTTGCAAAGCTGCAAAGCTGCGACGCTGCGAAATTGCAAAGCTGCGAAACTGCTCTATTATCTGCCAGCATGATGGAACCGGTCACAATATAAGAAGCCTTTTCAGCTCCGGAAAAAGATCAATAGATCGCCGCGGCTAATGATGAAATTCGATCGATAATGGAGGCTCAAACTTGGGAGCTTGTGGAGCTTCCACCAGACCGAAAAGCCATCAGCTGTAAGTGGGTCTTTAAAGTAAAGTTGATTCCAGATAACCCTATTGAAAGATATAAGGCTAGGTTGTTGCAAAAGGCTATAGTCAGAAGGAGGGAATTAACTATGAAGAGACTTTCTCTCCGGTTGTCTGGTTTCCAACTGTTAGAATTTTTGTTATCCTTATCAGCCATTTAGAATATGGAACTACATCAAATGGATGTTAAGACAACTTTCTTGCATGGAGATTTAGAGGAAGTAAATTATATGAAGCAGCCTGAAATGTATGAAGAGACAGGAAAAGAAAATCTGGTCTGTAAGCTGTTGAAATCCTTGTATGGTTTGAAGCAGGCTCCACGTCAGTGGAACCTAAAACTAGATGAGTTTCTAACCGGTCTAGGATTCGTTAGGATTAGCTCAGATCACTCAGTCTATGTTATGGAAGGGAAAGATGGGATTATGTATATTGCGGTATATGTAGATGATTTGATGCTGTTAAGCAAGTCTTAAATGAGATTAACAAAATAAAGGCATCCTTGAATTCAAGATTTGAGATGATGGACTTAGGTGAGGCAAAGTATATTCTTGAAATTAGAGTAGAAAGGGATAGAGATAGGAGAACAATCCATCTAACGCAGCGTGAAGCGATAGGAAATGTGCTTGAAAATTTTGGCATAGTAGAGGCAAACGAAAGTGCCACTCCCATGGAATTTAAGCAGAAAGTGGAAGGCATTGAGACCGATGGAGGAATCATTTTTGACGATACCTTCGAGTAAGGGGAGGCAGATTTTATGGCCACCATTCCATAACCGACATATTGTTGGCAGCCTAATTTACTTAATGAACTGCACGAGGCCGGATATTGCGGCAGCAATTGGCCCTTTGAGCCGAAGTTTGCAGAATCCGAGAAAAACAGATTGGGAGGCTGCAAAGAGGGTTCTTCGATACCTTGCAGGAACATGGAAGCTTCGACTTGCTCTCGGTGGAGATGAAGTCAAAATTCGGACGTGGAGCGATGCTAGCTATGGAGACATGCCAAGCCGCCGTTCCACCACTGGATTCATTTTGAAGATTGGAAGTGGAACATGCTGTTGGAGCAACAAGCTTCAAAAGGTAACAGCTCAGTCTACAATGGAGGCTGAATATATGGCAACGAGCTCAGCTGTTAAGGAGTTACTATGGGTGAAGTCGCTCCTCCAAGAACTTCATTTTATGCAATCCTGACCTCACATAGTGTGGTGTGACAACCACGCAGCTATTGTGATTGCATCAAACCCGATTCATCACTTCAAAAGCAAGGAGATTGATGTCAAGCTGCATTTTGTAAGAGAGAAGGTGATGAACAGAATTTTAAAGCTAAGTTATCTTCCGGATGAGAAGATGGTAGCAAATATGATGACTAAGCCTTTACCTGCACCTAAGTTGAAGTTCTGTAGAGAGAAATGTGGACTCGGTGGTTGAGAGAGTCTAAAGGTATAGGGGAGTGTTGTTTTGGAAACCTTGAGTCCTCTCTATATCTTGCTGGTATACTACCATACTGCGCTAAGTCTGACATCGCAGCTAGAAACCTTGAGCTCTCTACACTTGTAGTTGTGTTGCTATGTTGCTTTGATCAAACATCGCAACTACGCTGCTCTAATATCACAGCTGCGCTGACAGATCATAGCAGTCATAGGAATCATAGCAGGCGTAACAAAGTCATAGCAACAATAGCAGTCTGCGCAAGAAAGGTGTTCTGAATATGAGTCAGTTTGTGTGAAGATAAATTGACTGGGGCATTATTTAGTGAGTATGTAACTCGAAAGGGAGTACACAGATTCGGTGCACTTCAAGAACACGTGTCGGTCCATGAGAAAGTCATGTTTGGTTGTTCTAGAAGAAAAGGTACAGTGTCATTTGAGGACCAAAGTTACACGTGGAGGTTCATCTTGGGTGATGAAAGAATACGTGGAAAGCGGACGGAGTCCGCCGTCATTTTTGGAAGAGAAATATTTGTTGATTTGAGGCAGGTGGTGCCACTGAAGAAGATGAAGAAGCACCAACAGTTGCCATGATAATCAATTGTGTAAAGAGGAAACTCTCACGAAATCCCACAAACAACCAACTTCACAATAAAGCCCCATGCAAACCAGACACACTCTAGGTCTGCAAATTTGCCACAATATAGAATATACATCAAAGAAACCACATCCAAAATTTCACAAAGTTATGCCAAAAGATCACAATGATCTTATAATTCGAACACACCCAAAAACTGCTTCGCAGTTTTCCTACACAACAATCCTACTTTTCCTAAAGTAATCTAAGTCTTATATATACAAGTGAGCCTACAGGTTATCACACCGTACTACAACAAGCGTGGTTAATTGGTACACTACTTCTTCATTAACAAAATCCCACCGTCGAATGCACATAATTATTTACACTTATCAGACAGCCCCTAGAAATGAAATAGTACGCGGTTAAAGTTCGTCCGCTTAAATAACGGTACAGTCAATACTTCTCTTCAAAAATAATGGCGGACTTCGTCAGCTTTCCACGTATTCTTTCATCACCGAAGATGAACCTCCACGTGTAACTTTGGTCCTCAAATGTAACTGTACCTTTTCTTCTTAGAACAACCAAACTTGACTTTCTCACGGACCGACACGTGTGCCTGAAGTGCACCGAATCTGTGTACTCCCTTTCGAGTTACATACTCACTAAATCATGTCCCCGTCAATTTATCTTCACACAAACTAACTCATATTCAGAACACCTTTCTTGCGCAGACTGCTATTGTTGCTATGACTCTGCTACGATTGCTATAACTGCTATGACTGCTATGATCTGTCAGCGCAGCTGTGATATTAGAGCAGCGCAGCTGCGATGTCAAATTAGAGCAGCATAGCAGCACAGCAACAAGTGTAGAGTGGTGAAGGTTTCTAGCTGTTATGTCAGACTTAGCGCAGCATGGCAGGATAGCAGCAAGATATAGAGAAGACTCAAGGTTTCCAAAACAACAATATATATAGGACTTAGATTACTCTAGGAAAAATAGGATTGTTGTGTAGGAAAATTGCGAAGTAGTTTTTGGGTGTGTTTGAATTATAAGATCATGGTGATCTTTTGGCAGAACATTGTGAAATTTTGCATGTGGTTTTTTTAGTGTATATTTTATATTGTGGAAATTTGCAGACCTAGTGTGTGTTTGATTTGCTTAGGGATTCATTGTGAAGTTGGTTGTTTTTGGGGTTTCGTGAGAGTTTCCTCTTTGCACAATTGATTATCATGGCAACTGCAGGTGCCTCTTCATCTTCTTCAGTGGCACCAGCTGCCTCAAATCAACAGCATCTACAGTTGCTGACTAATCAAACCACATTTAGTGTACGACATCAATTTGTGAATAACTGATAAAACAGGATTTGTAGCGTACTGGATTAACAAATAGTGTTTCACTATTTAGTTTTAGGCTAGTTGCAATTTGGTTTTTGAAAGTACATTAGCATACTTTGTCGTATACTGTATAGTACCAATATTACGCATATTGACTCCAGATTGGTTGATGAGCAGTAGACATTCTTTCAGTGTATAAAGTTTAGGACTTAGAAATATTTTGTAATCCTGTATTGGGATAAGGGAATCTAAAGGCAGTTTTTGGGAGCTTGCAGCCCCTATATCTTATGGTTTACTTCGTCAATTTGGTTGTAACTTTGGGAGTTGAAACTGTGTATGCTTTGTATGTGTATGCTGAGTTTTGTGTAATTTGGATTTGTGAGTCATGATCTATAGTGTGTTGAAGTTCAGTAATTGTGAGGAAGTAGTGTGGTAAGATACAGTGTTTGTGAGGACTTCTTGAAAAGCTTCTATTTAGTTATGTCCACTTCTACTACTACTGTTGCAACTCCCCCTACACCACTAGTCATAGAAAAACAAGTTATTGGCCTATCTTCAAGAATTCCTATATTTAATGGACAAAAATATGCTTACTGGGCGGACATGGTTGAGTCACATTTTGAAAATACAAGTCTGCTTCATATTCTGGATGGATCACTCCACGAAGCTGATCAAACATGGGCGAAAATGAATTCTCAAACCCGGAACACTCTAAAACTATGTCTCAAAAAGAATTCACAAGCCCGGAACACTGTGAAACTATGTCTCTCTAAGAACATGGTCATGTCACAGATCAAAATGAAAAAGGCGATTGACATATAGAAGTCTTTGAAGACTTTTTATGAGAAGGCAAATGTTCAGGGAGAACTCCTGATGGCCGAAAAGATATGGGACTACAAATACTCATGGGGAACTATGGCAAAGTATACAAATAATTTCAGAGCTCTTATTGATGCTCATGCTTGTGCTAATGGTTCTTTTCCTGAATTCTAGCAGACTGCTTTGATAATTAGAGGTCTTCCTAACAATATGAATGATGCATCTACTAAGCTAAAAAAGCATGAAAAATCTAGCTGGACACTTCTGTTAGTTATTAATATTATACTAGAGGAAGAGTCTACGTCAAAGATGCTTAATCGAGAGAATCAGGTAGAAGCATTTAGCACAAACTTTGACATGAAAGGAAATTTTAATCAGCAAAGAAATCAGTTAAATCAGTTTAATCAAAATCAAGGTGGGTTTAATAAGTTTAATCAAGGGCAGAATAGACAGTCTTTTATTGCATGTTTTTATTGTTCAGAAAAAGGTCATGGATATCGATACTATCCTAAACTCAAAAAGGAAAATGAGACAGGTTTATATAGGCCAGGTTGGCAACAAAGTCAGTTTAACCAAGGTTTTTGTGCTCAGCAGCTCCAAAGCAACTCATTGTTTTCTTCATCTTTTACTTAGGAAGATGAGTCTCTGAGCTTCACTGAGCAAGATGACACGGAATTGTTCACAATGGCGGCAGCAATGGAGGGCTCCAAGGATGCAGGATGGATCATGGACACCGGAGCTTCGGCTCATATGTGCTAGAACAAAGCACTATTTACAAATCTAAAACAGACTCCTTTGAAGAATATTTATAATGCGTATAAAATGAGTGTCCATACATCTGCTCTGCTGATGTTCCTTTATCACTAGATGTAGGAGAAAAGTCTGTGGAAAGGACACTTCATAATGTCCTCTATGTCTCGGACTTCAAAAATAATATATTTTCCACTTCTTTGGTTAAGAGCAAAGGCTTTGAGGTCACTCTTAAATTGGGTAGGCACGTTGTAAGCAAGCTAGGAAAGAGAGCAGTGACAAGAACTATAGAGGAGAGCAAAATGTATCGGATGGACATGGCTGATTCTAAGGAAAATGATGTTTTGTACTCTGGTGTAATCTCTGCAAATGAATTATGGCATAAGAGGTTAGGACATGTTCCTAATGACAACTTGACAAAGATGGTGAAAGCTGGGAAAATAGATGAAATTTCTCTCACAGATCAGCTAGTTAAAACTTGTGATGGCTGCTCTTAGGAAAAATACATAAGTTGCTTTTTCCACAAATATCAGATCACAGGTCCACAAAAGTGTTGCAGATAATCCATTCGGATGTTTTAGGAAAAGCTCAGGTGCCCTTTGCTGGGGGGGTCCGTTTTATGGTTACTTTTACAGATGACTTTTCGAGATTCACAAAGGTCTATTTCATGAAAGAAAAGAGTGAAGTGTTTGAACACTTCAAACACTACAAAGCTTGGGCGGAGAAGCTGCATGGTGTTAGAATACTGGAACTCAAATCAGACAATGGGAAGAATACATCTCAAAAGAATTTGACAAGTTTTTGCTGGACGAAGTAATAAGTCGCCAGCTTACGGTTCCATACACTCCTCAGCAGATTGGAGTTTCAGAAAGACTAAACAAGACTATAGCAGAATCTGCTAGATCTATGATAGTTGATAAAAATATAGATTTGAAATTCGGGGCTGAAGCCCTTAACTGTGCAGTCTATATCAAAAATAGAATTGGTTCTAGATCTGTCGGTTCTAGATCTGTCGGTTCTAGATCTGTCATTACTTCACCTTTTGAACTTTCGACAGGTAGAAAACTAGATGTGGTCATTTAGAGTTTTTGGAAATAAATGCTTTGTTTTAAACACATCACCCAATACTTGGAAAATGGAACCGAAAGGTCTACCAGGTATCTTTATGGGGTATGATGATTGTTCTAAAGGCTACAGAGTATACGTCTTAGAAAAGCAGAAAGTCATTGTATCTAGGAACTTTATTCTCAAAGATGAGGAAGTTTCAGCTGATTTATTTACTATGACAGACAAACAGGTTGAAGAAAAGTCACAAGAATATGTTATTTTCGATATTAAGAAAACAGTGTATTTTCCGGCAGTTCAACAACCTCTTGCGGATCCGGTGACTACGACACCTCAAGTTCCTCTTCAATCTCAGACGGAGCAAGCAGAACTGCTCCTAGAACAAACTCAACAAGCTCAAATGCCAACAAGGAACGGAAGACATCCATTGGTCTCCGCCTCAAAATTTCCAAGGGGAAGGAGATCTAACAGCCGCCTTCAGTCAAGTTCCCACTTTGCTTACTCTGCTAACGCAGGAGAACCTCAGACCATTCGGGATGCCTTCTCATCACCCGAAGAAACTCAGTAGATTGAGGCGGCAAATGACGAAATGAAGTCCATAATGGAGGCTCAAACGTGGGAGTTGGTTGATCATCCGCCGGACCGAAAAGCCATGGGCAGCAAATGGGTTTTCAAAGTAAAACTAAACCCAGATGGCACCATTGAAAGGTACAAAGCTAGACTTGTAGCCAAAGGCTACAATCAGAAATAAGGAATTGACTTTGAGGAGACATTCTCTCTAGTGTTAAGGTTTCTAACTGTCACAATTTAGCTCAGTTTAGCTGCTATTGAAAACATGGAAATGCATCAAATGGACGTTAAGACAACTTTCCTTCATGGAGAGCTGGAAGAAACTATTTATATGCAACAACCAAAAATGTATGCACATAAAAGAAAATAAAAGTTAGTCTGTAAATTGATGAAATCTTTGTATAGGCTAAAACAAGCTCCTAGACAATGGAACCTATATTAGATGAGTTCCTCACTAAACTAGGCTTTAAAAAAATCAGTTCAAACCATTCTCTGTATGTTCTCCAAAGGAGGATGGAATAGTGTTCATTGTTATCTATGTAGAGGATGTGTGGCTTATCAGCAAATCCATTGATGAAATAAATAGGATTAAAACAGCTTTGAAATCCAGGTTTGAGATGAAAGATCTCGGTGAAGCCAAATACATCTTAGGGATACAAGTAGAGAGAGATAGAAGTTAAAGACAGATCATGTTAACTCACAAAAGAGGCTATAAGCCCCATGCTTGAAAAATTAGATATGAAATAAGCTAAACGATATGTCACTCCTATAGAATACAGACAGAAATTAGGAGTTGATTTTGAATCAGGCATTCTATTTGATAAGAGTCTAGATGCAGGGAAGGAGGATTTCATGGCCTCAAAACCATACAGGTAGGTAATTGGTAGCTTTATTTATTTCATGAACTGTACGAGACCAGATATAGCCGCTGCTGTTGGTGCATTAAGCAGAAGTCTTCAAAATCCGAAAAAAGCAGACTGCGAAGCTGCAAAAAGAGTTCAAAGGTATCTTGCAAGGACCTAGAATCTTAAACTAGTCCTTCGAGGTGGAGAAGTCAAACTGAAGACCTGGAGCGATGCGAGTTATGGCAACATGCCCAGCAGGAAATCAACCACTGGATTCGTTCTACAGATTGGAAATAGAACCTGCTGTTGGAGCATCAAACTTCAAAAAGTAACCACCCAATCGACCATTGAGTCTGAATATATGGCAGCAAGTTCGACCCTCAAAGAACTCTTGTGGGTAAATGCACTTTTGCATGAATTGGGACACATGCAATCTGGTCCTTAAGTAATTTGGTGTGACAACTAGGCAGGAATCGCAATTGTCTCCAACACCAGTCACCACTTTAAGAGTAAGCACATGGATGTCACACTGCATTTTGTCCGTGAAAAGGTGTTTGCAAAGGTCATTAAATTATGTTATTTGCCGGATGAAAATATACTTGTAGATATACTTACTAAAGCTCTACCTGCGCCTAAATTACAATTTTCCAGACAGGCTGATGGACTAAGTGAGTAACTGAGTCTAAAGCGTTAGCACAGTGTTGTTTCTAAAAGTTTTATCCTCAGTAGATAGAGTTGTGAGAGGAGATATGTAACTTAGAATGTTTGTGGATTAAGCTTGGTGTAATACTTACCTTAAATATTATGACAATGTAGAAGTAACTCTAACACTATTTGTATGGTCAAATAGACACGCGTCAACATTTCAGACTATGCAGGAAGTGCGAAATGGACCTGGACACATGGCATCTATCAGACGAGTGAATTCGGGAAATCAGGCGGACGGAAAGTGAAACCGGACATTTGGAAATACAAATGTGAAAGTTAAATACGAGACGTTGATTACGATCAGACTAAATAGAAATTCAGTGGGGGCCACGAATGATGAGGTGTTTCGTAAGCAACCCAGCTATACGTACAAAGTATACCACAGTGGGCTGGACCCATCTACAGTTGCTGACTAAGCAAACAACATTTGGTGTACGACATCAATTTGTGAATATCTGATAGAATAAGATTTGTACTGTAGTGGATTAGTAAATAGTGTTTCACTATTTAGTTTTAGGCTAGTTGCAATTTGGTTTTTGGAAGTACATTAGCATACTTTTTCGTACTACAGTACAGTACCTATATTATGGATACTGACTCGTATTACGGAAATTGACTCCTGATTAGTTGATGAGCAGTAGACATTGTTTCAGTGTATAAAGTTTAGGACTTAGAAATATTTTGTAATCCAGTATTGGGATAAGGGATTCTAAAGTAGTTTTTGGGAAACTTGCAGCCCCTGTATCTTATGGTTTACTGGGTCAATTTGGCTGTAACTTTGGGTGTTGACACTGAGTATGCTGAGTATATTGTATGTTGAGTTTTGTGTAATTTGGACCGTGAGTCAGGATCTATAGTGTGTTGAAGTTCAATAATTGTGAGGAAGTAGTGTGGTAACATACAGTGTTTGTGAGGACTTTTTGAAAAGCTTCTGTTTAGTTATGTCTACTTCTACTACTACTGCTGCAGCTCCCCTTGCACCAATGGTCATAGAAAAACATATATTGTATGTGATAAATATTTAAATAGTGACGCGACGACACATACTGAACAAAATAAACATGAAATTTACAGTACCCCACGAAATAATGTACCATATGAAATAAACAAAACTACGTCTAAATTTAATGGACAAAATCAAATGTCGTTCCCGATTGACGGCAATGGTCAACACGAAATGACGACCCTAGAAATTCAAAGGTTAACACGAAACGACGATTGTAGAATTTCAACAATCAACAAATATTATTCGGCGCACCGTGAGGATCGCACGATCAGCATTCGTCATCGAATTACGAACAGACGCCACGCGTGAGTGCTTGCATGCCGAAAAGACTTTTTGGGAGCACTTCCACAAAGTGTAGGAAAACTGACACATGGCACCATCCCATAGGATGTTAGAGAACGAAGGGACAGAACGAGGACGACTTATTTGCCACGTGGCAGACCGAGAGTGGTGCCGCATAATTCCGTACATAAAGTACGGCGGTTACTGTACTTTGTATATACATTATATAGTGTATGATAATTTGATTGGTTTAGAGGGGCTATGGGTAGGTTCTTAGGACTTAGAATTTTTTTTTTGAAAGCCCTCTCTCCCAAAGGCCATTTGTATAAATTCACTATCTTTGAATAGCCATAACATAATGCTCAGAGACTCTTTTTGCTGCGAAATTAGGGGAGTCCAAGCTACACAAACGGGTAGCCGGTCAGAGTTTTTGTGTGCCAGGGTGGAACTTATTCATTGCCAAAGTCAAAAGTGCAAATATTATCCTATAGGCTTCATATAAGTTGGACATTCTATATACCAATGGACGTCACAGAATTACAAGACATGTTAGTAGAAGCAAACCCAAAAGGAAAACGTATCAGAATAGATCAATACTATAAGATATGTAACTACAAATGAAAGATGTTTTTCGACCTGACACTCATATACTACATGCAAATCAACGACAATAAAACACACCACACCTTACACTTCACTTAGTGCTCTCATTTCATTAACTTCGTGTAGAATGTACTTTCTGTATCAAACTGATCATTGATTATTGAACTAAATACTCTAAAGATCCTGAAAACATCTAAAATTTATGTACAAGGTTCACATAAAGATCAACAAACAAAATCCTAAGTGCTTGGACCAAAATTGTCTAGTCACAATATCTATACCCTAAAATCCGGGAGATATGTTTCACGTCTACATTCAATGGGGGTCGTACACACTAATTTACTCAAAGATAACTACTCGAGTAGATACTACAAAAAACCACACTAAATCTAATTAATGTTGAATTGTTGGTAGTCCAACAATATTTCAAGTCCTAGACTCTAAGTTTTAAGACTTACTAAAGCTTACTTTGCAATAACTTTACCTTTTTTATATGAAAATTGAAAATGGACAAAATATTGGTGTTTTTGAACTATTTTTACCAAAAATCAAAAACAAAATAATGGTGTTTTTGTACTATTTTTACCAAAAAATGTTGAATCTTTATTTCGTAAAAAATAATATATTACATTTTGAAGTATCTTTATATTTTTTATATAAAAATTGAAAAAAAATTGTGCATTATGAACAATAAACAAAAACAAAAGCAAAGCTGAACATACAAATGTAACAAAGTTATGAACTACTTTGTAACACCTTTACGTAAACAATTTTAATAACGGCTCGGATTAGATCACTAACTATAAAAACTACCATTAAAATTCTATAAAAATTAACATCAAAATTTTATGACTTATGTCTTATGATCAATCATACTAAGTTTGTCTATAGCAAAAAAAAAACCAATTTTAACTTGTGAAACACTTTACTTATTTATTAATTTCATAATTGAACGCCTTGTACTTATAATAAACAATGAAATGACGTACAAAAAAACTACGCAATTAAATGACGTGGAGTAAGACCAACACCAAAATTTTATAAATTATGTCTTATGATTAATCATACTAGGTTTGTCTATAGAAGAAAAAAAACAATTTTAACATGTGAAACGCTTTTCTTTCTCGTTAATTTGATAACTGAACGCCTTGTATTTATAAGAAAAACAATGAAATCACGTACAAAAAAACTACCAATGAAATGGCGTGAAGAAAGATCACTTAGCAACATTGACGAGCGTAAATAAAGTCGCGAGAAACACTCTTTAAAGTACAAGCACATAAACGCATAATAATATGCATATAAACTCAAAAAGTGTTTTATAAAAAATGAGTACTCGTAAAGGAAAAAATGAGAAGTTGTAATTAAAGAAATATGTATAACACATGTTGTAATTCTAGTGGTTGTATGTCGAAAAAATTAGGAAAAAATTATATCTCGAACAATTTAATAAACTATTTTACGTAGACTTTTCGAAAAAAATACGAAGGGATCAGATCAAAATCTTGGTATTTTTTGCGGATCTAAACAAAATGATTCAAAGAAACTATGAACCTCAACGAATGGAAAGACCTTATCGATTGCTTGAGTATGTAGGAAACGCAAAGACTAAACGTTTGTTAACATTGATGAAATCAGATCAAATGGTAAAACAAAATTGAGCTTCTCAAAAAGAAAACTATGTCAAAGAAAGTGGATAACCGTTCGAATCAAGTCGTGAAGCTAAGTAAAGAGGCACGTCGACGATGGGGTAAAGTAGAACGACATATGACTCAATCCGTGTGTTTTGATGAAACGACTTTGAATCCTCCCTCAAATTTGTGGTAAAGACCCTAAAAGAGGCGAGCACTTGTAGCTTCCTTATTGGGTGATAAATCAATACACAACAGGAAAACAATGGAATTATGTACCACACAACGCCATTAGTGATATTGTCTACATGTAACGATAACCAAAATTGATAAACAAGTTAAAAAAGTTCTAGAAGATGGTGAGGAATACGAATATATAATATTTGAGGAGGGTAGCTGAAGTGGTAAAACCGAAGAACGTTAAAGAACATATTATAATGCGAGACATTTGAGAACGGGTCTTCGCGCACCTGAGGTGGAGTACAACGTTCGAGGGCAGGAGTTAAATTGTTGGGTGGGCTATTGGACATGCTTTCATATGCCTTGTTAGACCCTTAACTACAAAATATATATTTTTGACAGAGAAGGAAAAGCACCCAAAAGATCTCTTTCGTGAGTGGGAGTCGCAAATTTGAAGGTGTCAACATCACCGAAGAGACCTCCAAGAGGAAAGACAAAACAAATCGGTTGAGGATAAATGACACGAACTAAATGAAAAAAAATGGTTTATAAGGGACGATGCAAGTTGCACATTTTGGAAGATAACATTGTGGTTAACGGTGTTGAAAGTGTTAGCCATGTTCACTTGGATGACCGCGGAATCTGGATGTTCATCTTAAAAAGCTTTGACGCCATGAAGAAATGCCTCACAACTTCTTTCAATAACAACACCAAAATGTTGTGGCGAAAAACGGTCGGTGTGGCCCTTTGGTGTAAGATGTAACAAATGCCTCGCAACTTCTTTTAATAACAACACTAAAATATTGTGGCGAAAAATGGTCGTTGGGGCCCTTTGGTGTAAGATGCATACAGTACGGGCCACTAAACGGTAAAAAATATTCGATAACTATACGAAAGATTCCCCCAACAATATTTAGAAAACCACAAGTCATGTCGCGGAGAGAAGCGATACAATATGGTAAGGTGTCCACGAGCTAGCTCATAATCGACTTTTAAAAGAAGATGAAACCATAAGATATGGTATTTTGCATGATTGTACACCAATATGGTCATTAACATTAAGGAATCATTAACCTATGGTGTTCTTGGTAAGGAAGTTGTAGAGTTTTAAAGGGTTGTTTTCCGAGTTTTTTTCGTGATTGTACGGCGGAAGCTGTGTTCAAATCCTAGTTGTCCAATTCGTACGGACTTCGACTTTTTCCCGAAAACTACGCAGTATTTGATTGTTTCGTAGTTTTCGCAAATTTCGTACTTACTGAAATATACAATAACTTACTAGAATGTACCTTAGAATCCCTAAAATCCTACTTAAATAACCCTAAAATGCACAGAAGTGGAATAGAATGCCAATAAATGTACGGCAATGCAGCGTAGCTCTACTGAATAATACGGGATCGTACGACAACGTACCCTAAAAATTGTAAAATAAATAACTGTAATGCGTACGGAGAAATACGAATACTGTAGGGAAATGTACAAAAAATCTAAAACAATTGGAACTAAATATACGGAATGTACTAAAATGTACCCTAAAAACCTTAAAATCCCCTAAAACTCTTAAATAACCCTAAAATGTATTAACATATACGAACACTGTACAAACACACACACACACACACACACACACATAATGTACATTACATAGTAATCGTTACACCGCCAATCGTTATTAGCGTATATAACGCTAATTGGGTTCCCTCAAATTCCGACCCAAAATCTCAAATATAATCAATAATTTTATTTTTTCTCCACGTCTTTTAAAGTTCTCTTTCAATTAGCGTTAATAACAAAAGTACATTGGGATTTAAATAGTATGTGTACGGTCAGTGTCAGACCGTACAAAAATGTACCTTTTTAAGTGAAAAAATACACAAAATAATTTAACATAGGCGAGCGCGCATGTGAATGTGCACTGGAAGAAAGTGAAAATTTTAATTGACATGAAATAGTCTAATAAGTACAGACAGTAAAATTACGCAACGACGTACGATTTGAAAGATTTTGTACTGGTATCTATATTAGTGTAAGCATACTTAGGGGGTATTTTTTATTTTTTTTTAAAACCCAAATTAGCATTAGGGTGAAGTTCCATAAGACGTTGATGTAATCATACGTACGGCCAACTCTACAGAGCGGGTTGATTGAGTCGATGTTCCATTACGAAGAGTTTGTAAACCACGTGTTCTAAATTTATTGGCACCACGTAAGCTACGATCCGATATTGAATATCCTTAAGATTTTTAGCACCGACAAACTTTACTTCAAATCTTAACTTGCATACCATGTACATACGTAACGAAGTCATCATACAACATCATACGACAGAAGGTTGTTATACTTTTTGCATATGTCGGTCTTCTGCGCCAGCTCATTTTTTACGTTTCCTGTTTTTAAACATAATAAAAGTCTTTTGACAAAAATAGTGTTACAAACAAAAGGTACTGAAAATAGAGTAACGAAAGAGAGTTACGAAATTACATTTTATTTTCGGTTATATTTTCGAAAGAGCGTGTCATGTGAATATTTCGTCAATTTTCATTGTTTTTACATCATGTCACGTAGCTTAATCGTCCAACGTGTCACGATTTATTTTTTCTGTATATGCCAACCCACCTCGTAGAGGTAGGTTGACTTATACAGAGAAAAATGAAGCGAACGCCTCGCGGATGAATATCTGACGGTCAGTATTACCTCCCATACCTTCGAAGAGTATTGGCAAGAATCTTTGTAATGCTGTTTTTCGTATAAAATCAAAATAAGCGGTACGGTTTGGTACGGATAGTCGCAGATTTTTGTAAACTACACCGCGAATTGTAATTAGAGTTATGTACGCTAATTCCGTCATCCCAAATTTTGATTCCTTCACCATAAATAGAGTACATTATTCCTAATTATTCTTTATGTTATTTAAGGTACTTTTTGAACGAGCGTTAATAACTCTAATACAATGTTGTTTTAAATAGTGTGGCGTACGGTCGGTGCCTGACCGTGCAAAATTGTACTTTATTAAGTAAAAAAGTACAAATAATGATTTAGTATAGGCCGTTTTCATGCAATTGCGTTTTAACAAATCGTGAATGCAAATGTCATAATGGCGTGAAACTGTACGTTTTGTGAGATTCTGTAATTGTACATAATTTACAGTGGATATATTCAGCGCCCAAATTTACGCCTAAATTAGAGATATGATAAATTAGAGTAAAATTCCGTTTTGAAAAAGTTATATCACACAAATTAGAGTAAATAACTCTAATTATTTTTTTTACTTTTTTTACTCTAATTTTTTCTTTACTCTAATTACGATTCGCGGTGTACCACACTTTCCGGCTGATGGAACGTTACTCTTAGTAAAAAATTAGAATATATGTTTTTTTTGAAAAAATATCAAATTCCCAATTAGAGTTTATAACGCTAATTATTTTTTTACGCTATTTATTCTTTGACGCTAATAGCGATTGGCGGTGTAGTTTACTCCGTGCGTTTTATGCGCATAGGACGTCTATGGTTCAAATCATAGTTCAAAAGTAGGTTAAAGTAGGCCCATACAATATGCCTATTGTAGAAAAACATACAATATGACCTTAAGACCCATATTGTATTGGTCGCAAAATGAAAAAAAAATAGTAACAGGGTTGAGTTGCACATCGATCGACAGAGAATTAAACGTCATGTCTAAATTTTGAAAAACATTCGGACAAAAAAAAAATATTCTGTGAGTTTTGAGGTTTTTTTAATTTAAACCGTCAGATTTAGACGATCGGACGGTCGTTGATCAAATTAGCGATCTAAGACGATCACATGAAAAGCCCGTAACACAACTCATCCTACGCCGTGTCAGTCCGCAAAAAAATTTCGTCCGGCGGCGTGCGATACGTCATATTCGTACGTTCGTACAAGAGTGTGCACAAACGCACACACATACAGTGCCTACTCTACGCGAGTTTTGTGCCAACTGCCAAGTCTTGTGCGCCTACCAAAGGCCTACCATAAAAACACCTACTTTTGAACTATGGTTCAAATCATAGTTGTTCAAATCGCGCGATTTTTTCCTTTTTTGCGATTGAAACGTATAATTCGTGACTTTTGAAAAAATCGTAAAAAAACGTCTACTGTAAACTGAAACTGGAATTTTACGGAAAACCTGTAAACTAATTACTGTAACTGTACATGTTTTTACGGATATGTACGAAATAAAACGGGAAATATGCGTCGCACTTATTGGTACTTTCTGTTTAGTGAACTGAACAGAAATACCACGGAAGCTGTACGTTATATAATAAAAAAATGTACGGACATTTTTGAAAAGAGACGTTGAACGTCACAATAATTTCGCGC
Source organism: Zygnema cylindricum (assembly GCA_037447655.1). NCBI lineage: Eukaryota > Viridiplantae > Streptophyta > Zygnematophyceae > Zygnematales > Zygnemataceae > Zygnema > Zygnema cylindricum. Next base: position 232,249 of record JBBHKE010001694.1, read on the forward strand.
GTTCAGTTTGAGAATTTGTACGGGCGTCTTCTTCAATTTTTTTTGAAAGAAGACGCCATGGAACAGAGACGAAATTGCTAAAAATGTTATCTTCGCAGCATTCGAACCCGGGTACGTTAACTGTGCAACATACCCTAAGGTGAACGACAGGTCTACCATTTGGTAGAGTAATTCCGTTGTATTTATGTAATGTGATAACTATTTAACCAGTTAATGTTTTTACCGCTCATTTAACGGGAAAAACTTGCAAACCGCGTTATTTGTAATAGTTTTTTGCTTTTTTATGTACGGAATAGTACGGAAGGAAATTCATTAACGATTTTTTGCGATTTGATCAAAAGGTTCAATGCGTTTGTTACGTATAATTCGTCACGTACGGTGCGTTCGCACTAATCGCCGTGAACAACTATGGTTCAAATGTGTGAATGTTTCGCTCGCGTGATTTCTAATGTAATCTCGACAAGTGCGACCAGCTTAAGATACCACATTCATATTATAGCGTTTATTTTACGTGGCTGTTGTGGGAGTTATGATTGGTGCTATGACGTGCTCGCATAGGAGTGTTTGGTGGCGTTTCGTACAGTTTTTTGTTCCAATCGATGATCATCACTTCGGCTCGGTTTTCACATGTCGCGTGAAAAGCAAGCAAAGGAAAACTTCGAATTGTAATCTGCCAGACAAAATTAACAAAAATATAAAGATTTTAAATTGTTGGAATGATTTTTCACTCGAACGTTCTTAGCCGCTAGATTCCAGCAGCGTTGAGATACTCACGCCGTCCTGCAATAATAGCCGTACAGATTGCACATAATGCACAATAAACATTGTGCAGTGCCTGTAAACGTATCAATAAAAGAAAAAAATAAGAAAACAAAATGTTTTGCTTTGACTTATGTTTTTTTCTTGGACCGGTGGATCTGCTACTTCTTCGAAGGTGCAGACGGCTCCAAGCGTACGGTTCCAATTTACACGGTCGGTGCGAAAGAAACTTGGCGACTATTTGGTCGCATGACAGAATTGCGACTTATAGAGGTAATCCTTCTCTATAGAGCAGCAGAGCACAGCAGCTGAAAACCAGCAAAGCACGATTCCAGGAGAAGTCAGGGTGACAGTTTTCATCAAAGAAGCTTTGTTTGCATATTATGGCCGTTTTAGATCATTCTTGTCCATTCAGATAATGGCCATGCCATTATGGCGCCATCTCCTTTTTCATTGTTCGATGTCATGGACACAGAAGATTTAATTGCCGGACAATCTATGGCAAACTGTCAGAATGACATTTTTTGGGGGATGGAACAGCTAAATTCTTTACTTGATGGCCATGGCATCTTTGACCAAGAAGCTGGCCATGTAAACAATGTAACGGAACAGACCTTGCAGGAATTTGAGAATATGTTTACTGTGGATGACGTGTCTGACGAGCTACAAGATACATCAGCAATGCCCCTCTTGGAGGATGGAGTTTGGCAATCCCAGTCTTACAATGATAAAGCAAATGTTTTTTCTTATTTTCCTGCAGAGAATCAGTTACAGGTGAAAGAAGGTGCTGCAGCTGGAGGCGGCTGTAGGCTAAACGACGCAGGATGGAATCAGTCGACGTATTTGGCGTCGATTCCTGAAAATGTTCACGATTCTCATTGTGGTTCCGAAAGTTTTCTGAATTCTATCCTTCCTGATATGATAAAAGACTCGGATTTTGATGGCCTCGACCATACACGTCAGATTCTGTTAGGCAACGTTGATGGGACCGAGGAAGGCTGCAATATAGGAAGCTTAGAATCCGACGGTCAGGAGAGTTGGCAAGACTTTCTTAAAGATTTTTTAGATATTGTTCCTGATTCTCAGGCAGCTATGAGCTTGGAAAACATAAATTTAGGATCATTTCCCGGCCCGATCAATAGCACAGGCTATAATTTTGAATCAATTGAAACAAATTCAAATTTACCTTCAAATGGGCTCCGTTCAGTCATGGAGGGGTGTAATGCCATTTCAGCAATTGTTGGTGACGAAATTCTTCCGTCGTCTAACTTAGGGAATGCAAATAATGAAAAGAGTTTCACTACTTCTCCTTCCAGACAGGACAAGACAGCAAAAGTTTCAATTCCAGGCACCTTGACCGTTGCCATCAATAGTGACCAAGTTCTTGACCACCCTTCTATTGGGTTGCAATATACTAGTGCTAAGGATTCAGGTTGTCGCAAAAGAGGGTATCATGCAACAGAGGCAGATGATAAAAAACTAGATGGTGACCAAAATTGGTGTGGATACGGGGAAAAGCATGAGCTTCAAACAGTAGTGGCTCAACAGCCTCACAAAAGACATCAGCAAGAGCATGAATTATGCGGAATACGTCAGGGCTTTTGTTTGGGAGTGGAAAGTAGTAGGAGTGGTTCTGAAAAATCCGAAGAAAATGTTGCGGTAAATGTAGCTTCTGGGGACAATGAATTTGTTGGCAGTGACTGCACAAGTGAGGAGAGTGGACGAGGCAAAGGCAGCTTGAAAAGTAGAACTGGACTTACGCAGAGCCCTTCAAATCAATGCCAGGAGCAATTACTTGCCAGTGGGAAGAATGACGACCTGTGTGGTGTCACAAAGACCAGCAGTAATGATCAGGGAGGTAGCGCAGATGATGTTAGTAAACGTGAAATTCGTCTTCTGCGAAACCGCGCTTCTGCTTCCGAGTCTCGCAGGCGCAAGAAATCGTATGTCTTTGAGCTTGAAGGTAAATGCAGGGCCATGGAATCACAGGTGAATCAGCTTCGGCAATTGGCATCTATGACAGCCATGGAAAACGGTGCCCTTCGAGACCAGCTTGCATATTACCAACAACGTTACAAGCAGTTTACTCCAGTTGACAATTCTCTGTCTGTCATGCCTGATCATCCTGTTGTCGAGACTACCTGTGCTGGTGCTCGGAGTCCCAGTGATGGTAATGTGGCCGACAACGGAACTGATAAGTTCTACAAGGCCGCGGAGGTTGATGGAAACAGTTCTTTTGGAGGTAGTAAGAAGAAAGGACGAGGAAGAGCTCGACGGTCTCGCAAGTCTGGTGTTATGGCAGAGCCTGCAGTGCTTGAAAGTGGTGAGTTGTCTGCTACTCGGGATTGACGTCCAGGAATCCTTCTTTACATGTAAAGCATAACTGAGAATGTTTGTGTTACTTTTTACTGATTTTGTTAGTCTAGCTTATTCTTCTTTTATTGCTTATGCTCCTTTTCTTTTTTCCAATGCAGACTCCCTGCCGCCGGAGTCCCTGCTATCCCTCCACCCTTGCCTTTCCCTGTTGTCCCTGTTCCTTTTACTTCTCCCTCTATTTCGTGTTGGCATTTGCCACCGCCTCGTGTTCGTCTCCCAAACCTATCGTCTTCTTTTTCAGGGCCGGGTGCTCCTTCAGAAGCTAGGTCATGTAGGAAAACCTAAGTTGTCATGGGATTGGAATGGGACAGTTCACTACATAAGACCACCTTCTCCTCGATTTGTCGATCCTTGGAATTTGGTCAGGCAAAAAAAACTTCCTTCTGACAGAAGTGCAAGGAAACATTGCACCACAACTGGAGCTCATGTGTCTGGGTTAATTTGTCCAGCTCTTCTCATCAATCTGGGAAAAACTGTGTTTGTCGATCCAATAGCTGGTCAAGTTCGACTTAAAAAGCAACTTTGGGTGGACACTTTCTGTAGTACAGATCTTGCGACAGCAGAGGCTCGGAGGGCTGTAGCATCTGCTGCTTGATTTTACGAATATAGGAATAGTGATTGAAGTCAGTAACTGTCTTTGGTCTATCGTTGATACGGCTGTAAAGTGCAAAGTGGAGCAATCGTAGGAGAGATAATCTTGTCTTTTCCGCCAGTGTATTAATCTGGCGGTTGTATTCTGTAAGTCGGTCAATATGTAAGCAGTTTCATACTTTCCTGGTGAATGTTGTATTCAACCAACAAACAGGTTATGAATAAAATACAACTTTTTTCAATATGATGAGTACCTCTTGAAGAAATGGTATGTCGTTGTCGTTATGTCGTGACTGAACTTTCTTACACTGTAAGCTGTAGTGTGTGCTTTGGAATGACTCTTTCATTTTGCGTAGCTTATTCTTGTAGTTGACTTTTTATACATGTCTCAAGTTCATTTCGCGAAATGTTGTTAATCGCTACTAATTTAAACGAGCGTGCTGTATTTGCTTTTGTTGTGTTTCTGCTTTTACCTAGATGGTTGTTAAAAAAAAAATAATAATAATAATAAAAAAGGTTGAAAAGGTTGGTAACATGCTTCATTTGTTTCTGCATGCGCTCTGCTTTACAGACACGTAATAATAACTGATAATAACTGCTTCAGAACTTTTTTTTCTGGATTATAACTATACAGCTCTGCGAGTTACAGCTGATGTGTATTATGGTGCACGAAGGGTTCACCAATGTATTTGTAACAAACCGTCATTTACTACGTAAAATTGCAAAACAGTTGCAGCCTAAATGACCAGGGACTGGTATTAATCTCTTTAGTGAAGTGGATTAGACAACAGCTTGAAGGCGAATGACAAATATGAGATCCAAATTCCGGAGGCACTGCAAAAGACAAATGATGATCGAGCAGGAAAAATAGACAACCACGAATCACAACTATTGGTTTAACATACAACATTATAGACTGGGAAAGAAAGAGACTTTATTACGAAAGGGTCTTTTTTACGAAACTGCAATGGTAAACCATCTGAGTAATTGGGAACCAAAAATAAGTGGATGCAAAGTCAAAACAGGAAAATTAAATTCGAAGGGAAGCATGCAAAACAGAGGGGACATAAACCAAAGACGCTTATAGAAGCAACAATCACGAAAACAAGGACACAACAGCGTGCTTAAATCAACATTACCTAACAAAACTTCAACATGACTAAAATCTACAAAAAGCAACCTATTAAGTCCCTAGGATCGAGGGAGCACAATGAGGGAGCTCCGGAACACGCCAACAAACCATAATTGCAATAGCTGTTGAAGGAGGATAGAAGCCTCCACTCGCTGTAAAGTTACAGATAAATGTTGACGGTAAAAAGAAGCAAGGAACGAAGCAAGAGGGCTCCGAAGGCCCTCCTTCGGAAAGAGCGTGAACCACAAGTACGGACAAACTTGTCCAAAACAACAACCAAACAACCAGATATCTCGACCACCATTGGCATAAAGTCATACATAGTGTCTTGGTGTGCATAATCACGCTCTTCCTTCGACCCGTCACGAGCGGCCAATTCAACATGTCAAGCTGCTTGACCAACGACTGTATCGGAGGCAAGGTTCGCCAAAAAAATGTCACAAAATATACGACGTGCATCCTCGAGCATTGCAATGACAATATTATGCAGAATAATATGTGAAACCTCACGTCGCACAAATATCCCCCCTTGGAAGCGATAGTCGAAATGCTAACGTGAATAACGTCGAGCGCGTGAATCAACTCTCCCTTGTGGGGGCAATGAAGCAAATGGACAGCCATCGGGTCACAGGACACGGTCACACGAGCAAACAAGAGAGCCAAGCAAACGTGTATTGAGGGAGGCTAAGCTTGAATTTTGGGGGCGGTGGTGAATCGAGCAAGCTTGAAATGTAGAGTGAATAAAATAGGAATAATTGATAGAAAAGCTCTTGAACTAGGCTCACGCAAGAGAGAGCGCGCACGCAAAGAATCAAAGGGAAGCGCCTTGAGAAGCCTGGATTTCATGGTGGCAACAACCTTATGAAAAAATGATTTCTTGGACACGCTCAAGTGATTTCGTAACAAAGGTGGAGAGAACTGACATATCCAGTAAAGGAAGAAGAGGAACAGAGCATGACGCTGCCAAAATGAACCGCTAGAAGATGAAGACACAGTTCAGAAGAGGAGGGACAACGTTAGCAAGAATGGGAGCATCCCCGACCAAAAATAGAGAGAAAAGAGTGGAGACAATAAGGCACCAACTTCCCAAGAAAGCACCGGTGCCACATGTGTTGCATATACTAAGCCCAACCCTCCTACACAAGCAAGAAGGATTGCCCCCCCCCCCCCCCCCCCCCCCCCCCCCCCCCCCCCTCCCCCTCCCACGGGCCATAGGCCCAAACTCGCAATCGAAAGCCCCACAATCTAACTAAGTGTGAAGGATGCCCATGAAGCGATCATCAAAGGCGGAAAGAAACGCGACAAATGTTGGGGTGGGAGGGGAAGTGCCTGTAAAGTAGGAGGGGCAATGGGGGAAACACCTTGTCAATAGGGAAAAAGCCACCCGGGAATGAAGAAGTTTGGAAGGGTTGTCCACGTGGGACAAGTATGTTTGAAGAGCAAAATCAAGAAAACAGGTCATGAAAGTTTCAGAACCAAGCGGGCAACCTCACACATGAATGCCATCAGATGGAATATTTATAAAACAATGAGAGGGAGTGGAGGAAGAAGGATTGTCTCAAGGTGACCAAAAAGCACATTGCAACGGTTGAACACAAAGGTTAAGTTCTACCAATAGTTCTTTCAGAAAGTTATAGGCTAGTACATAGAGTCGATAATATGGGTGTCGTCCTCCGCCGAAGAGGAGGTAGGAAGGGGAAACGATAGTGGAACCTCGGAGGGTCTAGTAATGCCCAAGGAGGTTGCCATGACGAGTGCCGATCATAAAGGAAATAAGAATCAAATCACTATTTGTTGAGGAGGAGAGGTTACTGGTCAAAGTATAAAAGGCTCGCACGCAGGGGAATATTCATACAAATGGGAAAGGGGCAGCCATAATCTTCGAAAAAATGATGTTCCGATCCACTGTATTGAAGGTGTTGGAAACATTGGGCTTAGAGGAGTACCCAATCCGGATGGAGATCCAACAAAGCTGGACTCCCGTGGACCACACGGCCTCACAACCGCCCCGAGTTGCCTCTTAAAACTGATGAGGAGAATAACAATCATGAAATGCGGGTTGGAGTCTAATTTGGACTGGAGAGTACATCACGATTTCTAAATGTAGATCACATTACAAACAATCACCAAAAGTTTAATGATTAATTTACACAGATGGAGAATGGGTGTTCCTAAAGAATCATTCCACAAAAACCAATGGTGTATGGGCAACCTCTCACCGACAACCGATATATTCATTTTTTGGCCTACGGATAACCGATATTTTGCTTCTATATTTCAATAAGGAAATTATCACGATGCACGACACCAAAAAAATGATATAAACTTGGTCTCATTTTCCTGACTGGTCTCAAGTCCATTGTTTTCAAGGTTTTCCAAGCCTAAGCTTTTATGAATCGTTGATAAACATTTGCTCAAGGAAGGGCACATGTCACAAAATCCATTAGAGTCACCCCAGTTCTTCAATTGTTAAATTGACCAACATAGTTCTCCTCATCAGACCTGTAGAAACACCGGGGTTCTAAGGACCAATAGAATTGATACACTATAGTCAATCTAATTTTTCAAAGGAAAGTTGAAAAATAAAACAGTGGTTTACTGGCATATACCAAAAATAGAAACATTTCAAAGTAGAAACATTTACCGGACAAACAAGTCAAAACATAGTGTAGATTGTATGCATATATATGGTATGTGGTTGTCTTAATTAAAAAGCGCGATGGTAAGCCATCTGAGTGGGAACAAAAGGAGGTAGCAACGCTAAAACCGAAAAAATACTCGACAGAACATCCTCCCGGTAACCATGTACATGCGGATCTGGCCTATTTCGGCTTTTCCTCCTACACTACGCGACAGAACATCCTCCCGGTAACCATGTACCTCCGGATCTGGCCTATTTCGGCTTTTCCTCCTACACTACGCGACAGAACATCCTCCCGGTAACCATGTACCTGCGGATCTGGCCTATTTCGGCTTTTCCTCCTACTACGCGACAGAACATCCTCGCGGTAACCATGTACCTCCGGATCTAGCCTGCGGCCGCAGCCAACAGCACGCACATTGGCGAAACCACGGGTGTGACCCCCCTATGTCATCACTAGCTCCCCATATGTCATCACTAGCTCCCCTGCTCTACCCGTGAATCGCTTGATTCTCCATCCTCTCGTATAGCAAGTTCCAAAAATCACAACAAACGCGCACACAAAAACACATACACAATCACACGGAAAAAAAAAAAAAAAACAAAAACAAAAATATTAAAATATGTTGGGTGCTAGTCCTTCCACGTTGCGGAGGGGGCAGTGGGGCTAGAGAAACTATGGCGCGTTGTTGGCGATTCCTTCGTGGTGACTGGAAGTCCCTCCACGCCGAGCATGAGGATCGGGTATCGAGCACCTCTTTCATACCACGTCGGCCACCTAGGCCATCGGATGTCCCGGCCTCTTATCGTCGAGCAATTCACTTATGCCGAGTTGGTGAGCTTTCTCGAGCGGTTCGGGCCCTACAGCCATTCACCCCTGCCCTCGGATCTTCTTCTACTATTGAGGTCCTTCGAGCTCTCCACCCCCCTGCCCCTTCCCCTCTACCCCCTTCCATCCACACCTTTGAGCCTTCTAAGAGTTTTACTTTGGATCGGGAGGTTTTCATTAAGGCTCTTAGCTCTTCTCCTCACCTTTCAGGGGGGCCCCTCGGGCACAGTATATGAGTTGTTTCGCGATGTTTTGCCCCCTGAATCGGGTGCCCGGGGGTTCGATGTGTTTTTTCGAGTATGTTCCCTTATTTCTAGTGGGGATGTTCCCCCTCGGATTTGTGATCTTCTCACGGCGTCCCGCCTTGTGGCAGTCGCCAAACCTAATGGTGGGATCCGCCCTATCGCCGTGGGAGAGGTTTTATATAGATTGGTGGCTCGTACGATATGTCTCCAGCTCCAACCAGCTTTCCATGATTATTTCTCTCCTCATCAGTTTGGAGTGGCCACGAGAGGGGGTTGTGAGGTCGTGGTCCACGGGATTCGGGCTTTGTTGGATGTACATCCGGATTGGTTGGTCCTTCAAGTCGACGTTTCTAATGCATTTAATACGGTGGATCGGAACGTGATTTTTTCAGAGCTTATGGCGGCTCCATCTCCGATTGTCCAATTATTCCCCTTTGTGAGGGCTTTCTATTCTTTGACAAACAACATTTCCTTCTCGGCCGATGGTGATCTTATTCCTTTCTCCTCTGCTACTGGCACTCGCCAAGGTGACCCTCTCGGCGGACCTTTGTTCGCCTTTGCCCATTACTGGGCCCTTCGTGCCTCCGCAGCCGCCTTCCCTTCTTGCCTTTTCCCTTAGGTCGCAGATGATACGCACATTATTGGGCCGAGAGAACAAGTCGTGTTGGCATATGATTTTTTCAGGGAACGTTTAGCCGAACTCAACCTTTCAGTTCAACCGTCGAAGTGTGTTATTTGGTCTCCTCATGATATTCCACTTTCGTTTACTACCCCTCCTGGTTTTCAAACCCATTCTCCCTCTGATGGCATTCGTGTGCTTGGTTGCCCCCTTGGTTCGGATACTTTCGTGACCAATTCCTTGATGATGCTTTACAGACAGATCTAGCCCAAGTGGACGACCTTCCCCACCTTCTCGATCCCCAAGTTGCTTTTGCTATGTTAACCAGGTGTTTTCCCCACCACCCTTCTTACCTCACTCGTACTTCCCCTCCCACTCGACATTTGTCTCCTCTCTCTCGGCTTTTGACGATCGCCTCGTGGACGTCCTCCACACTCTGTTAGGTCGCGGGGCATTTGATCGCGAGTCAGGGCTATCGGCTCGCATTCAGGCATCTCTCCCTATCTCTACTGGGGGGTTGGGTCGATTATCGACCGCTCGTGTTGCTCCCGCTGCCTATTTGGGAAGTTGGTGTCTTATTGCCTCTCCTCTTGTTTCCCGTTTCTTAGCTGGGGACACCCCCGTTCTAGCTACCGTTATCCCCCGGGTTTTAGACGGTGTGTTCGCCTTCCAGCGATCTCTATTGAACGCGTCACGTTCTCTTCCTCCCCATTCCCTTGTGGATGTGCCGATTTTCTCGACCCCTGTTACAAAATCTGTTGAGCGTGTCCGGGAATCGATTTCTGATCGGGTTGTCGCCACCATTAAATCCGAGCTTCTCAAGGCGCTTCCCTCCAATTCTTTTCGTGCCCGTCTTTTCTCTTGTGGTGGACCTGGTTCTGGGTCTTGGCTTTTTGCCACACCTATTTTGTCCACTCTCCGATCCTCACCAGCTCAGTTCACCACCGCCCTTCGGTTTCGCCTTGGCCTCCCCCATCCTCCTTTACTTAGCTCTCTTGTTTGTGCATGTGGTCGTGTCTTAGGGTCCGATGGTGTCCATTTGCTTCGTTGCTCCCATGGGGGAGATTTGATCCAGGCGCACGACCCTATTCGAGACACCGTTGCCACTATCGCTTCAGAAGGGGGCTTTTCTGTGCGTCGAGAGGTTTCTCATATTATTCCCTCGCCTCGGATCGATGTTGTTTTGCTTGATGGTTCCCGTCGCATTTTTCGGTGATATTGTTCTGGCGAACCCTACTTCAACTACAGTTGTTGGTCAGGCGGCTCGACATCTTGGGGTGGCAGCTCGTGATGCTGCTAAGGCGAAGGAGCGTGATTATGCCCACTGGGACCCTATGGATGACTTTATTCCGATGGCGGTCGAGATCTTTGGTTGTTTGGGTGTTGCACTGGATGAGTTTCTCCGTAGTTGTGCTCGACGTGCTTTCGAGCGTCGAGGACCTAGGAGCCCTCCTCCTTCGGTCCTTACTTCTTTTTACCGTCAACGCTTATCTGTGGCTCTACAGCGAGTTCAAGCTTCTATTCTCCTCCGATCGACTGTTGCGGTTATGGATCGTCGCCGTGCTCCGGAACTCCCTCAACGTGCTCCCCCGGGCTGGGGGGACTTACGGGGTTGTTTTTCGTAGATATTTAATTGAGTTAGGGTTGGGGTTGGGGTTTGTAGTTTTGTTTTTGTGAGTTGCCGTGCTTTTCATTTTGAGTTAGGGTGCTTTTATTTTCCTTGTTGTTGCTTCCATTTTTTGTGTGTTCTCGTCGCTCTTTTTGTTTTTTATTGTTGTTTTTCAGTGTTGGTCATGCCACCCCTTTTGTACCCCCAGACTCAGATGGTTTACCATCGTGCTCTTTTAATTTATCCTGCATTTTGTTGGGAGAATAAAACAAAAAGGATAAGCAAGGCAAAAGCAACGAAAAAGATGGCAGGTAAACCAAAAACACCCAAAGAAGCAAAAAGCATTAAATGTCAAATACTACCTCATAAAATGCTACTAGAATAGAGAAATATCTTGCCTACCAATAGTCTTGTGTTAAAAATTCCCACGTTAAAGTCATTATCCTTTACTAAGAAAGCACGGCGGTAAACCATCGGAATACAAGGGAAGATTTTTTTTACAGCAAAGATAAAACTGAAAACCGGACAAACTGAAAGAAAAAACAGTTAGTTCCAAATGTTGTGTACGATTATGAACCACTTGAAAGTATTATTTTAGTGTTTGTGAAAAAAATAACAAGTATTATGAACTCTCTTTTCAGAATGATTAGGGTTATCAAGTCTTAAAGCCCTTCACAACGAGGCTGTAAAAGCATTACCCATTACATAAAAATCCAAACAGAAAAAACAAAAAATAGTGAGTTTGACAAATCCATGAAAACTTATAACAATGGTAATTCGGACCGATTGCAATTTAAAAAACGAAAAAGAACATCTTTCATACTCCAAACGTTTTTGCTCAGGCATAATAATATTAGAAATCACCGTTTACCATCCATTTTCTTTTCCCCTTTACCTCCAGCATGAACTACTGATGGACGGAAAAAAATAAAAAAACAGAGATGAAAAATCCACTATCCAATGACAGTGGAGCTTATCCTCACCAGTCTCCCTTTCCCTCCCATCAAATAAATACTCTACGGCGTTTGAATTTTTCGAAACCAACATCCGGAGAAAAAAAAATAAACTTGAAACAGAATTTCGACAATCTTGTATCGCCATATTATCTTTTTCTACCTGTTCCCAGTTCGAGAATAATGCCTGTAAACGCATTTTAACTTGTGTTTATGATTAAAATTCATTTAAATTCTTGGGAGATTCAAATCTTTATATTTCCTGTACACTATCAAAAGACCTAAAAATATTTTCAAAATCTCAATGAACCTAAAATTCGGGGAATATAATCTTGCCCCATTATCTGTTCCAATACGCCAGGTTTATTTATTTGTACCTCCATGATCCTACACTATTTTAGGTATACTACATTAGTTGGGAACTCTCGGCGAATCAGTGTGAGGCTGACTGACGACTACTTAAAATTTTTAAGCCGTTAAAGCCCCGGACCTCTTTTAGAACCTTCTAAGGAACCCATTTAAGAGAGAGGTACCATCGTTTCCTTTAACAGGAAGGACAGTTACATAGTGTCCTTCAACTGAGTTAAATTAAGGAGCCTATGTGTGAATGACTTGCCCTGCAAAAATTGCTACGGCACCCAATTTCCTTTCCCTCCCTCACGCTCCTCTGTGGACTTGAGGATCGACAGTTGCCATGAACTGTGGCAGTCTATTCTTGGGATTTGCCTTCTGTTTTCGTCTCTTTCTCAGCTCTTTCTTCTCTGTTTTCCAGTCGTCCTCTCCTCCCTCTTTCTCCACCGTGACCTCTCCTTTCATCCGTGCTGTGTAAACTTACCAGCTATAAAAGATTCGCAAAATAGGAACTTCCTTGTCAGACTTACGATCTCTACCTTTGTCTTCCCTATCTGCTATTCTCTTCTAGAAACCTAAATTTCTCTACCCATTTCAAGCGCCTGAGTGAGAAAGAGGTTTGAAGGGAACTACACAGGACAGAGAGACAGACAGGCAGGAAGCTGTCTCAAACTCCCCCCTTTCTCTCAGCTGTCAATTCTCCTATCCATACTTGCATCATCCTTAACATTGCTTCCTACCATCCATTCCCTCGATTCATGTGTGTCCATTTGTCCCTTCTTTCACATGATGAGCTGGCAGCATGAGCTGGCTGTCGGTCCAATCCCGGATCATTGTCCTGACAGCGTGATTTGGCACGAGGAGACGATGTGGCAACGTCTCATTGGTCATCGGAGATCTGTCACTTTCCTGGAACCATTGCTCGATCGCCACCATTTCATATGTGTGCCCATCGGCTGCGATGACAGGATTAACCATGATTTCCTGCTTACAGAAAAACTCCACTCCCGCATTCATGTAAGAAGACATAATAAAGTAAACTGCGTATTTATTTGAACAGGTTCCAAACAGATATAATCTGCAACCAATAGAATATGTCAATATCTACAACCTAATCATTTTCACTTTCTTGCAAACACGGTACATAATTCGAGTAAAGCTTTTATCTAAACACAATGTACAAAACCTTCCTCTCTTTCTCAAAAACCCGTTTAGAACCCTATCCACAACCCAAGTTCCACCAAATTTCCATCACAATCGTACCTGTGTAATAGGACAATACAGACAGCTAGGCGCTGCTGTCATCATTCCTCGTCTTCTCATGGACTCTTCCTCCGCTGCCAGCGCATAAGTCCGAATTTTGTCCAGTTGTGGCATCACAACCGATCTCAAATCCGGTCGTTTTTTTCGTCTCATCTCCGAACATCTAACCGCCAAAACTGCCACTTCCATCGCTAATGCCACGGGCCAATCCCCGGCTTTCGGATCCAAAAACGTCGATAACTTATCGCAATCTTTATTATCCACCGCCTCTTCTATTCCTTCATAAACATGAGGCTTTCGCCCAGTAAGAACATCGAGTAACATGATTCCAAAAGCATAAACATCCGATTTTGGGCCAAATTCTCCTGTCCTTTGAAACTCGGGATCCACATAAGCAAATGTTCCGACAGGACAAGAATCGTGCATATAAGTTTGTTCCCCATTTAACCCCGGCATTATTCTAGCCAATCCCACATCTCCGAGTTTTGCTACAAAGTTTTTGTCCAAGAGAACATTCGCTGGTTTCAGATCTCGGTGTACAATAGGTACAGGTTGAGTATGTAATACTAAAAGAGCAGAAGCAATTTCTGCGCAGATTCGAAGGCGTACAAACCACGGTAATGGAGGTGTATCTCCTATACATAAAAGTCTGTCTTGGAGGCTCCCATTAGCCATAAATTCGTACACGAGACAATAATTTTCCGGGCAGCATCCCAATAACATCACCATATGTGGATGATGAATCTCACCCAAAACTTCTACCTGCATCCATTGTTTCAAGAAGGAACCGTTTATTTAAAATTTTGTGGAACTATCAAATGACACAAGAAAAAGACTTTCTCAACGTTTCAGGTTTTTTTGTCGCAGAGGAAAATGAGACATAGAGCGACAAACGAAAAGGGGCTTGGTGTACCGTTAATAAAAATCGAACTAAAATCGGATTGTTCCACGATGTTTCACATATTGATCGAGTTTTGAAGACTATTTTAGGGTTTAGATCTTTTTCCATATTCGTTTGTAACATTAATCCCAATCAAACTGAAAACTGGACTCAGTTACAAGGTCCCTACCATCAATTCAGTTTTTCAATGGTTTTCAGAGAAAACGACTCAGATTCTACCTGAATTTTTGAGAGCTTTAAACTGTTATTCAAAGTCAAAAACTGACGTAAGGTCTTTCGTGGGTATAACTACAAGTTCCCTTTAATCTCCATTTAGTTCTCTACTCTGCTATTTCCTCTGTTCTGTTCAATTATTAATGTGGTCCTCTTACCTCCAATTGAAACTCTGTATCGGCCCGAATCCCATCAGAATTTTTCAAAACTTTGATTGCAACTGGCGTATGTTGTAAAATACCGCCATAGACTGTCCCAAATCCTCCTTCTCCAATCTTCTTTTCAGGGTTGAAGTTATCAGTTGCAGCCTGACCAAACATATTCCAAAAAAACAAATGTTTTATTAACTACTTCTCTTGAACTACAATAACTAAACCTATTTTCTCGCTTTTTACACATGCTCCTACTACAGTTCCTTCCTTCCCTCCTCTCTCTTTTGCTTTTCCCAATTATACCATTTCCCCAAATGCTCACCTTAATCTCCTCCCAAGTGTACTGTCGATATTTCTTCAGCATAGCTTTTGATTTGTCATGCATATGTGCCTTTACTTCTAACTCCTGCTTCTTCCTTGCTTCTGCTTCCATGGCTGCCCATGTTTTGGCTGCTTGTGAGAGAGCTTTCTCTGTCTTCATAGCCTCCTTCTCAGCCGTCTTTCGGGCTTCTTCTGCTGCTTTCATTTCTTTTGTTGCTTGTTCGATTCTGTGGGCGTTTTCCATCTCTGTCTGTTCCCTCTGCTTATTTGCCTGCTCTACCTCTCTCAAAGACTTGTCTGCTTCTGCCAGAGCTTTCTGAGCTCTTTCTTCGGCCAATAGACGAGCTTTCTCTGCCAGTTCTGCTTTCGAACGCATTCGTTCGAGTTCTTTCAGAAGGGAACTCATGCTTCCCTAAAATGGACCAGCATATAAAAAGAAAAGAAAAAGAGATCAGAGGGAAAAACGTGTGAAGTTGAAGAATTGAACGAGTATGGATGCAGCCGAGAGTCGTAAATTCGAAGGATAGAAATGGGAGAATGTGAAATGATACTGTGCTCTAGTGACAATGGCTAACATTGGTGCCTAAGGGGATTTGGGAGTTGTGAAAAGAAGTAAAATAATAATTACCCAAATAATAGCATGTGAGACAGAGAGAGGACGGGGTTAAATATGAGAAACAAGAGAAGGTTGGAGAAGGAAGGATGTCAAGGAAGGACAGCAAGCAAGCACCAGTGACTGGAGCATATACATTCCATGCAACAGATACCACCAATGATGGCTTTCCAAGCTCTAGGGAGAAAAAAAGGTAAACAGAGCATGAGAGGAGGTAAGAGAAAATCCCTCACCATCAACCTTCCCGACGAGCCCTCGTCTTCATCCAGCGGTTCCTGTGCTTCTGTGCTGCCATTTGTCATTTCAGCACTTGATGACGCTCCCAAAATGGACAAAAGTGACTTATCATCCTGTGAGCTTTCCCTTCCAACCTCCAGATTACTGCTGCCTCCACTGTCTTCATCCGAGTATTGCCCCTCTGGTTCTCTCCCCTTCACAGACCGTTCCTTTTCTACATGTCCAAACCTAAGAAGAGCCTCCTTTGTCAAATAAACCGAAGCGGGATCCGCTGACGGCAACGCTAATTCAGGTGGAAGATCCGTAAGAAGACGCTCCTCAGCATCCACATCAGGGATCACTTCTTCCGGAAGCTCTGCGGCGTCTTCTAGTGGACTTCGATCGGAATAAGACGAAAGCGCTGCTTTGGCTCTATCGAGGCGCACTTCAAGTTGAGTGAGCATCTCATCTTCTCGTCTTTTCTGGCTCGAGGACTGCACACAAAAACGAAGGTATCTCATATGAAGAGTCAAATTTTTGGACAGACGTGCATAAATCAGCCTGATTGATGCCTTCCTTGCAAAGAACGAGGTTTGTGGCCAATTTCCTAAGTCTTTCCTTTTGACAAAAGAGTTTAAAGAGGACTGAAGAGGATAGAAAGCACAGAACAGACACAGTTGATGTGAGAACCCTAAGGCTATACATTACCAGTCATGATCTACAAAAAGCGTGTGATTTCGTCTGGTATTGAATACCACTAACCTACACTTACGATTACCATGAAGACAAACAATGGTAAAAAATGCTGAAAGTGAGAAAGTAAACTTGAGTCTCTGCAGAAAAAGCTTCATGCTTCCAAGGCTGAAATTCAGTGAACCACAGACTGCAGAAAAAAGAACAGAAACCGTTTTGGTAACTGACTCAACAACGGATCGAAAGTACATTAACTGAAACAAGCACATGGAATTCGATGCATTCTTGAAATTAGGGCTGTAAAAAATTTAACAACCGAATAAGACAAAGATTACCAGGAAAATGTGAAACAAAGTTGAACAAAACTGTCATGCATCAAAACTGAGTTTCTGGTTTCAAACATCTTTATGTAAAAAAGTTTACGGATTCCATGACTGTAAAACCTACATCCTGTTCATGTCCGTTCACAGCTTTTGTTTCCAGTAACAAACTACATCGACAAAAGTCCAAACTCCATAAGCTACAAAAAAACACAGAAACCATAAAGAAATGCCTGGATCTTCTAGGTTTCCCTAAAAGAAAAACTTAATAAAACAGAATAGGTTGAAATTAGCAGCGAGTGTAAGATGCCGAACTTCATATGGTATTCCCTCTTTAACTGAAAAAAACGACTAAGGTAAAAAAAAAAAGCCGTTTTCTTTATTAAACAAAGATCTTGGATTCATTTCGGGACAGTAAAGGTTTACAGCATCAAATGTTGCTTCTTTTTTAAGAAATAGGTGGAGATGAAAGCTTTTACGTTCGCAATTTTTTTAACAAAACGACAGAATGAGGAACAAAAACACAAAAAGCCATTTGTCACGGAAATAGCAATTGAGCTCTCGAGACCATCAGACTGCCTTCAACGGCCAACAACTTTCCGGACAGTTCTATGTTGTCCAGTTCCGTGCTGTACGGAAACCTCCACAATTCCGTTCTAAAACCCTACTTCTCATCGAGTCCTCGTCGCTCAAGCAAAAACCTGGCGCCATCCCGTCCTTCTGCTGATGTCATCATGTGCAGATCTCTACTCGAGCATGCGCGGAGAGATGGCTGAGATACATATGCTGACGTCATCTCACCATGGCTAAACATGGAGGCTGCTGATCTCACGAATGCCGTCAGCTTCTGATGGCGTCAGCATTGTCAAGTCATCTGATGCTCGCGTCATATTGAAATGACAGTGACGTCACCGGGATCAAGTCAGACATGGACACTTATCTTCTAAGACTGTCAGCTCCCTCTCCCTCCTTCTCCCTCTCTCTCTCCTCCATCTAGCCTCTCCCTCTCCTCTCCCTTTCCTCTTGCTCTCCCCTCACCCTTTCCCTCCCCTCCCTCTCCTCCCAACCTCCTCTCCCTCTCCTCCCACGCACCTTTTTCCACTTGATCCACCTCCACGACCAGTCTCTCTTCGTCCTCCCTCTCCTCTCCTCCGCCATGGCGTCCTCTCTCTCCTCCATCCCCCCCGAACTCAAACTGCCCTCGTCCAACCTCCCCATCTCACTCTGGACGTGGAGCTCCGCCATAAGCCCCAAGAAATCCCCCGTCACTCCCTTCCCCCGTCCCTTCCTCTCTCCCCCTCCCTCCCCCCCTCCCCCTCTCGGCGAAACCTTCCCTGCCACCCCTCTCTCCTTCTTCCCTCCCCCCTTCTCCTTGGGGGCCTTGGGGGGGCCCTTCATGGAATTGACCGGATACCAAACCTCCGCGAGAGGACTAGGGGGGCCCCCTCTCCCTCCCCCTCCCTCTCCCCCCCCTGGGGCTCTAAAGGATGACCCTAACCCCTCCGCCCCTCCCCCCACCCATATGGAACTCAAATTGTCATAACTCCCCCCCCCATATCCCCCTCCGTATCCCCCTCCCCCCTTCTCTCTGAACCCCGACTCAAGCCCCCCTTTATCTCTCCCCGGGGTCACCACCGTTATCTCTCCCCCTCCCCCCCACCCTCCCCCCTCCCCCACCTGGCACGACAGCTTCGGCGATATTCTCATCCTTTCCCCTCCCTCCCCCCCTTGGAACGACAATCTCGGCGAAACCCTCGTCCTCTCCCCCCCCCCCCCTATACCTCCCACTCCCCTCCCCCTCCTCGTCCTCCAGCGGCCTCCACCCCTCCTCCAGCGACCCCACCACAAACCCCCCCCCACCCCCCCCGCTGCCCCCCCCGCTGCTCCCCCCGCTCCCCCCCCCCCCCGCCCAGACCCCCGCTGCCGAACCCCAGCAGCCTCGGCTTCGACCCCCCCCCCCCGACCCCCCTTGGCGCCCCCCGGGGGACTCCCCCCCCCCGAGGAGCCGCCGAGGCCGGGCGCGCTGCTGGGGGGGGGGGGGGGGGGGGTGGGGGGGGGGGGGGGGGGGAGGGAGGGGAGGGCGGGGGTGGGGGGGGGGGGGGGGCCGACGGAGCGGAGGGCTTCGGAGAAGCGGCCCCAGCGGCCGCTGGTGGAGGGGCCGAGGGAGGAGTCGCGAGGGGGGGGGGATTGGGTGGAGGCGCGGTCGAGGGGGTCGAGGGAGGGAGGGGAGGATTTGGAGGAGGAGGAGGAGGAGGAGTTGCGGCGCATACGGGAGGGGGGGGGTTGGGAGGAGGAGCGAGGGGAGGGGGCGGAGTGGATGGAGAGAGAGGCGAGAGTGCGGACGGGGACTTGGAGGCCGGGCTCGGTGGAGGGCTGCCCCATGAGAGGGAAGGGAGAGAGCAGGGAGAGGGAGACAGAGGAGCGTTATTTAGGGGCAGGCGGGAGGAAAGGTGAAGGGAAGAGACGAGAAGGAGCGGACCGGAGTTCAGCGCAGGACAAGCGTCAAATCGGATGAGAATCGGACGGCAGAGGTCACATGGGGACGCCGACGTGGAAGAATAGGGAGAGAGAGGCGGGAGGGCAGGGAAGGGTGGGGAAGCGGTAGGCCAGGAAGGCGAGGGCCAGGGCGGGGCCAGACCCGTAGATGTTATGTGGACGGAAGCGAAAGCGGTCGTTGTTCTCTCCGTGGCAAAGTGTACGGACGTGGGACGGTTCTGGCGAATAGGGAAGGAGGCGGAGAGATGAGCCCAACCGACAACCGTCAGGCGCCAACGGTGGGTGACATTCGTCACGGGCGGAAAAGGTACATAAGTACGGTCACTGTACTGACGGTACACAATCCTTGGAACGCAGGATTCGCAGACTGTTGACGGAGCCACAGGACAGATTCTCGTACGGTTTTTTTAAAAAAAATGTTTGAAGATCTCGTACGGAGTGGACGTCACCCAGCGCGGCCTATCCCGCGGGTCTTTTTTTGAGGCGGTCGGTGAGTACAGTACGGTAAAGTACAGTACGGTAATGCCATCCGCGCTGCCACGCTATTCTGGGTGCGAGGGTCTCAGAGTACGCGTCAAAATTTGCGAAATGGCTGTTGGAGCAATCTTAGGATGTTTTTCTCCGTAGCTTCTGATTCTCCGTACGGAATTACGACGGTCTAGGCCCCCGGCCGCCTCCCCTAGACGCACACGCTGGCAACGTTTTGTCCACTACTGTACTGTACTGTACTGTACTTTACTGTACTGTACAGTACTGTACTGTACAGTACTGTAGCAGGCAACTAGGAAGACCGTACGTAGCCTCAACTTGGTCACGTGGGCTTACGAAATCGCATAAAGTACGACGGACGTCCATTCTGCAATGGGCGTACACATGCTGCAAAGGACAGTACCGTATCTGTTGGATGTACTTTTGTGCTTATCGAACAGGAAAACCACATAGATAAGCCTTTCGGCCGTGGTTCGTTGTCAGGAGCCGTCAATTTCGTTTCTGTCGTAAAAAACAATGTCGAGCGCAGTGCCGCAGTCGGCGACAATTTTTTTTTTGGACTGTTAACTTTTTAATTTACGCCAAATCTTATTCGGATACGATCGTGCTACGCGCGGAATCCGGCCGCACGATCATATGTACGGATCGGACGCACAAAAAGCAGACCAATAAAACCCGGCAGAGCTGGACTGCTTGTCGTTCTGTGCCTGAAATAGTATTGCCTACAACCATATTAAAACCGAGAGACAGAGATATAAATATCTAACTTAAAGACTCGTCCGTACATTGTACTGCACAAGAATCGCCAAGAATTGCTAAAAAATCTTACGCGCGACTGAATCGAGGGTCCGAGGTTCTGTAGCTTTCCACAAAACGACAAATCAAGAACCCAATTGATACGTCTGCGTCTTTGGTCACCGCTACAGTACACCGTGAATCGTTATTAGCCTTATGTACGCTATATCGGCACCCCAAAATTTTGACATTGATACCTTAAATATAATAAATTACACTATTTAAGAACGTGGACCATAATATGCCACGTCTTCTGGCACTAAATTAGAATGAATGACACTAATTTTTTCTTTACACTAATAATTTCTATACGCTAATAACGATTCAAGGTGTAACTTCGCGCCAAATCAAAACGTTTCGTACAAAGTCAGCGTACGAATTCTGTCCAATCAAACGGGCAAAACAAATGGACCAGAGGACGTCAGGAAGACCTCACCTTAGCGCTATTTTGGACTTTTCGTATGGCTGTACTTTATGGATATTTTGGTTTGTCCTTTTGGAAGGCCGCGGCGACCGGTGCGTCGATTTCCTTTCGTTGATACGATCTACGGAAAGGCAATAAAGGATGAAGATTGGGACAAGTATTATGGATATGTGCGGACAAAATAGTAGCTGACGTGGACACCAACTGGCATTCAAAGTTTGCAGGTGGACTTGAGACGGTTCGGCAGTGGGGGATTTTTTTGTTTGAGCAGGAAAAGTTAAAAATTGGATTTTGAAAGTGGACAGATTGGAGTACGGTTTCGAGCAAGAAGCGGGTGCTGTGGTGTAATTTTTGGCGTGACTTTGAAACGCACATGGAACATCGCACGGTTTTAGTAACGAAAATCGCTTTTCTGATTTCGAATAGATCTCCAAACGTTGCAAAAACGTTCACGCGATTGGTCCGTGAATTGCGCGACTGTAGATTTCCGCATGGTCACACGAATTTAGTGGTTCGAAGTCACTTCTGAGATTCGAATTCAAACCTGTATTTAGGTGAGATTTGGTAGAAAAGTCTGTATGCGAATAATCATAATAACTCGGGTCTCGTTTTCGTGGTTTGAGAATTGAGATTAAAGGTTTTCCAGTAAGGGTAGAATTTCATTAGGCGGTCCCAGTAAATGTACGGAAAATTCTACTGGCACCGTTTACTGGAAGACTATTCCATTTTGTCGGGCCAGTATGAAACCTTCGTCATTTATGATTGGCGCCACGTAGGTTAGAGTCCAGATTTTAAAAATCTTAAAGAAAATCTTCAAACGGAAAGTCAGAACGAAATATCTGTACGACCGGAGGTAGTTAATGATTCGTACGTAAAGTTTGCGGCCAGATTTTTGATTTTGAAAATGGAAATCAAAATTTCGAAACGGAATGCCAAAAAGATGCGGCAAACTTTGAATGTCGGTGGATGTCTGACGGAGCGTGCGAAAATATTTTCGCCTCACCTGCATCCAGCGTGGCAGGCGGCACATGGCCTGTACGACGTGTAGACCTGTGATCGCTTGTTCAAAGCGGATATTTTTTTGCATTTCCACGTGTACCAATGGTACACGTCTAGTATCGTACAACTCTCCTCGCGAGGAGAGTATCGTCACATTGGATGATGTGCGCGATTGCTTCGCGGATCTGAAAAAGTGGAATATCCAACGGCCAGGAATTACGCCTACATCATTGGAGCTTCCCGACAGCTTTCCAGTAACGATATTTCGTCTGACAACAAAAAATTTAGGGTACGAAATGGTACGAATATGTACGAAAACGTACGGCGTCCAGTAACGAACCACACTTTTCGTTTAATGGAATTCTACCCTAAGGGTACATACAGATGTGTCAAAGAAATGGTTTTTTTCTGTCGCTTTCCTCAAGAAATGAATGCCAAACCGAGAACATCTTGTGCCGTACGCATACAGTGCATAAATCAAAGTACAAATTACGTCACCCTCAAAATTTGTACGTACATCAGATTGCCGTCGTCGCTTTTTCGGCCCACAACGACGTCATGCCACGTCATTGTCAGAATCATCCACATCGACAGCCAGTTTGAAGCAAACGTGACAACAACCAACGAATAGAAAACGTCCTTAGCAGGTGTCACACGATTTTAGCCGTTCAGCACAAGGACAAGAATAATTTTTTTTGCCCGTCGAGCGCATGTACGGGAAAAAAGTTGCAGGGGTATCGGACCTTTTCGTTCATGGGTCTTTGCAAAAGTCTACTACACCGTGAATCGTTACTAGCGTTGATATATTATTAGTGTTGAAAAATAATTAGCGTTATTAACACTTATTACGAATTTCATTTTTTTTGAAAAAAATGTTTAATACTAATTGATCATTAATTCTAATTTTGGTACAACAGATCTGCCATCAGGATCTTCACAGTAAAATAGGTAAAAGTGCAAAATCTGTCAAATCGTACACTGTCGCGTCCGATGACTCTAATTTTTTCATAACTCTAATTTGGGTGTTCGCGCGAATAATTATTACGCCACACATATCTTTACACTAAAATAGGTACGATCTTATTATGTCTCTTATTCTGAGCATGTTTTACATGCGATCGCGATTATTTTAATCCATGTTTCGTACTTTTTTACTTAATAAAGTACCGTTTTCTACGGGCAGACACATCCGTACACCACACTATTCAATAATATCATAAATTATAATTATGAACGCTAATTCTCTAGAACCGTAATTAACGTAAAGGAAAATTTAGTATTATCAATTCTATTTCGGGTTTTGGAATCAAAAATTGGGGGCGCCGATATAGAGTTCATAACGCTAATAATGATTCGCGGTGTACCATCCCCTCCCTCTCCCACTCCCTCTCCCACTCCCTCTCCCCAATACTCGCCCAAAACGAAACACAAAGTTTTGGTATGAACTAAAAGAGCTCTAAAAAAAAAACCTGAATAGTATTCACGGATGTAGCTGAGGGGTCAAGATACAAAAAAAAACCTAAACAAAATAGTGAATCCATACAAGAAGGTCCATGATTAATGGCATCGACAATGCCACTAATAACCATGACATTGACAATGTCACAAAAAACCAGATGTCTACAACGTCATAGAAAACATGACGTACAAACCTTCATTGTCACAAAAAGTTTGGGAAAAATATGGTGTGTCAACATACATACAAGCATTGTAGACATCTACAATCATCGCTAAATTAAAGTAACTATATTTTTTTGCACAAATGATGATTGCATCGTTACATACACTGAATGATTTTTGTGAAATCAACACAAATCAAATGTAACTCTATGGTCTCCTTTGCCCACAAAGTGTGCAGCTTATGTAAATCCTCTAAGATAATATTTGCCTTTTTGACTTTCCCACTGAATAGATGCCTCAAGTATTCTAACCAACCTCATCCCTGCGAGGACGCGACTCCCTTAAGTCAGACACAAAAAGAATCTCTGGATTTGCTCCCTTGGGCAATAAGTTATGGCTAGCCAAAGATGGCCTATTTATACAAAGCACTCTTAGAGAGATGCACTCCCAAAAAACTTTTTAAGTCCTAAACCCTGGATACCTCTCTACACTCCCTACTACTGGCGTACCTAACCAATCAAGTGGCGTACCTAACCAATCAAGTGACTATACAGTACAAGGAGGTACAGTTGTTGTTGTACTTCTTGTATTGCCATGGTACGACATGGTTGTCCCACTGACTCCGTAAGTTCCTGAGCCATGGTTCCTCTCCGCGTAATATCCGCTATCCATTGATATTTGCCACGTGTCATCCGATGATGTTTCCTCCATAAACTGCAAAATTTTCACTCCGGTGCATCGGCTCCAATGTCAATCATCCGATCAAAAACCAACATTTAATCGTGTTCGTTTAAATAAATGGTGTTTCGTTCATTCTGTGCGTCTCCGTGAATTTCGTGCATATGAGTTGATCCCATGAACACTCCGTTCCATAATCCGTTAAATGGAACACGTCGAGCTATACATCTTTAAATCTGTATCGTACCCTTTGTGTGTAGCGCTTCATAAAAACTTAGTGGATACGACAGAGGACTATTTTGAACGGCGGTTATCGTGTAGGACCTAAGATCAAATCTTTGTCTGACAGCTTGCCTTTTGCATAGGGCTATGCCTCCTACTCCTTTGGTCTGTTTAAAGCAACCATGGCTGACTTTAGTCTTCAGTGAGAATGATTAGTGAGAGGACATAAAAACAATCCTTGCACAGATCGATAGAAGTAAAATTGTAAACAAATACCATTTTCAACACTCCCCTTATTTTCTAATCTACCTTTTGCTTACGTCCGCACTTCTCCCTACAAAAATTCAATTTGGGGAAAGGAACCGGCTTGGTCATCATGTCTGGTACCATCTCCTCATCTGGTATATATTCCAAACAGATGATTCTATTCTCTACTTTCTCCCTAAAAAACCTCAACTTGATATCCATGTGTTTTGCTTCGTAATGATGCTTTAGATTTGCTGCAATTGAAATTGCAACCTGATTATCACAAAATATTTTATGCCTTTTATTCTTCATATAACCAAGTTATT
The DNA here is from genome assembly GCA_037447655.1 of Zygnema cylindricum. NCBI lineage: Eukaryota > Viridiplantae > Streptophyta > Zygnematophyceae > Zygnematales > Zygnemataceae > Zygnema > Zygnema cylindricum. The sequence continues at coordinate 257,341 of JBBHKE010001694.1, forward strand.
GAAGCAATGATTTCACCCACATCAATTCCTTCACGGCAGAACAAGAGGCCATATACTCAACCTCCACGGTGGAATGAGCAATCAACTTTTGTTGCTTGCTGCTCCAACAGCAAACCCCATTCCCAACATACAACACATACCTAGATGTACACCTCCTCATTGGAGCATCCCCACAACTGGCATCACTACAAGTGGTGATGTCAATATTACCCCCCCACAAATGCAGCCACAGATCTCTCGTTCCGATCAAGTACCTCATTACCCTCTTTGTTGCTTCTCAATCTCTTTTCCTAAGGTCATTTAAACTCCTACTCAATATCCCATACAGTTGTCGCTATATTGGGCGGGGTACAGTTCATCAAATAGAAAAAGATACTGACTACTTGTCTGTACGGAATATTTCTCATAAATTCTCTTTCCTTAGGTCCTAACTCAGTATCAAGAATTACCACTCCCCATTCTGAGCTCCCCTCATTTACCTTCTTTAAATCCATTGGAGTCGTACAACTATTTGTTTTATCCATTTGAAATTTTGCAAGCATATTTCTGATTGCCTCATTTTGAGTTAGTCTAATTATTTTTTTCTCTTTGTCCCTATCAATTTGAGTTGGTTGATCAGAAAATAGATGCATATGTATACAAAAAAGGGAAGATGTTCAATATTTTTAATGAGCTCGCAACACTTTTCATGGAGCTAGAGAGAGCTCGACAAGTTGAAACTAAAAAGATGAAGGTCAATTGCTTCCTTATAACGTAACCTGATGATTACGAGAATATAGTCGACTGTGTGTAGGACTTGTCAGACTCTAGGTGGATATGAAATTATGTGGTAGGGATGATTCTCATTCGAGAGAATTGTTGAAATCACTAGATTTAAATTATATTTTCTAGGTTTGAATAGATTAAAATAAAAAGGAAAAACGTAGCCAGCTTGCTTTCACCTCCTCTCTCTAGCCCCATACTTGTCGTAGTTACTGAAAGAAAGAGAGGATGGTGTAGCCATGGCTACCTCAGGTCTATAACTAGGACTGAAAAGTGGCATAAGTCACTCTCAACAAAAAGGTGAGTCCAACAGGATTCGAACCTTCGACCGGCAGAGTGAGGCGTAGCCGTCAGCTCTAACGGGTCTGTCGTAGAAGTTTGTTGGACTACATAGGGTTTGAATTATATTAATACAGTGTTTAGGAACTCTAATCTGATTAACGAAATTATGGATGTAGAATATAAAGACTAGTTAAACTATCGTGCGAACATGAACACGCACGAAACAAATGTACAAGACATTTGTTTCAACGGCTAGTATTGAAAGTATGTTTGGATCCAACGACACATATCATCGCCGAGATCCCGGAATGGCAGCTTTGGCGGTTTTGAGGTATGACTTCACCTGGTGCCACGTGGCAAAATAGCATTAGGAAGTGAGAATCTCGAAGAGCATGAGGACGAGTGCGAAGAAGACACGCATCCACATAATGGCCTTGTCGTACCCATGCCATACAGAAAACACATCGGCCATAGTACCGTTCTGTAGTGTACAGTCTTATGATTGTAGCATACTTTAGTAGATAGGGGTTGTGGGAAGGGTTTAGGACTTCAAGAATTTAGGAGGTAGCCGCCTCTCTTGTGCAACTCTGAGACCTCTATAGGTCCTCAGAGTAGGCAGTTCACACGGAGCCTCTAGGATAACCCTGACCCATTTGTGTTTCAGCAAGAATAACTGCAACCTTGGCAAACAAAAAATATGACCACCTTCTCGCAAACCGCCAAAAACGTACTCCGCGATCTCGGCATCCTTCGCGGCCATCTGATAAAATTTGGATTTCAATCGTGGCCGTCATAAATACTTGCGCGGTATTCTTTCCGGCGTCAAACAAACTGCGTGGTATTTATTTTGTATATGTACCGTACGTCGTACTTTACACAACTGTTTCTATGCAGTATGCATATTGTTCTTGTTAAATGAATTAGTCTTATTGTAACTATATAAATAAATATCATACCACATATATTCTATTATATAATTTAGACTATTTGGATAAGGTTACCGGCTACTGCGGATTTGACGCATGGCAGGTACCAGGATCAAATCCTGGCTCTGTCAAACTCCTTTTAGAGAGAAAACCTTATAAAACAACTGCCTGTCTCTCTCTAGACAGCACAGGCAGCCATGGCTAACTCCTCCCCCAGTCTTCAGTGACTGCGACAAGTATGGAGACTTGAGTGAGGAGTTAGAGGCAAGCTGTCAATATCTATTATTTTGCTTTTTATTTTGCAATCTCTAGACCTAGAAAATACTCGAATTCCAACACCGCGATCTCGGCATACTTCGCGGCCGTCCGATTAAACTGGATTTTAATCGTAGCCGTCATAAATACTTGCGCGATATTTGTTTCGCCTTCGAAACAAAGTGCGCGGTATCCATTTCGGATGTTCCTTACGCCTTACATTACAAACTGTATCTATGTCCAAATATCCCATTAAATGAAATAGCCTATGTGTAAGTATTTAAATAATTATCAAACCCTATATCCTATAACCTTGATTGTAGTCCAATTGGCTAAGGCTATCGGCTACCGACGGCTCTGACGGACGGCAGGTTCCAAGTTCAAATCCCCGGCCCGTCAATAATTATTTTGGTATATCTACCAATCTAATGTTTGTCCCCGTGTGGATAGCATAGGCGGCCATGGCTCTATCTCTTTCTCCAACTTTTAGTGGCTGCGACAAGTGTGGGAGCTGGAGAGAGGAGTTAGATTGGTATATCTACCAATCTATTGTCTGTCCTCGTCTGGATAGCATAGGCAACCATGGCTCTATCTCCCTCTCCAATTTTCAGTGACTGCGACAAGTGTGGGAGCAAGAGAGAGGAGTTAGAGGCAAACTGCCTCTGCTTCTTTTCTACATTTTACAAAACCTAGAAAATACTAAAATAACCTTTGATTTCTACACTCCTCTTATTTTCTAGTCACTCTATATTTTAAGAACACACTTCTCCCGGGAGAAAATTTGTTTAGGGGAAGGCACACGTTTGGTCATCATATCTGCAACCATTGCACTATCTGGTTTATACTCCAAACTGATTATCTTGTTTTCTACTTTCTCCCTAGCAAAGCTAAGTCTAATGTCCATGTGTTTGGCTTTAATGTGATGTTTAGGATTGGCAGTAATGGCAATGGCAGCCTGATTATCACAAAATTCTTTTTGGACACCACTCTTAAGATCACCAAGCTCACCAAGCAAAGACTTGACCCACATTAGTTCTTTTATAGCAGAGCAAGAAGCCATGTACTCAGCCTCCAATGGTGGACTGAGCAATGACCTTTTGCTGCTTGCTGCTCCAGCAGCAAGCCCCATCACCCACACACAATACATATCCAGATGTGCATCTCCTCATAGGAGCATCCCCATAGCTGGCATCACTCCAAGTGGTGATGTCAGTATTGTTCCCACCCAAATGCAACCATAGATCCCTAGTCCCTATAAGATATCTAAGGACTTTGTTAGCTGCCTCCGAATCTTTCTTAGTGGGAGCATTCAGACTCCTGCTTAGTACTCCTACAGCTGCGGCTATGTCCGGACGGGTACAATTCATGAAATATATTAGGCTGCCCACAACTTGTCTATAAAGGATGGTCTGCATAAATCTTTTCTCTTCCGGGCCTACCTTATCATCGAAGTTTATAACTCCATCTTCCACACTCCCCTCACTTCCCTTCTTTAATTCCATAGTTGTGGTACAACTATTAGCCTTGTCCATTTGGAATTTTTCTAACATATTTCAAATGGCCTCTTTTTGAGTTAATCTTATTATTTTCCTATCTTTGTCTCTCTCTGCCTGAATTCCCAGAATATACCTTGCTTCTCCCATATCCATTATCTCAAATCATCTTTTTAGATCATTTTTCAACTTATTTATTTTATCTATAGATTTTCTTAAAACAAGCAAATCATCAACCTAAATTGCAATAAAAATAATTCCTTCCTCATCGTCAAACTTATAAATTAAGTGATCTGAGTTTATCCGAATATATCCCTAACCTGTAAAAAACTCATCGAACTTCTTGTTCTATTGCCGGGGCGCCTGTTTCAGCCCATACAAAGATTTGATCAATTGGCATACCTTGCTTTCCTCCCCTTGCTCCACAAATCCTTCGGGCTGTCGCATAAAAATATCCTCTTACGACTCTCCATGTAGAAAGGCCGTCTTAATGTTTATTGATGCATTTCCATATCTTCTGCTGCCGCCATACTAACAAGTATCCGAACCAAAAAAAACCTGACGACCGGAGCAAAAGTCTCGTCGTAGTCAATTTCCTCTTTCTAGGTAAATCCCTTGGCCACTAACCGAGCCTTGTAGCGCCCAATGGTGTTATTCGGGTTGAGTTTCAACTTAAATACCCACTTACACCCAATTGGCTTCCTGTCAAGAGGACAATCCATCAATTCCCATATATCGGCTGCCATAATTGAGGCCATCTCCTCGTTAATGGTTGTCTTCCACCGGTTTCTCTTAGGACAAGTCATTGCCTCATTATAAGTTCGAGGTTCATCAGGGTGAGACAATTTGGTTACCTTATTGTTAACTTGCCTCTCTTGCAGTCTTTTGCTGCTTCTTCTTCCTCCCTCAAACTCAGTTGCCAGAATAGATGGCTCTCTTGAATTCTTCCGAACAGTTTCTACTTCTCCTTTATCCCTTGATTCCGGGTCGATTTCCACCACATCTTCCGCTTCGGTTGGAGTTAATACTAGGGGTTTCACATTTGGGTCCTTCTCGATCTGATTTGTGCTTGCAAGATCATCATCTTCTTGAAATCCTGGATAGTTAGGAAGCTCAAAGTCATCATAATTTTCTGACTGAAATCTGATTCTGACTGTCTTTATATGCTCAAAGGGATCTATAAATTTTCCTTCATCCATAACAACAAGATGCTTTACTAAGATAATATCCTCTCTTTTGAGATCATAAACTGTATATCCTTTTACATCTTCATTATATCCTAGTAGATATCCTGGTTTTCCATTTGGGTCTAACTTCCAGTTTGACCGATCTGTGTCTAAACAGAACACTTGACTATCGAAAACCTTTAAGTGTGAAATATCTAGTTTTCGGCCAATCCATTTCTCATAGGGTGTTTGGCCTTTTACTGCTGAAGTAAGAACTCTATTATTGAGATTATCTTCTTATTTGAAAGCATACTCCTGTCACTATCACTCAGTGTTCTCTTTAATCTTTCAGCTACACCATTATGCTCAAGATTTTCAAGAACTGTCTTTTGGTGTTGCACTCCATCTTCTCTCACAAAATCCTTAAACTAGTTAGAAGTATACTCTCCACCATTGTCACTCCTTACTCTATTGATTGAGGTTTCATGGAGTTTTTCACTCCATACTTTATATTGTTTAAAATATTTCTGAGCCTCTAACTTATTTTTCAAAAAATACACCGTGGAATACCGAGACCAATCATCGGTGATAGTCATCATAAATCTCTTCCCCCCGGGTGATGGCACAATGGTTGGCTCCCAAATATCTGTGTGTACTAAATCTAGAAACTTTTCTCCCTTATAGGTGGCAGTTTTTGGGAAGGGTAACATGTGTGCTTTACCTTGAGCACATCCACTACAATCACTTAGATTCTCACTCTCACCGAACTGAATTCCTTCCACTACTCCCATATTTTTCATCCCTCTTAACTTATCTAGATTCACATGCCCAAGCCTCTTATGCCACAACATTATATCACGAACACCAGCATAATAAAGTTTCTCCTTTTCATTGCTTAAAATCAGCCTAAACATCCGTTGGCTACCTTTTTGAGCAGTAAAATAAACTCCCTCCTCAAAACTAGTAGTAAAGACTCCTTTCCTTGTGCTAGTATCAAAACCTTTATCATCTAATACTGACCTAGAGATGAGGTTTTTGTTCAGCTCCGAAATAAACAATACATCGGAGAATGAAACTGTGGATGTTTTTTCTTCTACTAACACTTTTAGATCCACCGATCTTACAAGAGTAATAGTGACTATCCTCCCATCCCCGTACTCTATCTCTACGGTGGGAATCTTTCTTATCTTAATGAACAGGTGTTTATCTTTACACATGTGCATGGATGCACTTGAGTCGACAATCCAGCTTGCTTCACCTTTCAATCCACCGAGAGCATATTTTTGCTTTCGTGGAATTTCGACCTCGTTTTTCGCTTCCAAATCCTCATCCAATAGGAGTTCATCGTCCTCGTCCTCAGATGTACCTGTGTCTCAAGGGCCTTTTTCTTTCCTCTCGGGGGTCCCCAGTCTGCCCCTTCTTTAACGGCAGCTCGGTTAACTTAGTGCATTCATCTATATAGTGCCTTAGTTTCTTACAAAAATGGCACGAACCTTTGGGAGTCTTTGGTCCGAACTCCTCGGTCTGATTTTTCTACCCCTCCCTTCGATATTTTCCAATCTGTTTCCTGGAATCATTGTTCCTCTAATCGGTCCAAGCTTCCAAAGCTTGCCCATTCTTTTCTCCCCTTCGGATCTCAATCGTATTCTCCCGAACGAGAATCATCCCTAACATTGAATTCCAAATCCACCTTGAGTCAGCTAAGTCCTACACACTGTTGACTATGTTCTCGAACTCATCGGGTCACTTCATCAGTAAACAGTTAACCTTTTCTTTTTCATTAAATACTTTTTCAACACTCTCTAGTTCCATGAAAAGTGTAGCAAGCTCATTGCAAAAATCCAACATCTTCCCCCCTTTGTATACATACTCCTTAATTTTTTTATCAGCCAACTATTGTTGCTGAATCGTACCGCTTCGGTACATCTCTATGAGAGTCACTCAAAGATCGGATGCCCTCTCTACCTGCAAATGAGGAGATGCAAGCCCTTAAGTAAAATGGGGGAGGATGTGTTGTTTTTGGAAGATTCAGTTTCGCATATGCGTGCGTGTATTTGCTTGCTTACGTAATTACCGGAGTTAATGTGGAGGTTTGAACGGATTTGCGGATTGGGGGTTTATTGCACGAGTAAATTAATTAACTAATTGAGTGGAGCGAAATGCGCTGAACAATGGACGGCGGATCGCGAAGCGATCCGATTTGAAATATTCGAAGTGTTTGAAAAAGTACGGCCGCCATACGAAACATAATGCGACAGATCGCATTTATTAAATGTGACGCCGCCGGTACGGAGCGTCGTATTTGACACGTGAGATGTACGGCAAAGTACGTAGTAACGGTACGGACTAATTTGGATAGCTTGACGAGGTTTCGACAAGTGGATTTTTCTTATGACCACGCGGCGCGACACCAAGGGTGCCGATTAAGAGTGACGGACGGCGGATATAGTCCGCCGAGATTTTCTATGTAGTGGTGACACGAAATCGCGTCAATCACACGATATTTATTTTTGGACGTTCCGGATTGCTTGCCAAGTGATTCGTGGTACACGTGGAAGGCGGATGGCGTCCGCCGATATTTCCAAGGGACCACATTGTTTTTTATGACGCATTATCTAGTGGACCGTACATATGCGATGTCGGTTCACTACGTGGACTTATCGACAAATGACTAAGCAAGTTGTCGCTTATGACGCGTATTTTGCGGACGCGTCCGTGTAAATATTTGATACAACATTGTTTTGTCTTATGTGTATTATTAATTAGTATTGATTATGACATTTGTTATTTAAGTGATCAATTAGGGTTTTCGACAGTTTAATTTGTGTGTCTTTATTTGTCGTTTATGCAGACAAGTGTACGCTTACGATTGCTAGGCTTTCAGGTGTACGCTTAAGATTAATTTATTCTTAGTGATGGTATATTATGGTTAAATAGGACTAAATGACAGTTATGTAATGTATGTTAGTTATTTTGACACTTAGTGATTTGTTAACAGCTCACAAGTGTATATATAGATTTGAGCTTCATTAGGAAAATAATCAATGCTGGTTAGTAAAGTGGGGACCGAAGATGTAGTATTTTAGGGTTGCCGATTAGGTCATGCACTTTGAATGATATAATGATTATACTTTGATTATACTCTTGTTTATGTGTGATGCATTTGTGTGTTATTATTTATTTATGTTTTTATATATGTTTGATATGCATTGTTTATGCATTTGTCCTAGGGTTTGTTTATGTCGATTATTCCATCAAACCTTAGATGTTGTCATAGGGTTTATTTATGTTGATTATTCCATGAAACCCTAAATGTTGTTGTATGTTAAATGGAGGATGCATTTCAAATGATTGTTCGTCGACCTATTTTTGGCTTAGCTTTTTGCATGATAGTTTGGGTCGCTTCTGCGGTCTATTTTAGACCAAAGAACAACAGGTTATGGGCCCACGCCCCATCTATCATATGTTAGGTTAAGTCGATGTAGGTTTGTGTCACATGCATTGTAGCGGGTTAATTTTGTTCTTGCTGGTTGTATTGCAGTAATGGTGTCTGTGTACCCATGAGATCGGCCTTATCATAGTGTTGGTATGTGCCGAGTTTAATCTTGCATCGCCCCAAGGGTTAACTTAGTGACAGTGCCGAAATGTCTACCCTCAATGAAAATGATTAATTATGAGAAATGATATTTTATTTTTGGAAAATACATATTCGTTTGATGGAGAAATGTGGAAGGTGGAATTTCGACGTTTGGGGGAGAGAGATCCGAAAGGTGGAGTTTTGACATGTGGTGGAGAGATCCAAATTTTGTGGATCGATGATTGTTGAAAATTGGATTTGTAATGTAGATTTTGAGTTGTTGGGAATTTTTGGGAAATGTGATATTATTAGAATTTTTGGGAAAATACTATTTGTTAAGTGTATTTTTAATGGGAAATTTTGGGATCAGATTATTAAATGGAAAAGAAAAGAAAAATTTTGAAATCTAGATTTGATATGGTTGAGGTATAAATTTTGAGTTGGGATATATTATTAGTGTGATCGTTTGGTTTTAATTCTTAGTTGATTTGTGACAGAATTGTGAGAAGTAGATTCAGATTTAGATATTGTTGAGAAAAGATAAAATTTTGTTGTAATCGGAAAATGAAAATATATATTATGTATTATGAAACTTGGAAGGCATATGAAGGCAGCGGAAGCGATGGTGGAACAAGTGAAAATTTTGGCGGAGGCAATTTGGCGGATTCAGATGGAGGAGACAGCAGAAGGTGACAGTAGTGACAGCTGATGATGTAAATCTATGGAGTGCGAAAGATGATGACGTGGCGTCATGGATTTACGAAACTAAATCTTCGGGGGAGTGTTGTTTTTGGAAGATTCAGTTTCGCATATGCGTGCGTGTATTTGCTTGCTTACGTAATTACCGGAGTTAATGTGGAGGTTTGAACGGATTTGCGGATTGGGGGTTTATTGCACGAGTAAATTAATTAACTAATTGAGTGGAGCGAAATGCGCTGAACAATGGACGGCGGATCGCGAAGCGATCCGATTTGAAATATTCGAAGTGTTTGAAAAAGTACGGCCGCCATACGAAACATAATGCGACAGATCGCATTTATTAAATGTGACGCCGCCGGTACGGAGCGTCGTATTTGACACGTGAGATGTACGGCAAAGTACGTAGTAACGGTACGGACTAATTTGGATAGCTTGACGAGGTTTCGACAAGTGGATTTTTCTTATGACCACGCGGCGCGACACCAAGGGTGCCGATTAAGAGTGACGGACGGCGGATATAGTCCGCCGAGATTTTCTATGTAGTGGTGACACGAAATCGCGTCAATCACACGATATTTATTTTTGGACGTTCCGGATTGCTTGCCAAGTGATTCGTGGTACACGTGGAAGGCGGATGGCGTCCGCCGATATTTCCAAGGGACCACATTGTTTTTTATGACGCATTATCTAGTGGACCGTACATATGCGATGTCGGTTCACTACGTGGACTTATCGACAAATGACTAAGCAAGTTGTCGCTTATGACGCGTATTTTGCGGATGCGTCCGTGTAAATATTTGATACAACATTGTTTTGTCTTATGTGTATTATTAATTAGTATTGATTATGACATTTGTTATTTAAGTGATCAATTAGGGTTTTCGACAGTTTAATTTGTGTGTCTTTATTTGTCGTTTATGCAGACAAGTGTACGCTTACGATTGCTAGGCTTTCAGGTGTACGCTTAAGATTAATTTATTCTTAGTGATGGTATATTATGGTTAAATAGGACTAAATGACAGTTATGTAATGTATGTTAGTTATTTTGACACTTAGTGATTTGTTAACAGCTCACAAGTGTATATATAGATTTGAGCTTCATTAGGAAAATAATCAATGCTGGTTAGTAAAGTGGGGACCGAAGATGTAGTATTTTAGGGTTGCCGATTAGGTCATGCACTTTGAATGATATAATGATTATACTTTGATTATACTCTTGTTTATGTGTGATGCATTTGTGTGTTATTATTTATTTATGTTTTTATATATGTTTGATATGCATTGTTTATGCATTTGTCCTAGGGTTTGTTTATGTCGATTATTCCATCAAACCTTAGATGTTGTCATAGGGTTTATTTATGTTGATTATTCCATGAAACCCTAAATGTTGTTGTATGTTAAATGGAGGATGCATTTCAAATGATTGTTCGTCGACCTATTTTTGGCTTAGCTTTTTGCATGATAGTTTGGGTCGCTTCTGCGGTCTATTTTAGACCAAAGAACAACAGGTTATGGGCCCACGCCCCATCTATCATATGTTAGGTTAAGTCGATGTAGGTTTGTGTCACATGCATTGTAGCGGGTTAATTTTGTTCTTGCTGGTTGTATTGCAGTAATGGTGTCTGTGTACCCATGAGATCGGCCTTATCATAGTGTTGGTATGTGCCGAGTTTAATCTTGCATCGCCCCAAGGGTTAACTTAGTGACAGTGCCGAAATGTCTACCCTCAATGAAAATGATTAATTATGAGAAATGATATTTTATTTTTGGAAAATACATATTCGTTTGATGGAGAAATGTGGAAGGTGGAATTTCGACGTTTGGGGGAGAGAGATCCGAAAGGTGGAGTTTTGACATGTGGTGGAGAGATCCAAATTTTGTGGATCGATGATTGTTGAAAATTGGATTTGTAATGTAGATTTTGAGTTGTTGGGAATTTTTGGGAAATGTGATATTATTAGAATTTTTGGGAAAATACTATTTGTTAAGTGTATTTTTAATGGGAAATTTTGGGATCAGATTATTAAATGGAAAAGAAAAGAAAAATTTTGAAATCTAGATTTGATATGGTTGAGGTATAAATTTTGAGTTGGGATATATTATTAGTGTGATCGTTTGGTTTTAATTCTTAGTTGATTTGTGACAGAATTGTGAGAAGTAGATTCAGATTTAGATATTGTTGAGAAAAGATAAAATTTTGTTGTAATCGGAAAATGAAAATATATATTATGTATTATGAAACTTGGAAGGCATATGAAGGCAGCGGAAGCGATGGTGGAACAAGTGAAAATTTTGGCGGAGGCAATTTGGCGGATTCAGATGGAGGAGACAGCAGAAGGTGACAGTAGTGACAGCTGATGATGTAAATCTATGGAGTGCGAAAGATGATGACGTGGCGTCATGGATTTACGAAACTAAATCTTCGGGGGAGTGTTGTTTTTGGAAGATTCAGTTTCGCATATGCGTGCGTGTATTTGCTTGCTTACGTAATTACCGGAGTTAATGTGGAGGTTTGAACGGATTTGCGGATTGGGGGTTTATTGCACGAGTAAATTAATTAACTAATTGAGTGGAGCGAAATGCGCTGAACAATGGACGGCGGATCGCGAAGCGATCCGATTTGAAATATTCGAAGTGTTTGAAAAAGTACGGCCGCCATACGAAACATAATGCGACAGATCGCATTTATTAAATGTGACGCCGCCGGTACGGAGCGTCGTATTTGACACGTGAGATGTACGGCAAAGTACGTAGTAACGGTACGGACTAATTTGGATAGCTTGACGAGGTTTCGACAAGTGGATTTTTCTTATGACCACGCGGCGCGACACCAAGGGTGCCGATTAAGAGTGACGGACGGCGGATATAGTCCGCCGAGATTTTCTATGTAGTGGTGACACGAAATCGCGTCAATCACACGATATTTATTTTTGGACGTTCCGGATTGCTTGCCAAGTGATTCGTGGTACACGTGGAAGGCGGATGGCGTCCGCCGATATTTCCAAGGGACCACATTGTTTTTTATGACGCATTATCTAGTGGACCGTACATATGCGATGTCGGTTCACTACGTGGACTTATCGACAAATGACTAAGCAAGTTGTCGCTTATGACGCGTATTTTGCGGACGCGTCCGTGTAAATATTTGATACAACATTGTTTTGTCTTATGTGTATTATTAATTAGTATTGATTATGACATTTGTTATTTAAGTGATCAATTAGGGTTTTCGACAGTTTAATTTGTGTGTCTTTATTTGTCGTTTATGCAGACAAGTGTACGCTTACGATTGCTAGGCTTTCAGGTGTACGCTTAAGATTAATTTATTCTTAGTGATGGTATATTATGGTTAAATAGGACTAAATGACAGTTATGTAATGTATGTTAGTTATTTTGACACTTAGTGATTTGTTAACAGCTCACAAGTGTATATATAGATTTGAGCTTCATTAGGAAAATAATCAATGCTGGTTAGTAAAGTGGGGACCGAAGATGTAGTATTTTAGGGTTGCCGATTAGGTCATGCACTTTGAATGATATAATGATTATACTTTGATTATACTCTTGTTTATGTGTGATGCATTTGTGTGTTATTATTTATTTATGTTTTTATATATGTTTGATATGCATTGTTTATGCATTTGTCCTAGGGTTTGTTTATGTCGATTATTCCATCAAACCTTAGATGTTGTCATAGGGTTTATTTATGTTGATTATTCCATGAAACCCTAAATGTTGTTGTATGTTAAACGGAGGATGCATTTCAAATGATTGTTCATCGACCTATTTTTGGCTTAGCTTTTTGCATGATAGTTTGGGTCGCTTCTGCGGTCTATTTTAGACCAAAGAACAACAGGATGAAGTGCTTAGCCGCCCTATTGTTCTAGTCCCAGGTATCAATATCATTCTCCTCGTTCCTCAGAAATAGGTCACATGAATGTCGAACCGGTTGCTATTGGTGTGACCCTCACCTTCTCCTTTCCTTTGTCCACCACCACCCCATCCTTTCGTATTCCAATATGGTTTTGCCACGTGTTAATCGATATGACGTTGACCGCAAACCGCCGAAAACCTATTCCGCGATCTCGGCATGCTTCGCGGCCGTCCGATTAAACCGGATTTTAATCGTAGCCGTCATAAATACTTGCGCGATATTTGTTTCGCCTTCGAAACAAAGTGCGCGGTATCCATTGCGGATGTTTTTTATGCCGTACATAACAAACTCTATCTATGTCTAAATATCCTGTTAAATGAAATAGCCTACGTGAAAGTATTTATGTAATTGTCAAACCCTATATTGTATAACCTTGATCCTAGTCTAATTAGCTAAGGCTACAGGCTATCGGCGACTCTGACGGACGACGGGTTCCAAGTTCAAATCTCGGGCCCGTCATTAATTAGTTTGGTATATCTACCAATCTAATGTTTGTCCCCGTCTGGATAGCATAGGCGGCCATGGCTCTATCTCCCTCTCCAACTTTCACTGACTAAGACAAGTGTGGGAGTTGGAGAGAGGAGTTAGAGGCAGACTGCCTTTGCTTCTTTTGTGCATTTTACAAAACTTAGACTATACTAAAATAGCCTTTAATTTCTACATCTTATAGAGTGCTTGTATAGATATTATCATATTTGCCACTTGATATTTTATCGCCTGCTTGGGCGTTTTTTGTGATTCTTTTTTCTCCGAACTCACGGGAGTCCAGACTACGTAGGGGTGCAGTCATATTTTCTATTTTCCTAGTTGGGTAGCACTAGTTTTAGTTGGAAGTGGGTCAGTCAAAAAATGCCTAGAGGCTTCCTGAATTCTGTTGCCCAATGGGGGATACAAAATTATAAGTTATAGGCCCACCCTCTACGGTGCCCATTTTCAACGAATATGGGTTCATTTATTGGGAAACCATGATGACAGGAGCTTTCTGTGAAAAAATATACTAGGGTATTGTCTGTGGACAAGTGAAACGTCCACCACAAGGTTTCCCACCATGGTTCAGTGGAGTGAGGTTTTTCTACAGCAACATCTGCTCAAACGGATGAGGCAGACGATGGGGAGAGCAATGTGTCCCAAAAAGGGAAAGGGAAGGATACACCTTTTACTCCTATTGCCACGCCACCTAGAGAGGCGGCGGTTAAGCCTAAGGAAAACAATATTCAAACGTGGGAATACACAAACATGGTTGCCACGCATTTCATTCTGAGGCACCTTACTCAAGCTTTGGTAACCTCCCATCTTCACATTCTCAAGGCCGAGGAGTTGTGGGGGACTTTAGTGAATGTCTATAAAGCAGGTACCATTCAAGAGCTCCGGTTGGTTGAGCAAAGGTTAGGGGATTATACTTACAAAGGGGGAAAAATGTTAGACTAGTGTAATGATCTCTCTTGTTTGTATATGGATATGGAGAGTGCCAGGAGGACACGTACAATGAAGATAAAAGTCAACACCCTCATCATTAAGTTGCCTGATCAGTATGAGAACATAGTGTACCGAGTGCACAAAATGGATAACAATTCTTCGGAGTGGAATACGGTGGTCCGGATAATCTTTGTATAGGAGAACACTATTGAGATTCGGAGAGGAGGAAAGTGTATTCAAGCTCTAGTTGCCAAAACACACCGGTGGAGGCAGGATGCGAGGAAGCTGTACAACAGCTTCAAAGGAGAAAGAGATCAGTTATGAGGACCAAGGCCCCCAAAGGGTCTTTGTCATTTTTGCAAAAAACCGTGACATTTTATGGCGGAATGTACCAAGCTGTTGGAGCTGAGGCTGCAAGAGAACCCTAGAGGGGGTTCTTCCGGAGGGAAAGAAAAGGCACTTATGGCCACACAAGTGAAAGGGGAGACCGAGGAGGCAAGTCCTCTGAGGAGGAGGATGAGGAGCTCTTTCTTGACGAAATTCTGGAAAGGAACGATATCCCTCGAAAACAAAAGTGTGCTCTTGGAGCCATTCGAGAAGCTCCACAAGAATGATGGATCATCGATTTAGGTGCATCCATGCATATGTGTCATGACAGGCACCTCTTTACTAAGCTAAAAAAGATCCGTACCGTAGAGATAGAATACGAGGATGGGAGAGTAGTTATCACAGATCTAGTTGGTTCGGCAGATCTGAAAGTCTTAGTGGAGGGTAACACGTCTATGCACACCTTCTCAGATGTACTCTACATTCTCTAGATGAATACAAATCTTGTCTCTACCTTTGTATTAGATGATAAGGAATTTGCTACCTTCACTAAAAAGGGAGTCTTCACAGCGAAGTATCCGGATAAAGTCTACTTCACTGTAGATAAGGGTAGCCAATGAATGTTTAGGCTTAACCTGAGTAATGAAAAGAAAAATGCTTACTATGTTGGTGTCCCAAACTTGATGATTTGGCATAAGCGGTTGGGGCATGTGCATTTTGATAGGCTGAGAGAAATGAAGAAGCTTGGTGTAGTAGAAGGCATTCAATTTGGAGATAATGAAATGATGGATGAATGTAGTGGCTTTGCCCAAGGTAAGGCGCACCGACTCCCCTTTCCCAAAATTGCCACATATAGAGGTGAGAAAGTACTAGATCTGGTCCACATGGATATTTGGGGACCGGCAAAAGTATCTTCGGTTGGAGGGAAGAGGTTTATGATGGCAAAAACTGATGATCGGTCTAGATACTCTTGAGTCTACTACGTAAAAACAAAGTCTGAAACACCAACTTCCTTCAAAGAATATAAAGCCTAGAGTGAGAAGTTGCACAAAACCCCCATTAAGAGAATAACGAGTGATAATGGGGGAGAATATACCTATAACTAGTTTGAGGAATACTTGAGGTTTGAAGGAGTTCAACATCAAAAAATTGTAGCGAAAAATCCAAAACAAAATTGGGTAGCTGAGAGGTTGAACCAGACTCTATGAGATATTGTACGTAGTATGTTGGCCGACAAAAAGATAGGAAAAAAGTTTTGGGCAAAAACCATAAACTGTGCTAACTACATTAAAAATTGAGTCTTAACCTCAGCGGCGAAAGTTATGACACCTTATGAGATATGGGCTGGAAGGAAACCAAATATTTCATCTAAAGTATTCAGTAGTCAAGTTTTCAGTCTTCACAGGGATGAGAAAAATTGGAAACTAGATGGTAAAGAGAAACTTGGATATTTTGTGGGATATGATGAGGATGTTAAGGGATATAAAGTCTATGATTTAGCCAATCAAGATATCATTCTGGTAAAGTACTTAGTTTTTATGGATGAAGGAAAGTCATTTGATCCCTTCAAATTTACTAAGAAGATAAGAATCAGTTTTGAGTTTGAGAGTGAGGAGGACTCGGATCTACCCGAAAGAGACGTGAGTGAAAAAGTGATTGCAAATTTAAGGGAGGTTCAAGATATGGGAGATATACCCGAAGCTCCCCATATCCCTATGCACTCCGAGGAGATAGAGGAGTACGAGCCAGAACAAGCTTCCACGGATAGGGGAGCTAATGAGACAGTGAGAAGGAATCGGAGACTTCCCTCTATTCCAGCTTCGAATTTGGAGGGAGGACAAAGATGCAGCAAAAGGCTCGAAGAAAAACAGGTCGCTCACATAGTAACTAAGCTGTCTCCCTGATGAGCCTCACTCATACTCAGGGGCAATGAACAATCCGGGGAAAAATCACCCATACTCAGGGGCAATGAACAATCCGGGGAAAGGCAGATGGGTAAGAGCCATAAATGATAAGATGGCCTCTATCATGGAAGCAAATACTTGGGAACTAGTGGACTGTCCTCCAAACAGAAAAACCGATCGGGTGCAAATGGGTGTTTACAGTGAAACTGAACCCAGATAATACCATTGAAAGATATAAAGCTAGCTTGGTAGCAAAGGGGTTCATATAGAAAGAAGGAATAGACTATAAGGAGATTTTTGCTCCACTTGTTCAGATCCCATCAGTAAGGATTCTCCTCAATCTAGCAGCTGCGGAAGACATGGAAATACATCAGATGGATATTAAGACCGCCTTCCTCAATAGTGAGCTAGAGGAAGAAATCTTAATATTGCAACCAGAGGGATTTGTGGAGGAAGGAGAGGAGAGTAAAGTCTGCAGGCTCATAAAGTCCTTATATGGACTGAGCAAGCTCATAGAAGGTGGAATAAGAAACTATAAGAGTTTCTCATCAGTCTGGGATATATCCGCATTAGTTTTGACAATTCTATTTATATGTTTGAGGATGAGAATGGTGATATTCTCATTGCAATATATAGGATGTTTTTTTCGTGTTAAGTAAGACTATGGAAAAGATCAATAAATTAAAGAAAGATCTTAGAAGCAGATTTAACATGAAAGATTTAGGGGAGGCAAGATACATCTTGGGAATTCGAATAGAAAGAGATAGGGGGAAAAAAATAATTAGACTTACTCAAAAAAACGTTATAGGGAATATGCTTCAAAAATTCCAAATGGAAAAGGCAAACAGTTGTACCACTCCCATGGACTTGAAAAAAGTAAGTGATGGGAGTGTAGAAGGAGGAGTGATAATCTTAGATGATCAGATGAGTCTCGAAGAGAGACAATTTATGAAGACTATTCCTTACAAGCAGATTATAGGAAGCTTAATTTACTATATGAACTGTACTAGGCCATACATAGCGGCAACAGTTGGAGTCTTCAATATGAGTCTTAATGATCCTCGGAAGAGAGATTGGGAGGCAACTAAGAGAGTCATGAGATATCTGGTGAGAACCACAGATTTTTAGTTGCATTTAGGAGGGGAGCACACTGACATCACTACTTGGAGTAACGCCTGTTATGAAATGCACATATAAGAAGATGCACTTTTGGGAATGTGTTGAATATGGGGGAAGGTGCTTGGTGTTGGAGTAGCAAGCAACAAAAGGTGGTTGCTCAGTCCACTATGGAGGCTGAGTACATGGCCTCTTGTACTGCTGTGAAAGAGTTGATGTGGGTCAAGTATTTGTGGCAGGAACTGCGGTACATGAAGGAAGGAGTGCATGAAGTTTTCTGTGACAATCAGGCTTCCATTGCAATTTCAACATATCCAAAGCATCATTTCAAAGCTTAACATATGGACATAAGATTGAGCTTTGTGAGGGAAAAAATTGAAAACAAAATTGTCAATCTTGTGTATAGATATGATTGAGAAATGGTGGTTGATATGATGACCAAACTTGTGCTCTCTCCCAACCTAAAATATTGTAGAGAAAAGTATGGACTAAAATAGAAGTTGAAGTTAGACTAGAAATTAAGGGGAAAGTTGAAATCATTAGATTTAGGATATATTTTCTATGTCCAAATAAATTAAAATCAAAAGGAAAAACGTAGGCAGCCTGCCTCCACCTCCTCCCTTTAGCCCCAATACTTATTGTAGTCACTGAAGGAAATAGAGGGTGGTGGAGCCATGGCTGCCTCAGGTCCATAGGAATGACGGAAGAGTGACATAAGTCACTCTCAACAAAAAGGTGAGTCCGGCAAGACTCGAACCTCCGACCGGCAGAGCGAGGCATAGCCGTCAACTCTAACCGGTCTGTCATAGGAAAACGTTAGACTACATAGGATTTGAATTCTCTTAAACCACTGTTTAGGAACTCTAACCCGATTAATGAAATTACGCATGTTGAAGATAGAGACTAGTTAAAATATCGTGCGAACATGAACCCGCACGAAACAATTATACCGGACATTTCTTTCAACAGCTAGTATTAAAAGTCGATTGGATCCAACGACACATATCATCGCTGAGATCCCGGAATGGCCGCTTTTGCGGTTTTTGGGTATGACGTGACTTGGTGCCACGTGGCAAGATAGCATTTGGAAGCAGGAATCCCGAAAATCATGAGGACGAGTGCGATGGGTACAAGCATCCACTTCATGGCCTTGTTGTACATTGGTCGTACAGAAAGAACATCGGCTAGTACCTTTTTGTACTGTTCAGTCTTATGATTGCATTATACTTTAGTAGAAACGGGTTGTGAGAGGGGTTAAAGACTTAGAGAATTTAGGAGGTAGCCGCCTCTCTCCCACAAATCTTCTATAAATATTCACATCTTTGCCACTTGATATTTTATCGCCTGCTTGGGCGTTTTTTGTGATTCTATTTTCTGTGGACTCAAAAGAGTCTAGAATGCACAACGGTCCAATAACATTGTCTATTTTCCTAGTTAGGTAGTAGTGGTCTTAGTTGAAAGTGGGTCTGTCAAAAACTTCTTATAGGCTTCTTGAATTCTATAGTCCTATAGGGGATACAAAATTACAGGTTATGGGCCCACCCTCTAGGGTGCCCATCTTCAACAGATCCTGGTTCATTTATTGGGAAACTATGATAATAGGGGCTTTGTGTGAAAAACGATACTAGGGTATTGTCAGTGGACAAGTGAAACGTCCACCACAGGAAATCCCACCAGGGTTCAGTGGAGTGAGGTTTTCTACAACAACATCTTCTACAACAGATGAGGCAGACCAGCGGGGAGTAATGTGTCCAAAACGGGAAAGGGAAGGATACACCTCTTACTCTTATCGCCACGGCACCTGAAGTGGTTACCATTAAGTCCCAAGAAAACGATATTCAAACGTGGGGATACAGAAACATGGCTGCCAGACATTTCATTCTGAGGCACCTTACTCAAGCTTTGGTAACCTCCCATCTTCACATTCTCAAGTCCGAGGAGTTGTGGGGGACTTTAGTTGAGATCTATAAAGCTGGTACCATTCAAGAGCTCCAGTTGGCTGAGCAAAGGTTAGGGGATCATACTTACAAAGGGGAAAAAATGTTAGACTACGGTAATGATCTCTCTTGTTTGTATATGGAGATGGAGAGTACCGGGGAAACAAGTTTGATGAAGATAAAAGTCAACACCCTCATCATGAAGTTGCCTGATCAATATGAGAACATATTGTAACGAGTGCAAGAAATGGAAAACAATTTTTAGAAGTGGAATACAGTGGTCCGGATGATACTAATACAAGAGAACACTATTGAGATTCAGAGAGGAGGAAAGAGTATTCAAGCTCTACCTGCCAAAATGGATCGGTGGAGGAAGGATGCGAGGCAGCGGTACAACAGCTTTAAAGGAGAAAGAGATCAGTCAGGAGGACCAACGCCCCCAAAGGGTCTTTGTCATTTTTGCAAAACACCATGACACTTTATGGCGGAATTTACGAAGCTAATGGAGCTGAGGCTCCAAGAGAACCCAGGAGGGGGTTCTTCCAGAGGGAAGAAGAAGGCACTTGTGGTCACACAAGTGAAAAAGGAGACCTGTTAGATTTTGTAGAAATCTGGGATTCGGCATGTCCCACACTTTGGAAAATTGAGTCGGCCAAGGTTCGAACCTGGGACGTTTCCCTTCAGCTCCAAACGCACTACCACTGTGCCACCTGCTCGATGTAAAGACTGGCGGGTTTGTACACATTTATTACGGGCCGCTCGGGATATTCCATATTGTACCCCGTATTGGACTGGCTTCACGTGCCAATCCAACACCCCCCTTCACGGGAAAGTCGGTCAAACCATCCCCAATCCCGCTAGCTCTGATACCATTTCTGAGGATCATTATCTAGCATGAATATCTTACTTCCAAAAACCTTGAAGTAACTTATATTTGGTTTTTGTCCTGTCCACATTTCGCACAGAGTTTTATCTATTATTGCCTTTAATTTAACCTGTTTCTCACATAAGCTGCACAATTCATAGCCTCTGCCCAAAATTTGAACTCTATGTCCATATCACCCATCATTGATCTAGCACACTCTGATATGGTCATATTCATCTTTTCTGAAACAACGTTTTATTCTGGAGAATAACGAACGGTTATTCGACGTGAGATTCCTTGCAATTTTAGGAATTCTGCAAACTCATTAAAAATGTACTCCCCTCTATTATCAAATTTGAATCCCGTTATCTTTCTCCCATACATATTTTTAACCCCAGCCTTATACTCTTTAAATTTTGCAAAGATTTCATCCTTACTTTTCAAAAAATAAACTGTAGTAAATCTACTATAGTCATCCGTAAAGGTAAGCATAAACTTATCACCTTGTATAGATGGATACCTAGATGGCCCCCATACATCTGAATAAATTAGTTCTAGCACCCTGCTACTTTTTTAATCAGTTTGCGAAGGGAAAGGCAACTTCTGATTTTTTCCCATTGCACAACCGTCGCATACATTTGATGATGGTTTCTAACTTATTTTTACCCATTCCACCATTTTTCTGATTTACCATCTTTTCTAATCTATCATAATTCACATGTCCATGTTAATGCCATAAATCACAATCATTGATTACATTGGAGTACATAACATCATTCTCATTATTATTTGCAAGGCTCAACCGGTACAAGTTGTTCCCTCCAATAAAACTCTCTTCAGCTATTTTCCCATTCTTGCTCACTTTTTTCTTCCCATTCTCAGATATAGTTCCAAAACCTTTCTTTCTACAACTGACGTTGAGAAAAAAATCCTTTTAAATGTTGGTACATGCAACACATCTTCCGAAACCCTTTTGATAGCCTTTCATTCTACGTTCATCATCAATGACACCCTTCCCTTATCTTTGGACTCAACGAAAGTATCATCACTAAAATAAACTTTGACAGGGGAGGTAGATTGAATACTCTCAAACAGTTGGCGACTGCCGCACATGTGTGCAGATACACTAACGTCTATTATACATTCGTCTTCCTCCATGCCTTCCGTTGCTTATGCCATTGCAAAGTATATCGTTTCGCTGTTGTCGAGAAAGCAGCTCACGTCCTTCTCTTGAAGTGCGTTGGAAAATGTTGTTGGTCGTCCACTTGGTTGAGATGGCACTCGACTTTCGTCCCATCCAGAACGGAAATTTCCTGTAGCTTTCGCTTTGTTGTAGGCATTACACGGTCTGAAAACATGTCATTTTTCACCACAATAATAACATGTCAAAGATGACCATCTATGACCACTTCCTTTGCCACTACCAATTGTAGAATTTGAAAATTGGTTAGCAACTGTTTGAACACACTTACTACTACCTCTTTGTGAAATCAGGTTAGCTTTTTCCCTCAAAATAAACTGAATTGCTAATGTTGTGTTCCACTGACGTTGTGGAAGAGCCCTAAGCCTATCCATGGCTCCATCATATTCATCGGGTAAAGTTCTCATCAACAACATAGAGTGTTGAAGTGGTGAAAAGTCCCCACCTGCACTTGTACTTTGAAGGAACAACCTTTTCATAGCATGGCAATGATCTGACATACTACTTCCAGAATACTTAAATTCAAAAATCTGTGTGGCTATGTTAGTCTAGACAATAACATCTAGCTGAACATACATTAGACGTACACTAAACCAAACTTCTGAAGCTTTCTTCATCTCAAGATATGACATTACCAAATCTATTGTCATTGTGTGTTTCAAGACGTTGAGGCAGTGGAGATTCTTCTTTCTCCAATTCGGTGCAGTCTCATCGGCAATTCCTTCCACAATAGGTGACAAGTCCCTCTCCTCGAAATATGAGCTCAACATATCTTCCAAGTATAAATAGTATGTTCAATAAAAAATAGGCAATTTGGGCGGTGGGCCCATAACCTGTTGAAAGTCACGGGCATTTTGACTTGGTTGTGATCCACTCCCACTAGGAGTCATACTTGCACTAGCGAGAACAGAGCCATTAGTAGACATGACAGCAGAAGCAAACCCAAAGAGAAATACCTAGTAGACTAGATCTATATTGTAAGATATGTAACTTCAAATGAGAGAGGTCTTTCAACCAGACAAATATATACCACAACCAAATCAAAGACAATAGAACACAATACACCTTAAAGTGCACTTAGTGCTCTCATTTCATTACTCGAAAAAGCTTCCGTCACCGTTAGAGGCTCTTCTAGGTGTGCTGAGTGAGCAAAAGCTGCAGCGGAAGCGTGGTGGGCCCATAATCTGTTGAAAGTCATGGGCATTCTGACTTGGTTGTGATCCACTCCCACTAGGAGTCACTCTTGCACTAGCGAGAACATAGCCATTTGTAGACATGACAGCAGAAGCAAACCCAAAGAGAAATACCTAGTAGACTAGATCTAAATTGTAAGATATGTAACTTCAAATGAGAGAGGTCTTTAAACCAGACAAATATATACCACAGCCAAATCAAGGACAATAGAACACAATACACCTTAAAGTGCACTTAGTGCTCTTATTTCCTAGACTCTGTATAGAATGTATATTTTGTATCAAACCAATTGTTCCTAATTGAACTAAATACTCAAAAGATCTAGAAATAATCTAAAACGTATGTACAAGGTTCCCCTAAAAATCTACTGACAAAAATCTAAGTACTTGGACCAGAATTATCTAGTAATAATATCTACACCCTAAAAATCTGAGAGATATGTTTCACGTCTACATTCATAGGCGGTCGTACACACTAATTTACTCAAAGATAACTACTCGAGTATATACTAAAAAGTACATACCAAATATAGCAAATATTGAATAGTTGGTGGTTCAAAAATATTATACGTTTTGGACTCTAATTTCTAAGACTTCCTAAAGCTTACTTTTCAATAAGACCGAAGAGGACGAGTCCTCTGAGGAGGAGGATGGATTCCTGTTTTTTGACGAAAAATCTAGAGGAGAATGAGATCCCTCGAAAACAGAAGTGTGCTATTGGAGCCATTCGGGAAGCTCCAGAAGAATGATGGATCATCGATTCAGGTGCATCCATGCATATGTGACATGAGAGGCACCTCTTTATCAAGCTAAGAAAGATCCATACCGTAGAGATAGAATATGGGGATGAGAGATTAGTTACCACAGATCTAGTGGGTTCGGTAGATGTGAAAGTTTTAGTGGAGAGTAAGACAATTATACTCACCTTCTCAGATGTACTCTACATTCCTCAGCTGAATAAAAATCTTGTCTCTACCTCAGTATTAGATGATAAAGAATTTGATACCTTCACTAAAAAGGGAGTCTTCACAGCTAAGTATCGGGATGAAGTTTACTTAACTGCAGATAAGGGTAGCCAATTAATGTTTAGGCTTAAACTGGGTAATGAAAAGAAACATGCTAACTATGTTGGTTCCCAAACTTGATGATTTGGCATAAGCGGTTGGGGCATGTGAATTTTGATAGGCTAAGAGAAATGAAGAAGCTTGGTGTAGTAGAAGGCATTCAATTTGGAGATAATGAAATGATGGATGATTGTAGTGGCTTTGCCCAAGGTAAGGCGCACCGACTCCCCTTTCTCAAAATTGCCACATATAGAGGTGAGAAAGTACTAGATCTGGTCCACAAAGATATTTGGGAACAGGCAAAAGTACATTCGGTTGGAGGGAAGAGGTTTATGATGACAATTACTAATGACCAGTTTAGATACTCTAAAGTCTACTTCCTTAAAGCAAAGTCTAAAACACCAACTTACTTCAAAGAATATAAAGCCTAGAGTGAGAAGTTGCACGGAATCCCAATTACGAGAACAAGAAGTGATAATGGGGTAGAATATACCTATAACTAGTTTGTAATGAAATTAATAGATTTCTTGAGTATTTTCTAGGTTTAAAATGTAAGTATAAAAGAAAAAGAAAAAGGACAGACAGCCTGCCTACACCTCCTCTCTCTAGCCCCTATACTTGTTGTAGTCACTGAAGGATAGAGAGAGTGGTTGATCCATGGCTGCCTTAGTTCAACAGGCAGATACTTTTAAGGCTACTAAAAATATACCTAACAGACTCGGGATTTGATCCCGGTACTTGCGGTTCGTCAAGCTGGCCGATAGCGGTCAGCTTTATCCTACTAGACTATGACCAATGCTAAATGCTATAGTATGTGATAGATATATATATACTTAGGAAGGAGAAAATCATTTAACTAAAATTGTGTACGGCGTACATGGATACAGTTTTATAAATGTACAAATTCAAAACGGATACCACGCATTTTGTTTTGACAACGAAACAAATGTCGCGCAAGTATTTTTTACAGCCAAGATTGCGTCTCGCTGCGAATCCAACGGCGCACATCATCGCCAAACTCTTGGAGTAGTCACTTTGGCGTTTAGTGACGTGGCAAGACGTGGAGCCACGTGGAGAGATGACATTCAGTCATACGAATTCCGAGGAATGTACGGACGAGTGAAAAGGAGACACGCGTCCGCTTAATAGTCCTGTCGTACATAGGCCGTACAAAAGGTACACCGGCAGTAGTACTTTTTGGTACGGTACAGTAATATGATTGGTCCGTACTTCAGTAGATAGAAGTTATTAGAGGAAATCAGGACTTAGAAATTTTTGGTAGGTAGTCACCTCTCCCTTTGAGAGTTTGTACAAATTGGCAATTTTACTGCTTCATAACTAGTCGGCTGGTTGGCCGTTTTCAGTGATTCTTTTTGCTACAGACTCAAGGGAGTCCAGACTGCACAATGGTGTTGTCAAATTGTCAGTGTGAATTTTTGGGCAGCAGTGGCTGTGGGTCAAAGTGGGCTAGTTAACAACCATCTAGAGGCTTCCTGTATTCTGTAGTCCAATGGAGGACACAGAATTGCAGGTTATGGGCCCATCCTCTGTTGAAATTTATAGATTTCTAGAGTATTTTCTAGGTTTAAATATGTTTTTATAAAACGAAAAGAAAAAGGACAGATAGCTTTTCTCCACCTCCGCTCTCTAGCTCCCATACTTGTTGTAGTCACTGAAGGTAAGAGAGAGAGGTTGATCCATGGCTGCCTTAGTTCAACAAACAGCTATTTTTAGTAGGTTACTAAAAATATACTTGACGGACCAGAGATTTGATCCCGGTACATACGGTTCTTCAAGATGACCCGTAGCAGTCAGTTTTATCAAATAGACTAGGACCAATGCTAAATGCTATGGTATGTGATAGATATATATATAGTTCGAGTGGATAAAATTCATTTACCTAGAACTGTTTACGGCGTACATAGATACAGTTTTATAAAGTACGCCGTACGACGCTAATTCAAAACGGATACCACGCATTTTATTTCGACATCGGAACAAATGTCGCGCAAGTATTTATTACGGCTAAGATTGCGTTTCGCATAAAATCCAACGGCGCACATCATCGCCGAAATCCCGGAGTGGTCACTTTGGTGTTTTGTGACGTGGCATGACCTGGAGCCACGTGGAGAGATGACATTCGGTCATAGGAATTCCGAGGAACGTACGGACGAGTGAAAAGCGGACACGCGTCCACTTGATAGCCTTGTCGTAGATAGGCCATACAAAAGGTACATCGGCAGTAGTATTTTTGTTTACGATACAGTAATCTGATTGGTCCGTACTTCAGTAGATAGGAGTTATTAGAGAGAATCAGGACTTAGAAAATTTTGGTAGGTAGTCACCTCTCCCTTTGAGAGTTTGTACACATTGGCATTTTTTACTGCCTCATAACTTATCGGCTGGTTGGCCGTTTTCAGTGATTCTTTTTGCTATGGACTCAGGGGAGTCCAGGCTGCACAGGGGTGCAATCAAACTGTCAGTTTGCCTTCTAGGGCAGAAGTGGTCGTGGTTTAAAGTGGGTGAGTTAAATACTATCTAGAGGCTTCCTGTATTCTGTAGTCCAATGGAGGACACATAATTGCATTCTCTAGGGTGCCCACTTTCAATGGATCTGGGTTCATCTATTGGGACGCCATGTTGATGGGAGCTTTGTGTGAAAAACGATACTGGGGTATCGTCAATGGACAAGTGAAACGTCCACCTTCGGGAACTCCGCCAAGATTTGGAGGAGTAAGGTTTTCTGCAGCAGCGACTGCTTCCGCGGAGGAGGCAGATGATGGGGACAGCAGTGTGTCCGAAAAGGGGAAAGGGAAGGAGACACCCCTCACCCCTATTGCCATGGCACCAGGAGCGGCGGTCGTGAAGACAGTGGAGAACGATGTTCAAATGTGGAAAGACATAAACATGTTTGCCAAGAACTTCATTCTAAGGCATCTCACTCAAGCATTGGCCACCTCTCACCTTAATATTTACAAGGCAGAGGAGTTGTGGGAAAGTTTGGTGGAGATCTATAGAGCTGTTACCATTCAAAAGCTCCAGTTGGCTGAGCAAAAGCTAGTGAGTTACACGTACAAAGGAGGAAAGATGTTAGATTATTGCAATGATCTTTGTTGTTTGTATATAAAGATGGAAAGTGCTGGTTGGACAGGCACAATGAAAATGAAAGTAAACACTCTCATCATGAAGTTACCAAACGAGTATGAGAACTTAGTGTACCGAGTACAAGAAATGACTGATAGTTCAGGGAAGTGGAACACAGTGGTCAAGATGATACTTCTGCAGGAAAATACCATGGAGATCAGGGGAGGTGGAAAGAGCGTTGAAGCTCTAGCCGCCGGAGGGGACAGGTGGAGACCGAAACCGAAAAAACCATACAAAAGAGAAAGAGTCCAACTTGGAGGACCGAGGCCCCCAAAGGGCTTATGTCATTTTTGCAAAAAGCCAGGGCACTTTATCGCGGATTGTGCCAAGCTAGCAGAGTTGAGGCTCAAAGAGAACCTAGGAGGGGGTTCTTCCGAAGAGAAGAAAAATGCACTTTTGGTCACAAAGGTGAAAGGAGACAGGAAGACGAGTCCTCTGAGGAGGATGGGGAGCTTCTTCTTGACAAGAGTTTGGAGGAGAAGGAGATCCCTCGGAGACGAAAGTGTGCCCTTGGAGCAATTCGGGAAGCTCCACAGGAAGGATGGATCATCGACTCAGGTGCATCCATGAATATATGTCGTGACAAGGACCTCTTCACTAAGCTAAGGAAAATCCCTACTGTAGAAATAGAGTATGGGGATGGGAGAGTTGTTACTACAGATCTAGTGGGATCAGTTGACCTGAAAGTTTTAGTGGGGGGTAAGACTTCTATTCTCACTTTATCAGATGTGCTTTATATTCCTCAGCTGAGTAAAAATCTTGTTTTTACATCTGTGTTAGATGACAAAGAGTTTGATACTTTCACTAGAAAGGGAGTTTTTACAGCCAAGTATGGGGATGAAGTTTACTTCACTGGAGATAAGGGTAGTCAAGGAATGTTTAGGCTTAACCTGAGTAATGAAAAGAAGAATGCTTACTATGTTGGTGCCCAAAATTGATGATTTGGCATAAGCGGTTGGGGCATGTGCATTTTGATACGTTGACGGAGATGAACAAGCTGGGTGTGGTAGAAGGCATTCAGTTTAGTGATAATGAAATGGTGGAAGATTGTAGTGGTTGTGCCCAATGAAAAACTCACAGACTTCCTTTTCCAAAAGCCGCCAGATATAGGGGGGAAAAAATACTAGATTTGATCCACACAAATATCTGGGGACCAGCAAGGGTACCCTCTGTTGGAGGGAAAAGATATATGTTGACAATCACTAATGATTGGTCTAGATACTCTAGAGTATATTTTCTAAAAACAAAGTCAGAAACACCAACTTACTTCAAAGAATACAAAGCCTGGAGTGAGAAGTTGCATGGAACCCCCATTAAGAGAATAAGGAGTGATAATGGGGGAGAGTATACCTCTAACCAATTTGAGGAAAAAATAAGAGATGAGGGAGTTCAACACAAACTTTACCACATAATCCGGAACAAAATGGTGTAGCAGAAAGGCTAAACCGAACACTAGGAGATAGTGTATGCAGTATGTTGGCTGACAAGAAAATATCAAAGAGATTTTGGGCAGAAGCCATGAACTGTGCCAATTACATTAAAAATAGAGTCCTCACATCAGCAGTCAAAGGTATGACACCTTATGAGAGATGGGTTGGAAGAAAACCAAATATCTCTCACCTTAAAGTTTTTGGTAGTCAAGTTTACAGTCTAGATACGGATAAGAAAAACTGGAAACTTGATGCTAAGGGAAAACCTGGATATTTTGTGGGATATGATGAGGATGTTAAGGGATATACAGTTTATGACTTAGCAAAGCAAGATATCATTCTGGTAAAACACCTAGTTGTCATGGATGAAGGAAAGTCAATTGACCCCTTTAAATATACTAAGAAGATAAGAATCAGGTTTGAGTCCGAGAGTGAGGAGAACTCTGTTTTTCCCGAAAAGGACATGAGTGATACCGTGATTGCAGATTCAGGGGAGATCCAAGATACACGAGAGCTACCAGATACCCCACATATTCCCATGGATTTCGAGGAGACAGAAGAAGAGGAATCGGAACCATCTTCCATGAATAGAGGAGCTAATGAGACACTAAGGAGGAACCCAAGACTTCCCTCTATTCCAGCTTCGGAATTTGAAGGAGGGAGAAGGAGCAGCAAAAGGCTACAAGAGAAACAGGCGGCTCATAAGGTAACTAAGCTATCACATCCTGATGAGACTCAGTCATACTTGGAGGCAGTGAAAAGTCCAGAAAAGGACAGATGGATCAAGGCCATAAATGATGAAATGGCTTCCATCATGGAAGCAAATACTTGGGAACTAGCGGATTGCCCTCTAGACAGAAAACCTATTGGGTGTAAATGGGTCTTTAAACTAAAACTAAACCCTGACAATACCATCGAAAGATATAAGGCTCGTTTGGTGGCAAAGGGTTTCACCCAAAAGGAGGGGATTGACTATGAGGAGACATTCGCCCTAGTTGTTCATTTCCCATCAGTCAGGATTCTCCTCAGTCTAGCAGCAGCGGAAGACATGGAAATTCATCAGATGGACATTGAGACCGCCTTCCTCAATGGTTAGTTAGAGGAAGAAATCTTCATGAGGCAACCAGAAGGATTTGTGGAGAATGGAGAAGAGAGTAAAGTCTGCAGGCTCATAAAATCCTTATATGGACTTAAGCAGGCTCCACGACAATGGAATAAGAAACTAGATGAGTTTCTAACTGGTCTAGGATATATCAGGATCAGCTCTGACCATTCTATCTATATGTTTGAGGATAAGAATGGTGTGGTCTTTATTGCAATTTATGTGGATGATCCGCTGGTGTTAAGTAAGTCTTTGGAAAATATCAATAAGTTGAAGAAAGATCTTAGAAGCAGACTTGACATGAAAGATTTAGGGGAGGCAAGATATATTTTGGGAATTCAAATGGAAAAAGATAGAGGTAAAAAGATCATAAGACTTACTCAGAAAGAAGCAATAGGAAATATGCTTGAGAAATTTCAAATGGAGAAAGCAAACAGCTGTACCACTCCCCTGGACTTGCAAAAGTAAGTGATGTGAGTGTAGAAGGAGGAGTGATAATCTTAGATTATCAGATGAGTCCAGACAAGAGAGGGTTTCTGAAGTCTATTCCTTACAAACAGGTCGTAGAAAGTTTGATCTACTTTATAAACTGTACAAGGCCAGACATAGCGGCAGCAATAGAAGTCATCAGTAGGAGTCTAAACGATCGTAAAAAGAGAGATTGGGAGGCAGTCAAGAGAGTCATGAGATATCAAGTTAGAACCAGAGAATTATGGTTGCATTTGGGAGGGGAGCATTCTGATATCACCACTTGGAATGATGCCAGTTATGGGGATGCACCTTTGAGAAGATGCACTTCTGGATATGTTTTGTATATGGGGGAAGGTGCTTGCTGTTGGAGCAGTAAGCAACAAAAGGTGGTCGCTCAATCTATTATGGAGGCTGAGTATATGGCGTCTTGTTTTGCTGTAAAAGAACTAATGTGGGTGAAGTCATTATTGCAAGAACTGGGATATATGAAGGAGGGAGTGCATGAAATATTTTGTGATAATCAAGCTGCAATCGCAATTTCAGCCAATCCAAAACACCATTTCAAAGCAAAAACATGGACATAAAATTAAGCTTCGTAAGAGAAAAAGTTGAAAATAAAATTTCAAATCTTGTGTATAGACCTGATGAAGAAATGGTGGCTGACATGATGACCAAACCTGTGCCCTCTCCTAAATAAAAATATTGTCAGGAAAAGTGCGGGTTGAAAGAAAAAATAAAATTAGACTAGAAAATAAGGGGAGTGTTGAAATTAATAGATTTCTTGAGTATTTTCTAGGTTTAAAATGTTATTATAAAAGAAAAAGAAAAAGGACAGACAGCCTGCCTACACCTCCTCTCTCTAGCCCCCATACTTGTTGTAGTCACTGAAGGATATAGAGAGTGGTTGATCCATGGCTGCCTTAGTTCAACAGGCAGATATTTTTAAGGCTACTAAAAATATACCCGACGGACCCGAGATTTGATCCCGGTTCCTGCGGTTCGTCAAGCTAGCCGATAGCCGTCACCTTTATCCTACTAGACTATGGCCAATGCTAAATGCTATAGTATGTGATAGATATATATATATTTAGGAAGGAGAAAATCCATTTAACTAAAACTGTGTACGGCGTATATGGATACAATTTTATAAATGTACAAATTCAAAACGGATACCACGCATTTGGTTTCGACAACGAAACAAATATCACGCAAGTATTTATTACAGCCAAGATTGCGTCTCGCTGCAAATCCAACGGCGCACATCATCGCCAAACTCTTGGAGTAGTCACTTTGGCGTTTAGTGACGTGGCATGACCTGGAGCCACGTGGAGAGATGACATTCGGTCATAGGAATTCCGAGGAATGTACGGACGAGTGAAAAGGAGACACGCGTCCGCTTAATAGTCCTGTCGTACATAGGCCGTACAAAAGGTACACCGGCAGTAGTACTTTTTGGTACGGTACAGTAATTTGATTGGTCCGTACTTCAGTAGATAGAAGTTATTAGAGGAAATCAGGACTTAGAAATTTTTGGTAGGTAGTCACCTCTCCCTTTGAGAGTTTGTACAAATTGGCAATTTTACTGCTTCATAACTAATCGGCTGGTTGGCCGTTTTCAGTGATTCTTTTTGCTACAGACTCAGGGGAGTCCAGGCTGCACAATGGTGCTGTCAAGTTGTCAGTGTGAATTTTTGGGCAGTTGTGGCTGTGGGTTAAAGTGGGCTAGTTAGCAACTATCTAGAGGCTTCATGTATTGTGTAGTACAATGGAGAACACAGAATTGCAATTTGAGGAATACTTGAGGTTTGAAGGAGTTCAGCATCAAAAAATTGTAGCGAAAAATCCAAAAAAAAATAGGGTAGCTAAGAGGCTGAACCGGACTCTATGAGATAGTGTACCTAGTATGTTGGCCGACAAAAAGATAGGAAAAGGGGTTTTGGGCAAAAATCATGAACTTTGCTAAATACATTGAGAATAGAGTCTTAACCTCAGCCGTGAAAGGTATGGCACCTTATTAGAGATCGGTTGGAAGGAAACCAGATATTTCTCACGTGAAAGTATTCGGTAGTCAAGTT
The DNA here is from genome assembly GCA_037447655.1 of Zygnema cylindricum. Classification (NCBI taxonomy): domain Eukaryota; kingdom Viridiplantae; phylum Streptophyta; class Zygnematophyceae; order Zygnematales; family Zygnemataceae; genus Zygnema; species Zygnema cylindricum. Next base: position 289,680 of record JBBHKE010001694.1, read on the forward strand.
TTCAGTCTTCACACGGATAGGAAAAACTGGAAACTAGATGGTTAAGGGAAACTTGAATATTTTGTGGGATAGGATGAGGATATCAAATGATATAGATTCTATGACTTAGCTAATCAAGATATCATTATGGTAAAGTACATACTTGTCATGGATGAAGGAAAGTCATTTGATCCCTTCAAATATACTAAGAAGATAAGAAGCAGTTTTGAGTCCGAGAGTGAGGAGGACTCGGATCTACTCGAAAGGGACGTGAGTGAAAAAGTGATTGCAGATTCAAGGGAGGTCCGAGATAGGGGAGATATACCGAAAGCTCCCCCTATCCCTATCCACTCTAAGGAGATAGAGGAGGAGGAGCCAAAACTAGCTTCCATGGATAGGGGAGCCGATGAGACAGTGAAAAGAATAGGAGACTTCCCTCCATTCCAACTTCGGATTTTGAGGGAAGACAATGAAGCAGCAAAAGGCTCCAAGAAAAACAGGCCGCTCACAAAGAAACTTAATTGTCTCACCTTGATGAGCCCAAGTCATACTCAGAGGCAATGAACAATTCGGAGAAAGACAAATGGGTAAAAGCCATAAATGATGAGATGGCCTCCATCATGGAAGCAAATACTTTGGAACTGGTGGACTGTCCTCTGGACAGAAAACCGATTGTTGATATTTGAGTATATTCTAGGTCTTTATTAGGATAGAAAAAGAGCAGAGGTAGTCTTCCTCTGACTCCCTTCTCCAAGCCCCCACCCTTGTTGTAGTCACTGAAAGCTGGAAAGGGAGCTAGAGCCATGGCTGCCTAATCACTCCAAAGAGACGTGTGTAGATAAATGGTAGATTTACTAAAATGGATATTGACGGACCCAGGATTTGATCTTGGTACCTGCCGTCTGTCAATATTCAGATAGCCGGTAGCTTTGTCAGTGTAGTCTAGACTAGTACTAACACATATCAGGTTTGATAAATACTTAAATAGTTACACGTAGACTAGTTCATTTAACAAGAAATATAAACGTAATGCATAGATACAGTTGTAGATAGTACAGAGTACGGTTTTATGTATTGAATGAAACGGATACCACGCATTTGTTTCGACCGCGAAACAAATATCGCGCGTCTATTTTCAACGGCTAGAAATATAGCCGGATTTGATTGGACGGCCACGATAGGCACCGCGATCGCGGAATATGTACTTTTAGCGTTTTACGGTCATCGCCACGTCAAGTGACACATGGTACGTGAACATTGGATTGGGGCGACTGCGGAGATTACGGGAACAAATCCGAACATGACATGTGTCGACATTTCAGCCATATTGTACGATGGTCGTACAGAAAGTACACCGACACCTGTACTTTTTTGTGCGACAGACTAAAGTGATTCGTGCCATACGTTAGTAGATACAGTCTTAGAGAGAGATAGGACTTAGAATATTTTTGGTAGGTAGCCGCCTCTCCTAGAAGGCATCTTGTATAAAAGGCAAACTTTGGCTAGCCATTACTATCAATTTACTTCACCATTTTCAGTGATTCTTTTTGCTGTCGGTTCAATGGAGTCCAGCCTACACAAGGGTGTTATCGGTCAGAGTTATTGCCTTCCAAGGTGGCTGCATTGATAAGGGAAATTCAAAGTGGGTGAATGTGTCCAAATCTCATATTCAAACTTTGCATTCTGTGGTGGAATTGAGCACACAGAAAGGCTTATTTCACAAAGGTGAAGCTCTAATAGGGTTTTGATTGTCGAGGGGTCAATCATTTAGGCTTATATAAACTTGGAGTTGGCACTATCTAGATTAGCTTCTTTTGATTTGTGAAATTTGTGTGGAAATGGAGCCCATAGAATTTCAGATATCGGGTGTAAATGGGTGTTTACACTGAAACTGAACCCATATAATACCATTGAAAGATATAAGGCTCACTTCGTAACAAAGGGGTTCACCCTGAAAAAAGGAATAGACTATCAGGAGACTTTTGCTCCAGTTGTTCAATTCCCATCAGTAAGGATTCTCTTCAATCTAGCAGCAAGGGAAAAAAATTGAAATACATCAGATGGATATTAAGAGCGCCTTCCTCAATGGTGAGCTAGAGGAAGAAATCTTCTTGCGGCAACCAAAGGTGTTTGTGGAGGAAAGAGAGGAAAGCAAAGTCTGTAGGCTCATAAAGTCTTTATAAAGACAAAAACATGCCCGTAGACAGTGGAACAAGAAGCTATAAGAGTTTCTCACCAGTCTGGGATATATCCGGATAAGTTTTGACCATTCTATTTATATGTTTGAGGATGAGAATGGTGTTATTTTCATTCGAATTTATGTGGATGATTTGTTGGTGTTAAGTAAGTTTATAGAAAATATCAATAAGAAATATCTTAGAACAAATTTAACATGAAGGATATAAAGGAGGCAAGATACATCTTGGGAATTCAAATGGAAATAGATAGGGGGAAAAATATTATCAGACTTACTCAAAAAAAAGTTATAGGGAATATGCTTGAGAAATTCCAGATGAAAATGGCAAACAGTTGTACCACTCCCATGGACTTGAAAATAGTGAGTGATGGGAGTGTAAAAGGAGGAGTGATAATCTTAGATGATCAGATGAGTCTAGAAGAGAGACAACTTATGAAGACTATTCCTTACAAGCAGGTTATAGGAAGCTTAATTTACTATATGAACTGTAGTAGGCAAAACATAGCGCCAGCAGTTGGAGTCTTCAATAGGAGTCTTAATGATCCTCGGAAGAGAGATTGGGAGGCAACTAAGAGAGTCATGAGATATCTGGTGAGAACCACAGATTTATAATTGCATTTGAGAGGGGAGCACACTGACATCACTACTTGGAGTGACGCTAGTTATGGTGATGCACATATGAGAAGATGCACTTTTGGGTATATGTTGTATATGGGGGAAGGTGTTTGGTGTTGGAGTAGCAAGCAACAAAAGGTGGTTGCTCAGTCCACTATGGAGGCTGAGTACATGGCCTCTTGTACTGCTGTGAAAGAGTTGATGTGGGTCAAGTATTTGTGGCAGGAACTGCGGTACATGAAGGAAGAAGTGCATGAAGTTTTCTGTGACAATCACGCTTCCATTGCAATTACAACATATCCAAAGCATCATTTCAAAGCTAAACATATGGACATAAGATTGAGCTTTGTGAGGGAAAAAGTTGAAAACAAAATTGTGAATCTTGTGTATAGGTCTGATTCAGAAATGGTGGTTGATATGATGACCAAACTTGTGCTCTCTCCCAAGCTAAAATATTGTAGAGAAAAGTATGGACTAAAATAGAAGTTGAAGTTAGACTAGAAATTAAGGGGAAAGTTGAAATCATTAGATTTAGGATATATTTTCTGTGTCCAAATAAATTAAAATCAAAAGGAAAAACGTAGGCAGCCTGCCTCCACCTCCTACCTTTAGCCCCAATACTATTGTAGTCACTGAAGGAAAGAGAGGGTGGTGGAGCCATGGCTGCCTCAGGCTCATAGACAGGACTAAAGAGTGACATAAGTCACTCTCTACAAAAAGGTGAGTCCGGGAAGACTCGAACCTTTGACAGGTAAAGCGAGGCGCAGCCGTCAGCTCTAACCGGTCCGTCTTAGGAATTCATTAGAATACATAGGGTTTGAATTCTCTTAAACCAGTGTTTAGGAACTCTAATCTGATTAACGCAATAACAGATAAGTACATACAGACTAGTTAAAATATCGTGCCAACATGATTTTGTACGAAACAAATGTACCAGACATATCTTTTAATAACTATTATTAAAAGCCGGTTTGGATCTAACGATACACATCATCGTCGAGATCCTGGAATGGCGGCTTTGGCAATTTTTGGGTATAAATGACCGGGTGCCACGTGGCAAGATAGTATTGGGAAGCAAGAATCTCGAAGAGCATGAGGACGAGTTTGAAAGAGACAGACATCCACTCCATGGCCTTGTTGTACACAGGCCGTACAGATAAGAGATCGGCCATGGTACCTTTGTGTACTGTAGAATCTTTTGATTGGAGCGTACTTTACGAGATACGGGTTGTGAGAGGGGTTTAGGACTTAAAGAATGTAGGAGATAGCCGCCTCTCTTCAAAGAGCTTGTTTAAATATTGTGCCACTTGATTTTTTATCGCCTGGTTGGGCGTTTTTTGTGATTATTTTTTCCTCGGACCTAGAGGAGTCCACACTGCACAAGGGTGCAGTCAGATTGTCTATTTCCTTGCTTTGGTAGCAATGGTCTTAGTTGAAAGTGGGTCAAGCAAAAAATGCCTAGAGGCTTCCTAAATTATGTAGTCCAAATGTGGATACAAAATTACAAAAATATGATAGAGATCTGAAGGGGAGGAAAGCATGGGCAAGCCTTGGCAGTTGAGACTGATTGGAGGAACAATGATCCCTGAAAACTGGTTGGAAACTACGGAGGGGGGTGGCAAAAAAATCAGTTTGATGAGTCTCATCAAAGGCTCCCAAGGGGCTGTGTCATCTATGTAAGAAACCGGCGCACTATATGCGAAGTGCTCTTAGCTAACCGAACTTTGGTTCAAGGCGGGGCATATCGGTGGACCTCGAAGAGGAAAAAAAAAGGCTCTTGTGATGTAGGTACATGAGGAGGAATCCGAGGACGAGGAAAATGATATCTTGTTGGATGAGGAGTTGGAGAGGAAGTTCGAGGTCGAGATTCCACGTAAGCAGAAATGTGCTTTCGGAGGATTCAAAGGTGAAGGGGGCTCGATTGTGGATTCAAGTGCCTCTATGCACATGTGTAAGGACAAACACACGTTCACAAAAATGAGAAAGATTTCCACTATAGAGATAGAGTATGGGGATGGGAGGGTAGTCAGTACTACTTTGGTATGATCAGTAGATCTAAAAGTCTTAGTAGGGGGAAAGACATCCATATTCCATTCAACTGCTAAAATATAATCTTAAAGCATAAAACCCACTCTACTTTATATATCGTACGAAATAAATGTAAATAAATGATTTAGGAGCGTGAAATAACTTGTTCAGGCGTCAAGTACTCAGATTTTGAAAAAAAAAAATGTTGGTTTCGGTTATCTAAAATTTTGACTTTTGCGACCTTTGCCCCATATTATTGAGAGAAGCGGCGGAAGGCGCGGCGCCTATTTTTGTCGCCCCCCTCTTAAACAAGTTAACGTACAAAGTACTAGATCGAACATCACTGCGGACCAAAAAATGTAACTCCCAATTATTTTTCTCTTTTTAATGAAGGCTTAACTCCCAATTTTGTCACCCCCTCTAACACATAAATGTCATAAAAAATCTGATGTCCTGTAAATCATTTCATAATGCCAAATTGTAACTGGATAGCGTAAACATTTACGCCAATGTCGCATGGGCACGCACTGAGTTTGTTCAGTAGATATCAAATGTACACAAAACATAAACTCCAATTTGTGGTGCCTCCTCAAAATAAGTGTAAAGTTCCATTTGGGAAAAAAATAAGGTTGTTTACTGAATGTCGTACAGTTTCGTACAGTGCAGTACCAATAATTTTTTTTTGTCAGAAAAAAAAGGCTACTAAATGACCAATTTGATTCTTCAAGGTTATGGGCGTAAACCTCGACCGTCAGATGCAGAATCAGATACGTCATCGGTCGAATGTTCTAGTTTGCTTCAAATGACCTGAAGGAGGTCAATTTCCAAAGCCTATACTCATTGCATTGCGCCTCGTGGAAAAGTACAAAAATGTCCACGACGAACGCGCGATCTGGTGCATATACATTGCATAGGCCATGTGCTTTCCGCCAGGGTGGATGCAAAGCCCCTAGAAGCCACGAGAAAATCTTTGACGGTAGATATTATTTCACGCTCCTGTTGCCATACACTAACCATTCTAACATTTTCGTACGCTTTTACAAATCTTATTTTCGTCCGCCCGTACAAATTTGATTCAATACATCGTACGAGTCACTTTTTATCTCCGCTGGTAACAAATATATGGTCATACCTTGCTGTTAAAGATTCTTTGAAGATTTTACAATATCGTCCTCGTCCACTACGTGGAACCAACTAACATGTGCCACGCTAAGAAAAGTCGGTTACTGACCCGACACAGTGGAACGATGACTTCAATAAACATATTTTTTACGTTTATTAACATTGTCTAATGGAACCACTGTCTAAATGAGCAAGTAACCGGACGTTGATTTTTCACGAAGTGAAACTGTCGCCCCTATTCACGTCATAATCTCTGTAATACACCAATTAACCTGTACCAAACTTGATGACGAACACCAAATCTATCGTACCAGAAAAATATTGAAAGATTGCCTAGTCGTTATACAAAATAATTGTTTTTTGCCTGACGATATATGACGACAACCAATACCGGCTGCCGTTGTTTCTCGAAGGTCTAAGAGGCACGTGATTTACGCCTTGTACGAAACATTTTATCCTCTGTTCACAAATACGCTCGAATCATATTTTGTAAATACGAATCTCCACGGCGTATATATCAATCCAAAACGATTCATTTAACCGCAATCTATTTTAAGAGGCCTTCATGATCTCCCCTTGGACTTGCACCCGTTACACCAAATCAAACTTTATCATAACTCCGCTGCGTCAATGTAATTCCACATCGTTTTTACCAATCCACATAGCGATTAAGGTAACCGCCGCACCAATGTAGGCTTCACTGTAACACTCAAACAATTTTGCCGTACTCCAAACTCCATGCGAAACATCACAGTACAACGCAAATAGTAATTAGCGTTATATACTCTAATTGCGTTAACCCTAATTTTGACACTATCACCCGGAATAGAATACATAATTCTAAATTATTATTTACATTATATAAGGTACCTTTTGAATCAACCTTAACAAATATTATTTAAATTGTTTAAGGTACTTTTGAATCAGCGTTAACAACTATAACATAGTGCAATTTTAGATAGTGTGGCGTATGGTCGAAGTCTTACCCTGTAAAATTGTACTTGCAGTTCTATGTGTTGTTTTGAAAAGTCAGTTTCGTGCTTAACTGCTAATTGGATTTAATATGGAGGTTTGAATAGATTCACGGATTGGAGGAGCGAAGGGTTTGATAAATAAAGTTACGTAAAAGATTCATTGAGTGGTGTGAACAAGCAATGACGAATGGACGGCGGATCGCGAAGCGATCCGATGTAAAATAAACGGAATGTTGAAATAGGCGCCGCCGGTACGGAGCAGCTGCGACGCAGTTAAGTCAACGCAGTTGCGGCTATCTTCATGATCCGTACGGAAAGCGCAGCCAGCGCAACTACGGATAATATGAATAGGATAGATTTCAAGTAGTGATGATTAAGCTTAGTGGTAGCTTAGTTTCTGACATACGAAGAGTACGGTGTAAATATTCTGTACAACAGAGGTTTGTCTTTTTGACTAGTTAGGTTATTAGAGTAGATACAGTACGGCTGGTATGCCTCCGTACTCTGAGTATAACTTGCAGGACTGAGATTATTTTATGTATCGCAGTCAAGTTAATCAAAGCTATGGCAAACTGTTTTCTGCATCTTTGACCTGTTGGTGTGATCACTCTGATTGGTGCTTTCATGTGAAACTTTGTGGAGTTATTCTATGATATAGAATCTATATGTGTGTGAAGTTTCATTGTATTCCAGTATCTCTGTAAGATTCTGTGATCAGTCTAAGTGGCTAGTTTGTGAAGCTGTCAGCTACATTTGGGAAACTCTAGAGCTTATATCTTCTAGATGCCTTGGTGGATTTGGCTGTAACTTTGAGAGTTTACAGTGTATATAATATACTGCATATTGGTGCAGTTTGAGATCATTTTGTTTATTGTGGAGTAATCTGTGTCGTCTGAAACACAGCTGTTTTTGAGGTAGTCTGTGGGTGTTTCCGTGAGTAATCCATGGCTGCAATAAGCTATGGACAACACTATGCACATATATGAATTGCATATATGAAGACAAAAACAAAAAGACACATATTGAATAAAAAAAAAAAATCAAAGAAAAAGTTAAAGAAAAGTCTTACCGTACAAAATTGTACTTACAGTTTTATGCATATATGTAAAGTGCATATATGAAGATAGAAAAAAAAACACTCACATTGAATAAACAAAAAAAAAAAAACAAAAAATAACATGAACAATAAAATATAAATATATATACAATTATATACATAAATAATATATAAAAAATGCATAATTTTAACAAAAAAAAAAATGTACTTAAAAATGAAAAAAATATAACATAATTTTTAATTAAAGAAAAAATTAAAAAAATACATAAAAATATATATATATTTATAAAATAGAAAAAAATGAAAATAAAATAAAAAAAAGAGTTTTAAATGGAAAAAAAATGAAAAAGTATTTTTTATATTTCTTTTTCCATGAATGTGGATTCTACATGATAACAAAATATTTTTTAATTTTTGGATAAAAAAACAAAAACAAAATTTTTATAAAAAGCTTTAAGTTTTTATATCATCCATAAATCTATGGGTGCAAATGGTCAAAATATGTAAGAATGTGCTATAAAGGTGAAAAAATGAAGAAAAAAAAATGGTGTTGACACCATTGACAAACACTTTCATTAATTTTTCATTATATGCAATTTTATGACTGCAATAAATTGTGGTTCAGCATCTAAGTGTGATATTGGTTTTTCAGGGCATTTTTATTGTAAAACATTATTTTTTCAATATACATTTTTTTTTACATTTTAAAACATTTTACAAGTGTTTTATTATGTGATAGATCTTAGTCTTGGTTCATGAATCGTGGTATTATTTGCGGTTTTCAGAGAACATTTTTCTTGTTTTTTGCTGTGTTTTGTTTTTGGTTGAATGGAAACATATCAGTTAGTGATAGTCTTCGAGTCCCATAAGGGGCCAATTTTTCATTCCTTGTCGTTGCAAATATGGAAAAAACTTATTTTAGATATCTGTCAGTCAGTCCCGGTCTTAAATTGTTCATGTTTTCTCTTGAATGAGTCGAAGGATTGTTACTTTTCTTAATTTTCCATAGACAATATTTTTGTACCTATGTAAGATTTGCTGATAGTTTTGGTTCATTCTTGGTTTGCAGGGATTAGGTCAAGCACCGGTTTCATCAACTTCCGGTACAAATAGTACATGCTGTGAAGATCTTCTTGTCTGTGATTAATCTTTTCAACTGAAAGGATCCAATGGGGTAAAGGATTTGGAAAGGAATTTTTTTCTTACAGTGGATTTATGTAAAGAGTAGTGACAGAGCAAAAGCATAATGGCTGAAACAGTTAATTGCACATATTCATAGTGATGTATAATGCTTAGTTTTCTCCTGTCTTTAGTATAATGGTTTTTGTACTAAACCAACGTATAAGTCGTTGGGAAAAAAAAAAAGTAAATTCGGATCATCCATTCTTGAGTTCTGAAAGCATTTAATTTTTTTAAGTCTTGAAAACCTGAAAGAGGATTTCGATGGACAGATCGAGTGAACATTTTGACGTTCATGTTTTCTGTGAAAATAATGTTTACCGGTTTTCAGTTTAAGTAAGACTTAAAAATTAACACTACAGAATCTGCAAGCAGTCTCTTTATACATTTTGTGACTGAATGATGGTTTTTCTTTCTCCTCTCATTCTTCTACTAGAATATGGTGCGAGAGATTAGAACTCGTTTCCAATAAAGCTTTTCCGCTTGTCGTATGTGCTAGACATTCCTGGATGGAATATTATGATTGTCGTATTGTTGTGGTTCTCTTTTCAAGTGAAACTGTCTGGTATTAGTAGTGTGCTCGTTTTTATTTTAGCATACTGACTGAACTTGCTTTTGTAGAAGTAAAATATTTAGCAAAAAGTAGTTGCATATGACTGGGAGTTTCGCTTTGGACCAGTTTTCAACAGTAGACGGTATTCTGATGGCAGCACAAAGTTCTAATGATGTACTGCAGAATAGCTGATTTGTACAGCCTGTACTGGCATATTTGTACACGTGTCGCACTGGCATTGGCAATGGAGTTGTTAAATAATTAGAGTTATTGAATTATTAGCGTAGACACTTAGATAAAGTTAACTATGTAAAATTGTGTTTTGAAATGCAGCAGTTTTTTTGTGGTTTAGACAATCAGTGTCATAAACAGTAGTTGGAAGATTTTTGATCAAAAGACCACTCTCAACTCGATTTAGAGATTAAGCTCTTATAGCTATCGGCCACGACATTTTTCCAGTGTTTTGAGGGAAAAAGTGGAGCACCTCAAGGTTGGCGATCCCTGGTAGATTTCGGAATACTCCAATTAATAGCTTCACATACAAGTAGCCTAATCTCAACTTTGACCAGGGAGTTTGAGTTTCTCTAAAGGAAGAAGTGAAAGGAAAGGAAGGAGGTTTTTGCCATCCGTATTTACAACAAAAAAAGATAAAATAAATAACAAGTATGCAGTCAATGGATAAAGTTGCGCCGTCTCGTAAGAAGGCATGATCCATACGATTGCATAAAAACCCAACTGTAAAACAAGTACACCGTGAATCGCTATTAGCGTAATAAAAAATATAGCGTAATGAAACAATTAGCGTACTTTACGGTAAATTGTATTTTTCCGGGTACACCATGATACTAATTTATCATGTACTCTAATTTGTAAACTGCTTTGTAAAAAATTTCGGCACATAATATGTCCACACTAAAATATGTATATGTACGAAATTGTTCAAATCGTACGCCGTCGCGTTTTTTTTGACATCTGCGTATGCCGGAAAATATTTACGCAATTATATATTATTATATTTTTTGTACTTTTACATTTAAAAAGGTACGAAATAGTACAGATATGAAAGTCCGTAAACCACACTATTTAAAAGGGCACTAAATTACAGTTATGAACCGTATTGAGCGGGGTACCTCAAATAACGTTCAGAAACATTTAGCATACTATATTCTATTTGAGAATTTGCCTTAAAAAAAGAGGTACCCCAATTAGCTGTTAGGATATTGGGCGAATCGGCGTCGGCCGAAATTGCGCCGTCAGATGATTTGTTCAGTTCGCGTCAGTTAATGTTTTTGTTTCGTTCGGTACTGTACTTTTGTGTCGGTTCGGTTTGGTGCGCACGGTATTCATTTGTACGAATCGGACGTAGGACGATTTCGAGGAAATGTTGGTTCGCGAAGCGTGACGCGATATTTTCGTCCGCGGGAATATTATGTATATGACGAAGCGGCAGTACTTTTGTACGGCCGATCCTACTGCGATCCTGCACTATCCTGCCACAGTTTGTTTCGATTCACAGAGAGCAGATTTGTCAGTGTAGAAGTTTGTTTGATGTTGCAGGCTATGGCAGGCGCACTCAAAATGCATCTGGTCGTTATGTTTAGGGACTGTTTGCTATGTATTGATTTTAGATGTATTTGTTCTTTATTATGGTAGTGAGTATTTAGTGAGTGAGTAGAGTTAGAAAAAATAATCTATTAAATGTATTCAGTGTGAGTGTGAGTGTGAGTGAGAATATGTGATAAAAAGTGAGTTAGGAATCTGAGTGAGTTAGATCGGTAAAAGTGAGAGCTTGTATTGGAAAAGCTTCGGCTCAATATATTTATATTTTGTCGATGTGATATGTTATGTGGGAATGAGATTTATTTATGTGTAAGCTTCCGCTGTGCATCATCTTGGTTGATTATTGAGAAGTAAGTCGATCTTTGTGATTGTGTGTCGTTTTAACAATTGGTATCGGAGCGGGCTTTGCTATTTAGTTTGTAGAATATTTGTGAGTAGAATCTGGCTAGTGTTGCTATTATGGGGAGGAAAAAGAAACCTGTTTGGTCTCCTGCACCGACTTTTACTCCTCCGCCGGAGCAACCCGACTCATCGCCGGAACCGAGTGAGAAAGGCTTCAGTGGCGAGCAGTTCGATGAGGAGCTTCCGAGTGATCCGTTCGGACTGAAAAAGAAGGAAACTAATGTTAATGTGACTTTGTCAGATGAGCAACTCCGGATCTTGTTCGATGGACTTGTTCGCACCTTCAATGAACGGCTCTCAGCTGTCCAAAGGGGCAAGTTGCAAGTGCTTGGCGATCCGGATCCAGATCCAAATGATGAGAGTGATGATGATGATTCTGAAGGTGAAGGTAAAAAGAAAAAGAGGGAGAAAATCCGTAGAGGTAAAGGGAAAGTTGAGGAGGAAAAAGATTTAGATCTCGGTAGTGATACCGAAGTTGAGGGGAATTTTCGTATGTCGGGAAAAACTGTTTTATTTAATGGATCAAATTATGCGGTTTGGAAAAAGTATATTAAGGGAGAATTAATTTTGAAAAATTTGTGGAGAATTGTGAACGGAGAGGAGAGGGAACCGAAAGATCCCCTTGGTAGGAAATTATGGAAACGGAAAGATATCGCGGCTACTAACGGTTTGATGCAAAGTTGCCATGGATCGGTTTTAGATCATTTTCTTGCTTATGGAAGTGCTCATGAATGTTGGGTAGGCTTGGAGAATCAATTTGAGAAAGGGGTAGAGGATAAGGGGCAATTTGTCTTTCAGGAATTCATTCAGTTTCGATTCAAGGAAAATGAATCTATTGACGATGCAGTGAAAAGGTTTAATATTCTTGTGGAGCAGCTAACCAATCTTGGACGAATGTTAGACGAAGATCACAAATTACAGGTGTTTTTGAACGGTCTTCCCGAATACCTTCGTACTCCGAGTGACATTATACAATCAAAGAAAAGGGCTTCGTACGAATACGCGGTGAGTTACTTAAAGAGGGTGGATAAAACAAGAGATGGAAAAAGTAGAGGTGTGAAGGAATTAGTTACTTTTGGTGAATCTGCCCCTCTTAATTTTGCCACAGATGCCACTTTGAATTTACTCAATGGAAGAGGGGGTGGTAGATCCTTTAGAGGTAGAGGCGGTAGTGGAAGAGGAGGTAGAGGAGGCATGCAGAATGCGGGTGCTAGTGGCAGTCAGACTGATGCAAATGTGACATGCTATAAATGTCAGAAATTGGGACATTTTGCGGCAAATTGTCCGGATCATCAAAAACAGTGTTACCTGTGTCAGCGATGGGGACATGTCAGTACACAATGTTTTGATAGAAGTGAAGGGAACTCAGACAGAGGGGGAAGAGGCGGCCGTGGTCGTGGAATTGGTCGCGGAAATGGTCGAGGAGGAGGTCACGGATATTTTGCTGGTACGGATAAAGATTTCGATGAAATTGTGGTACACAATGCGATACAGTTTTAAGTTCGTGTGGGAAAACGACAAAAGGCCAATGGGTGAATTGCTGGTTAAAAGTGAGTAAGGTTAGGAAAGGAAGAAAGTGAAAGTGAGGGAAAATTGTGAGTACACATTTTAAAATTGTTTAGTGAGGAAGTGAGCTGTGAGCAGTCAGTCAGTAAGAAAGTAAAATGTGAGAAAGAAGTAAAATGTGAGAAAGAAGTAAAATGTGAGAGAGATGTCAGTAAGAGAAAGGCAGCAGTGAGAACTGAAATGGCAGTGAGGAAGTGAAGAAGCAAAATGTGAGACGTTAGTAAGAGAAAGAAGTGAGATGTGAGTGAAAATGAAAAGTGAGGTACGGTTAGTTGTGAATTGTACGGTTAGTTTGTTCGGTGAGTACGTTTGGTTTTAGTGTGAGGGTACGGTTTATGTTTTGTGTACGGTATTTTTTGTTTGAGAGGGGGCGACCAACATCAGTGTCGCGCCTCCAAACGATTCTCCCAATATGAGGGGGGTTGTTAGGATATTGGGCGAATCGGCGTCGGCCGAAATCGCGCCGTCAGATGATTTGTTCAGTTCGCGTCAGTTAATGTTTTTGTTTCGTTCGGTACTGTACTTTTGTGTCGGTTCGGTTTGGTGCGCACGGTATTCATTTGTACGAATCGGACGTAGGACGATTTCGAGGAAATGTTGGTTCGCGAAGCGTGACGCGATATTTTCGTCCGCGGGAATATTATGTATATGACGAAGCGGCAGTACTTTTGTACGGCCGATCCTACTGCGATCCTGCACGATCCTGTCACAGTTTGTTTCGATTCACAGAGAGCAGATTTGTCAGTGTAGAAGTTTGTTTGATGTTGCAGGCTATGGCAGGCGCACTCAGAGTGCATCTGGTCGTTATGTTTAGGGACTGTTTGCTATGTATTGATTTTAGATGTATTTGTTCTTTATTATGGTAGTGAGTATTTAGTGAGTGAGTAGAGTTAGAAAAAAATAATCTATTAAATGTATTCAGTGTGAGTGTGAGTGTGAGTGAGAATATGTGATAAAAAGTGAGTTAGGAATCTGAGTGAGTTAGATCGGTAAAAGTGAGAGCTTGTATTGGAAAAGCTTCGGCTCAATATATTTATATTTTGTCGATGTGATATGTTATGTGGGAATGAGATTTATTTATGTGTAAGCTTCCGCTGTGCATCATCTTGGTTGATTATTGAGAAGTAAGTCGATCTTTGTGATTGTGTGTCGTTTTAACATTAGCGTCATGTACGCTAATAGCGATTCGCGGTGTAGTTCGCTGAACTTTTAAAAGACGTCGTAAATTTCGGCACTCGCCGCTAGTTCGCTGAAGTTTTTAAAGACGCCGTAAATTCCGGCGCTCGCCGTTAGTTTGCTGAAATTTTTAAAGACGCCGTAAATTCCGGCACTCGCCGCTAGTTCGCTGAAGTTTTTAAAGACGCCGTAAATTCCGGCTCTCGCCGCTAGTTCGCTAAACTTTTTTAAGACGCCGTAAATTCCGCCGCTCGCCGCTAGTGAGGCGAGCGGCGGAAATTACGGCGTCTCCTACGGCGGCTTCTTTGAGTCGTTTTGCGTCATTTGTGCGCGCGTATGTTTATTTGTCCTCCACTCCGTCTTCATAAGGAAGCTGCCGTTGGAGACGCCGTAAATTCCGCCTCTCACTGAAACCTGAAATAGAATTAACATTACTAATTTTCCTTTGACGTTAATTACAGTTCTTGTAAATTAGCGTTAAGAAATTATGATGTACGCATTTTTGAATAGTGTGGTGTACATAAGGTATTCGTACAGCGATGTATTTCGTTACGTAAAATCGTACTGAAAATGTAGTTAACATATGTCGGTTGCATACAGAATTGCGATTAGAAAATATTGCTACCTATTTTAGTGTATAAGTATGAATGGCGTATTAATTATTAACATGGAAACCCAAATTAGAATTATGGATTAATTATAGTAAAAGGACTAGACGATGTACAGAGTGTCAAATTTTGTACTTCTACCTATTTTACTGTATATATAATTACGGCAAATCCGGTGTACCTAAATCTACGTTATGGATCGATTAGAATTAAACTTTTTTTTTAAATGTTGCCAAACTCAAGTTATCATTTATAACACTACTTAATTATTAACACACTAATAATTTGTGATTGCTAATAACAATTCAAGGTATACTTTACTCCGTGCGTTTTATGCACATAGGACATCTATGGTTTGAACACGACTACTACGGCCACATTTTTTTTCCTACGGATCTTGATGATGAGTAGGTACACCGTGTATCACTATCAGGAATAATGTATTTTTTGCCACTTAAAACATCTTTTCTCCATACACAGTTGTCTGAACCTTTCAATCGCAACCCTCAAATTCACAATCCAACATTTGTGTACGAAGAAAATATGTTTTAAAAGACGAAAAAAACATTACACTAATAGCGATTCACGGTATACTTACGGGCAGTACATTGTGTACCGTGTTGAAAAAGGGTATTTTATATTATATCTGTTGAAATTTATGTATTTTTTAGGTTTGAAATAGAAAAATAAAAGAAAGAGAAAACAACAAAGGCAGTCGGCTTCTACCTCAACTCTCTAATTCCCCACACTTGTCGCAGTTACTGAAGACTGTAGAGGGAGGGAGTCAGAGCCATGGCAACCTATGCTGTCCAAGGAGACAGAGAATAGGCTAGATACTTAGTCTGTACCAAACGGGCTGTCGGCACCATGATTTGATCCTGGTACCTACCGTCCGACAAACCAACCGATAGTCGGTGGCCTTATCATATACTCTAGAAGGAATGTTAAGAGATATTGGGTAAGATAGATAATTAAATGTTTACAGATGGAAGATTCCATTTAACTATAAAACAACACCCTAAAACATATAACTCATTGTACCTTATATACCGTACGAAATAAATATTACAGACATTTATTTCGACGGTCCGTATCAAAAGCCGACTTTGATCGACAGCCATGGTGCGAGCCAAAATTCCAGAATGGCCGCCTTGGCCGTTTTTTGGATGCTGCCACTCCAGATGACACGTGGCAATATATTACGGGTTTACGGAATCTCCGGACTCCACGACAACAGGTTCGAATGTGACAAATGTCACAGTTATAGCCATGCCGTACAAATGTCGTACAAAAAGTAATGCGGCACCTGTACTTTTATGTACCGTACAGTCCTTTGATTAGTCGCATACTTCAGTAGTAGAGGGTTTAGAGAGGGGTTTAGGACTTAGAAAAACTAGTAGGTAGCCGCCTCTCTCCAAGAGTGATTTTGTATTTAGAGACCATCTTTGGCCAACCATAACTAACTGCTTAGAAGAGCTAATTTCAGAGATTTTTTTTGTTGCCGACTCAGGCAAGTCCAGGCTACACAAGGGTATAGTCGGTCAGAGTCTTTGTTTGAATAGGTGACGGTATTTATAAGGGAAAGTCAAAGTGGGGGAATGTGTCCAAATACTCATATTTTAACTTTGCATTCTGTGGGGGAACTAAGCACACAAAAAGTCTTCTTTCACAAGGGTGAAGTTGTATAATGGTTTTGACTGTCAAGGTGTCAGTCATTTGGGTTTATATAACGTTAGAGTTCACACTATCTAGATAGGCTTCTTTGAATCTGCGATTTCTGTAAGGGAATAGACCTCATAGAATTACAAGTTATGGGCCCACCATCTAGGGTGCCTATGTTTGATGGAACAAACTTCACTTATTATGAATTTATGATGAACAGATTGCTTTTCGAAAAACACTTATGGGGAATTGTATCGGGACAAGTACGGTGTCCGCCACTAGGCTTCGGTGGCACTCACTATGGAGATTCATTTGGGACTTCCCAGAAAACCAACCAGAGTTCAGATGCAACTGAAGGTGAAGGGCAAATCGTTGCCATGGAAGGGGGAAAAGGGGAGAAGTATGAACAAACACCTATGGTGAGGGGAGCTAGGCTCTCGGCTACGGTTCCACTTAGGGGTATAATTAAACTAAAAATTGAAGAAAATGAAATAAAATTTGGGAGTATAAAACACTATAGCAAAACATCTTATGCTTAGAAACGAGTCTAAATCCATATTTGTCACTCTTATAGCTTTAACCAAATCTTCCCAAATCTGGGAAACACTAATTACGACTTATAAGAATAAGACAATACAGGGGCAGCAATTAGTAAATCAGAAAATAAAAGCCTATGTTTATAAAGGCGGTAGCATGATAGAGTTTTGCAATAATATTGCTAGATTATATGTTGAGTTTGCTAGTGCAGGTTATGTAGAATCTGAGGTTAGAAAAATTAACACAGTAATCTGCAATTCTGTGTCCTCCATTGGACTACAGAATACAGGAAGCCTCTAGATAGTATTTAACTAACCCACTTTAAGCCACGACCACTTCTGCCCAAGAAGGCAAACTGACAATTTGACTGCACCCCTGTGCAGCCTGGACTCCCTTGAGTCCGTAGCAAAAAGAATCACTGAAAACGGCCAACCAACCGATAAGTTATGAGGCAGTAAAAATGCCAATTTGTACAAACTCTCAAAGGGAGAGGTGACTACCTACCAAAATTTTCTAAGTCCTGATTCTCTCTAATAACTCCTATCTACTGAAGTACGGACCAATCAGATTACTGTATCGTACACAAAAGTACTACTGCCGATGTACCTTTTGTACGGCCTATGTACGACAAGGCTATTAAGTGGACGCGTGTCCGCTTTTCACTCGTCCATACGTTCCTCGGAATTCCTATGACCGAATGTCATCTCTCCACGTGGCTTCAGGTCATGCCACATCACAAAACGCCAAAGTGACCACTCCGAGATTTCGGCGATGATGTGCGTCGTTGGATTTTATGCGAAACGCAATCTTAGCCGTAATAAATACTTGCGCGACATTTGTTCTGATGTCGAAATGAAATGCGTGGTATCCGTTTTGAATTAGTGCCGTTCGACGTACTTTATAAAACTGAATCTATGTACGCCGTATACATTTCTAGTTAAATGAATTTTATCCACCCGAACTAAATATATATCTATCACATACCATATCACTTACCATTGGTCCTAGTCTATTAGGATAAAGCTGACCGCTACCGGTCAACTTGACGCACCGCAGGTACCGGGATCAAATCTCTGGTCCGTCAAGTATATTTGTAACAGGGTTACAGAATTGGGTACTTAGTAGTTAGGGCTAGGCTGTTATAGTTGCGATTTCAGAGTAGCGCAGTTGCGATGCCAGAGCAGCGCAGCTGCGATTCAGACCAGCGCAGCATAGCAGCATAGCAACTTAGCGGCGTAGCAGAGCAGCATAGCAACGCCGCAATTGTGTAGATTGAACTGTATAGTTCTAGAAGGAAGTTTGGATAGATCTTGGATTGGCCGCGAAGGTCCACGTGTACAGCTGTATAGTACTAAGTTGACCAGCAGTTAGCTAGTTTAAATAGTCAGGTAGACCTAGTGAATAGGACACCGGAAGTAGACCTGAAATAGACTTACGCAGCTAGCGCAACCTTGTACTCTCTTTCAAGTAACAAAGCCCAACTTTGTCTGTGAGTTCTGTGTGCTCTTGCTGTTGCTACGGGGAGATCCTTGGTATTTTCCACTGTGCATTGTGACGTATTGTGGGTGTTGTTACCTCTTTTACACTGGTATCAGAGCCATTACCCGTGACTCGACAGCATGGATGAACACGGTGTATCTACTACAGAAATGTTGGCGCAAGTTCTCAGGGAGTTAGAAAGTGTGAGATTATAGAATGCGCAGCTAAGTAACAGCGTCATGGCCTTGGAGACGCGTCTAGGGGAACGACCTCATGGAGGCATCGAGAGAGATTCCCGGAGACCGAAATTACGGCTTCCTGACGAGTTTGACCCTGCAAGACACAAGAACCTTGACTCATGGCTATTCTCCGTGGCGAACTATCTCGAGAATTTTCTTAGCCTATCGGATCGTGAGAAGATTCACTACGCGGGTGGTCTTCTTAAAGGGGCAGCGGGGGCTTGGTGGAGAACGTTGGTAGAGGACGATGAGACACCGACCGTTTGGGCGCTCTTCGTTCAACTCCTCCGCGACACTTGGCAGCCTGTCAACACGGTGAAGGAGGCGAGAGATAAGATCGCGGTATTGAAGCAACGAACTTCCGTGATGGAGTTTACGCAGAGGTTCTTGGAGTGCAAGGTCCAAATACCTACGATGACGGAGGACGAAGCTGTGGATCGTTTCGTGAAGGGGCTTAAGTCGTCTATTCGTAGAGATGTGGAGCAATGGCTTGCTCGGGAAAGCACAACTCCTCCTCTCTCAGCAATCATCAAGTTTGCGGAGCGGACCGATTCGGTCAACTTCAACCTCCGGAGACCTTATCACTACGGGTCGAGCAGTAGCGGAGGAAACCGACGAGACGAAGGTCCAACCCCCATGGAGCTCGGCGCAATTAATGAGGATAAGGAAGCGGTCAACGTCCTGCGGAAAAAGAAGAAAACCACCAAGACCAAGACCAATGACTTGTCCCCCGAGGAAATCCAACGGAGGAGGCAAAATGGCCTATGCTTCCAGTGCGGTTCTCCGGATCACATGGCTCGGGAGTGTCCAAAACGGAAAGACCCCAAAAAGGGAAAACTTACCGTTATGAGGTTAGCCGGAGAAGGAGGTGACCCTTTGATATTTCGGGGTCAAATAGGAGTGAGTGCAGCTGACTTCATGGTGGACTCCGGAGCGTCGGGGAACTTCATTAACGAGGCGACGGTGAAAAGGTTGAAACTTCCTCTTGTGGTACTACATAATCCTCAGTCGGTGCAATTGGCCGACGGCAGTTCCCTATCAATCACCCATCGTACCCCGAGGTTGCGCGTCGGCATTGGGAAATTCCGATGGTACGACACGCTTCATGTATTACCTCTTGGGGATCATGAGGTAATATTGGGGAAGCCGTGGCTGCAAAAATGGAATCCGATGATTGACTGGAGAAGTGGCGCCATGAGAGTGAAGAAAGGTGAAGAAGAGTTTGAGGTAACAGCGGGAGCGGCTGGTAAGGGAACGGAAGAGGGACGCCTGCTTTCGGCCTTACAGCTTAAGAGGGCACTTAAGAAAGGGGAAATGATTTATATGGCGGTCGTCCAGCCAATGGAGGAGGCGAAGGAGGAGATCCCGGAAGAATGGAAAAAGAAGGACCCCGACTTCGACTCCAAAGAAAGTGACGACATTGGAAAGACTTCCGAAGAGGCCCCGGAAGTCGTGTCAAAACTTCTCGAGGAGTACGCAGATGTATTTCCCCCGAAGCTCCCCGAAGGATTACCTCCGAAGCGCGAAGTGGATCATAAAATAGAGCTTGTTCCTGGAGCGGTACCTCCGGCTAATCGGATGTACAAGATGAGCTACACCGAGTTGGACGAATTGAAAAAGCAACTCGCGGAGTTGGTCGAAGCCGGAGCAATCGAACCAAGCAAGTCACCGTATGGAGCCCCTGTTCTCTTTGTGAACAAGAAAGATGGAGGGTTCCGTATGTGTATAGATTACCGAGCGCTGAACAAGTTAACGGTGAAGAATGCGTACCCCCTACCGAGGATAGACGAATTGTTGGATCGACTTCGAGGTGCCAAATATTTTCCGAAAATAGACTTGCGGAGCGGCTACCACCAGATCAGAATTGCCGAGGAGGATGTGGAAAAGACGGCGTTCAGAACTCGATACGGTCATTTTCAGTTTCGAGTAATGCCGTTCGGGTTGACTAACGCACTGGCGACCTTTATGCATTTAATGAATTCCATCTTCCGACAATATCTGGACGCATTCGTGATCGTCTTCCTAGATGACATATTGGTGTATAGCCGAACGCAGGGGGAGCATGTGAAGCACTTACGGACGGTCCTCCAAGTCCTTCGGGAGCATAAGTTATACGCAAAAAGAAGTAAATGTGACTTCTTTTAAGGAGAAAATTGACTTTCTAGGCCATGTGGTGAGCCGGGACGGGATCGCAGTGGACCCCAACAAGACTAGAGCAGTAAAGGAGTGGCCGCAGCCGGCGAATATAACGGAGTTACGAAGCTTTCTCGGACTATGCTCCTATTATCGACGTTTTGTCGAGGGTTTCGCAAAAATCGCCGCACCGCTCACGGAATTGCTCAAGAATGATGCGCCCTATGATTGGAAAGCGGCGCAAGAAACAGCCTTTAACACGCTAAAGGAGCGGTTGGTTACCGCCCCTGTGTTAGCTGTTCCCGATCCGGATTTACCTTGGACGGTAATTACCGACGCTAGCGATATGGATATTGGAGCGATCCTTATGCAAGATCAAGGAAAAGGCCTTCAACCCATCGCCTACGACAGTCGTAAACTAAAGGCAGCAGAGTTGAACTGGGCTACCCATGAGAAGGAAACAATAGCTATTATCAATGCGCTGGAGGTTTGGAAGTGTTACGTTCAGGGAAAACGGATCACGGTTATCACGGATCACCACGCCATAGAATATCTCCAAACCCAGCCGAAGTTGTCCAAGAAACAAGTGCGCTGGATGACGTTCTTACAAACCTTCTGTCCGGAACTTGTTATTGAATATAAGCCGGGCAAAACGAACCCGGCGGATGCGCTGTCAAGACGACCTGACGTCGCTGCGCCGGCAGCGGAGCAACAACCGCAAGCACCGCAGCAGAGGAACGGAGACTCTGTGAAAGAGAAAAGCGCAGCGTTGACCGAAGCGCAAGATCAGAAGCTCAGCGCAGTCACCAGTACGGTGCAAGTGGACGAACAGTGGTTAAATCGGATAAAGGCCGCCTACGACGACGATGATTCACTCAAGGAACTTATCAAACGAAAAGTACTTGTTCGAACCGCCAATGATATGTGGCGGTACAGACCGAGTAAGACAACACGGCTATATGTGCCGACAAATACGGCACTTCGTCACGCAATTCTTCACATGAGTCACGACGATCCGCTCAGTGGACATTTTGGACGAGATAAAACAACCGCACGTGTCGCTGAAGCGTATTACTGGCCAAACATGACCTCGAGACATTGCAGAATATGTCCGGACGTGTGACTCGTGTAATAGAAACAAATCTGATTCAGGGCAACAAGGTCTGTTACACCCCCTCCTAATACTATCTGTTCCTTGGGAGGCGATCTCGATGGATTTTATCGTGGCCCTTCCCCTGACGAAGGAAGGCTACGACTCTATCTTCGTCGTAGTGGATTACCTAACGAAAATGGCACATTTTCTACCCACGACCACTACGGCTATTGCACGAGATATTGCGGACTTATTCTTTCGGGAAATATTTCGCCATCACGGTCTTCCAAAAAGGATTGTTAGCGACCGCGATCGAAAATTCGTGAGCCACTTTTGGCAAAATCTATTTGCGTTATGCGGAACGCAGCTTGCCATGTCCACAGCCTACCACCCTCAAACTGATGGTCAAACTGAACGGGTGAATCGGACTTTGGAGGAAGCATTGCGGGCTTATGTCTCGGTGCACCAAACGGATTGGGTGAACCATTTAACGGCGGTCGAGGTAGCATACAACAGTGCAGTCCACTCGTCAACAAATGCTACGCCTTTCTCCCTCAATGGACGACAACCCACTCTTCCCCACAATTTATTGGTAGTGGACTGCGAAACACCGGCTGCTTTAGACTTTGCCAAGACGTTGCAAGGAAACCTGTAAAAGGCGGCCAAGGCGCTCCAACTGGCAAAGGATCGCCAAAAGTCGCAGGCGGACGCTCAGCGGAAGGACATCGTCTTCTGTGTGGGGTACAAGGTTCGCCTTAATATGGCAAACCTCTCCTTGCCGGGAGCCCTCTCTAAAAAGTTAGCACCAAAGTTCACGCGCCCGTTCACAATTCTGTCCCGTGTGGGCGACGTCGCTTACAGGTTGGATATCCCGACGGACTGGCATATCCACAATGTTTTCCATGTTTCACTTCTTAAACCATTCCGTGATCCTGATTCAGTGTTCCCTAACCGACGACGGCATACTCCTCTACCACCCGTTCAAGGTACCTCAAACGAGTATGAGGTGGAAGAGATCCTTAAGTCACGTCGCTCTCGGAATTCAAACTCCACCCAATACTTGGTGCGTTGGAAGGGTTACGGTGCTGAGGACGACTCTTGGGTGGACGAGGGGGATCTGCATTCCCCGGAGTTGCTGCGCCGGTTTCTGCAGAGTGAGGACACTCAGCTTTACCGGAGGGGCAATCGCAGCGGCCGCAACAAAGGGGCGAATCGCAGTGGCGCAACCATCGCAATCATATTGGGGACGCGGCAAAGGACCGCAGCGGCGATGTTACCACACTGCAGCGCCGTAGCAGCGCAGCCACCGCAGCGCAACATGGTCATGATGACGTCAGAGGATCGCAGCACCACCGCTGCGCTGACAGGAAAGCGCAACGGCGCAATTGTGTTTCACTATGTAGGTAACGACGAACCCTCGGTTCCGCCGCAGCAGCGCAGTTTTAGACATGTTGGATACTGCGATACCCTCGCACGCTGCGACGCTGCGCACAGCCCAAAAGTGAAACCCTCAACCCCCGGGAATACAACCATCATTCGTCCTCACAACCAACTCAGTCTCGGCAGCTTGGAAACGGCTTCTCTCCGCACAATTAGTTTACCTCCGCTTCTGGAGCTACCGGAATTGTCTGGTTCAGCAGTGTCTATGGCGTCGTCGTCCTCTCCACCCTCGAAAAGGAGGAGACTGGTACGGGTGGGACAAGGAGACCCGAGCCGTCCCGAGAGATTGCTAAGGGCGGCGGAAGCCATGGTGGAAGCAAGCAATCGAAGAGAGGTAGAAGTGGAGCCGGAACCGGAGGATAGTGTCAGTTGCGAGGCAGGACCGGCGGAGACCAGTGGAGGGGAGGGGTCAGAGAACTCACAGGACCCTGAATACACCCCAACCCGGGAAGGCGATCAGGAACTTCAAGCAGATCATGAGCTGTCGGAGGCGGAGGAGCCGGAACGCGAACCAACACCTCCGCCAATTGAGGAGCGCGCCTCAGATCTGGAGGTGACGCGGGACCCAACCAAGGAGAGCACTCCAGACGATCAATCGTCTGAAAGCGCGGAGAGGAAAGCGGAGGAACAATACCCCAGCGGTGATGATGTGTTTCTCTTGCGCGAAAACCGAAGAGATTCGGAGGAGGAGAGTGAACAGGGAGAGGAAATTCCCGACTACCTCTTCCCACTACCGGTCGACACCCAGCATCCGGACCTCGCCTTCAGCTTCGCCAAAAGGTTTTATTGGGACCCCTCAGAGTGGCCCGAAGAATGGCGTATAGGGAAGCCTGGAGATCCTATCCGCATCCCTACCAACGTTCCGTCACACCCAGCGTGGAATTTCATGCGAACCAAGGACCTGGGGAATAATCATAAAGGCTATGTGCAGCTGAATCCTCACACCTTACCGTTCGTAGAGGTGGTAGAGGAAAACTACAGGTACAGAATTGATGTTCCCGGGTTACTTCGCCATTATCACCCGTGGGATGTCCGCCTCCACGACATCATCTCTCGAGCGGAAGTCACCCCTGAAGTGCGAGTACTCAAGCTGGCTCGAAGGAATGCTCTGCAGCGGGCCCGAGCTGCAAGAAAACACGTGTCCTTCAAATTACGAAAGGTACCTCGGTGGGAACCGGCGGACGAGGAACCAGAGGAAGCTACCCCAGGGGCTGAACCCGGAGAACCCAGGATTCCGGCACCCGAGGAGCCTGCACCTGCGGACGTTCCGCAGCAAACCGCAGTACCCATGGAGGAAGCGGAAAATCAGGTTCGGGAACGAATTACTCGGCGGCGGTTGGCAGCTGCAGATCGTCACATCGCGTTACTGGAGACCCGATGTGAACAGCTCCAACATCAACTCGACGTCCTTCGCCAGGAGTTCGAGGAGTATCGTGAGGAAACATACGACATACTCCGGCAACTGCAGTTTCCCTGACTCCATCAAAGTTCAGCGGGACGCTGAATCCTTAGTGGGAGGCACTGTAACAGGGTTACAAAATTGGGTACTTAGTAGTTAGGGCTAGGCTGCTATAGTTGCGATTTCAGAGCAGCGCAGTTGCGATGCCAGAGCAGCGCAGCTGCGATTCCAGACCAGCGCAGCATAGCAGCATAGCAACTTAGCGGCGTAGCAACTAGTAGCGCAGCGGCGTAGCAGCGCAGCATAGCAACGCCGCAATTGTGTAGATTGAACTGTATAGTTCTAGAAGGAAGTTTGGATAGATCTTGGATTGGCCGCGAAGGTCCACGTGTACAGCTGTATAGTACTAAGTTGACCAGCAGTTAGCTAGTTTAAATAGACAGGTAGACCTAGTGAATAGGGGACCGGAAGTAGACCTGAAATAGACTTACGCAGCTAGCGCAATCTTGTACTCTCTTTCAATTAATAAAGTCCAACCCTGTCTGCGAGTTCTGTGTGCTCCTGCTGTTGCTACGGGTAGATCCTTGGTGTTTTCCGCTGTGCATTGTGACGTATTGTGGGGTGTTGCTACCTCTTTTACACCTTCGTCAACATAACGACAACTTCCTCCAAAGTAGTCACTTACTTGAATTCAATTTATTTTCCTAATACCAAGTCTCTCACGAAATAAAATTGAATACAAGTGTGTTTTGTGCGCTTGTGACAAACGAGATTTTTCACAAGTGCCATGTGATTCATTTTGTCCATAAAGATAAAGAGATAACCCACAGAAAACTTTAACTCGGTTAAAAATTCTTTAATCCATGTAGTATCTTTA
The DNA here is from genome assembly GCA_037447655.1 of Zygnema cylindricum. Classification (NCBI taxonomy): domain Eukaryota; kingdom Viridiplantae; phylum Streptophyta; class Zygnematophyceae; order Zygnematales; family Zygnemataceae; genus Zygnema; species Zygnema cylindricum. Next base: position 315,555 of record JBBHKE010001694.1, read on the forward strand.
GAAGTTGACACACAGCCATGTATTTCGCTTCGATTGAGCTTAGTGCGACTAAAGGCTGGAGGACGCGAGCTCCCCTACCAAATACAAAAATGTGTCTTGAGGTAGATTTGCTAGTATCGAAATCTCCACCCCAATCTACATCACAGTACCGGTGCACTCTAAAGGATCTCCTACACGGTATAAAAGACCAAGTTTAATTGTACCTACCAAATAGAAAAAAATGAGCTTCACAACCTCCCAATGCCCCTTTTAGGTTCTTTACAATAACGACTCACAAAAGAAATGGCGGCCGAAAAATTGGGTTGCGTGCCCACACTATGATACATCAAGTTCCCTATCGTTGCACGATATGGGACGCTAATATTTCATTCTTCCTTAATTTTGCGAATCTTTGATTTCAAATCTAAAGACGTCATGACAAGTTTAACTTCAAGCATAGAGAACCCAAATAACACTTCAAAAAAATAGTGCGCCTCACTCACTTTGGCATCATTGTTCTCATATCGAATCATCTCAAACACGAAAATATTCTTAACTTCACGAAGATCGGTCAATTTAAAATGTAAACGCATTTTTTCCTTCAACTCCCGAGTCTGATGAAAACTATCAGCAATCATAATAAAGTCATCCACATATACAAAGAAAATAAGTTTATTTGCTCTTTCTCTTTTCGTGTACACTCCATAATCTAAAGCCGTATGTGAAAACCCATGCTATGTTATTACCTTGTGAAGAGGAAGGTACCAGGTCGAAAAGGTGTTTTAACTTGCATTCATGCCGTGATGTAACACCATCCTATTCTTTATATATACTTCTTCTTCTAAATCCCCAATTAAAAACGGTGTTTTGACTTCCATCAGTTGCACTTATTTCTTTTTTGTAACAACGATGGCAATTATCATTCTTAGAGAATCGAATTTTACAAGTGGAGCCTAATTCTCCGTGTAATCCGAATTGTTGAAATCCCTTACATAAAAGTCGAGCCTTGTATTGAACAACTTCTCGTTTTAAAGATCCACTTGCCGTCGCTAGCCAGTTTCCCTTTCGATAAGTCCACTTCTTCAAAGGTGTTATTTTCAACCATTGGTGCAAATTCCTTCTCCCATGGTGTAAACCTATCTTGCAAATGTTTAATTGTCGTGATATCTTGCTAAATCCTCCATTAAGTCTGGTCAATAAACAACCTCCCACCTTCGTTGTCCTACTTTGGTTGGTACCACGTAGGTTAGGTTTCAAATTTTGAAAATCTAAAAATATTTTTCAAACGGAACGACTAAACGCTACCAGCGGAGGTAATTAATGACTCGTATGAAAAGTTTGCTAAAAAAATTGAATTTTGAAAATGGAAAAGAAATTTCAAAAAAGAATGCGAAAAAGGCGCCTAAACTTTGAAGGTTAGTGGATGGCAAATAGAGCGTGAGAGGATTAATGTTGTGTATCGGCAAAAAATTATGACAATAATACTAATACCGATGCACCGCGAATCATAATTAGAGTAATGAAAAAGTTAGAGTAAATAAACCAAAGAAAAATAATTAGAGTAGTGAATGCTAATTTATGTGATAGAGCTTTTTCAACTATGAAGTTTACTCTAATTTATTTAAGTATTCTATATTGGGTTATGTAGGCGATAATCATGTGCGCGATAATTGTGAACACTAATTTACGTAGATGTACAAAATCAGTCAGTCCATTTAGAATTGACGTCATTATGACATTAGTGTAATTTGTCGCACTAAATGTCAGTTAATGTTCACACTGGCGACGATGTTGTCGGCGGACAAGAGTTATGCGAACAACCTTTTTTTGATGTGAATGATTTTGTTGTTTAGTGCGATTTCACGTGCGAGCGCGACTATATAATTAATCATTATTTGTACCTTTTTACTTATAAAAGCAAAATTTTGCACGGTCAGGCAACGTCCGTACTCCACACTATTTAAAAATAGCCCATATTAGAATTTTTTACGCTAATTAAACCTCACCTTAATTAGAATAATGAAATAATTAGAATCCATTACTCTATTTGATGTGATAGAGTCGAAATTTTGAGCGACCGAATTGGAGTAATTTACTCCAATTACGATTCCCGGTGAAGTAATCGGTTATCGAGTTTCAATATATCGCTCCGAGACCAACAACTTCTTTATTGGCGATAGGTGGAAAAATATAGTACGTTATAGAATAATACTTTATAATGTACTATATTATATATTTCATTGTATATAGCATGGCAAGCTACATGTTACAATCACTTTCATACTTTGTGTAATGGAATAACGACGGTTCACTATGACCGAATAAACTTTACAATTGTACAATACGAATCGTACAATTATCGCCGATTGTTATCAGAACTGGTGTTATCGTGATAAAAAACCGATAATATTGTCACGATAATATCGGTGTCGATACATCATGCCAATATATTGATTAATATCAAGCCAAAAAAAGTACATATCGATTATCGACAAAACCATGCCGATATATAACACTTTCATACACCCTGGCGGAAGGCATATGGCCTATATGACGTGTCAGGTTGTCATCGTTCGTCGTGGATTTTTTTTTATTTTTCACTTGTACCAATGGTGTAGCTACAAAGTTGCAATGTGTGGTTAGTGTACTCGTGAGTAAACTATCCACACACTAGATGTTTCGCGCGCTTACTCTGCAAATCTGAAAAAGCAAAACATCCAACGGTCAACGTGTACGCTCATACGCTTCGAGTCTTATAATGTATCCAGTAAACATGTTTCAACTAATAAAAAATAAATTGGTAGGAAGATGTACGAAAACGTACAACATTCAATGACTAACCCTACTTTTAATCTTACGGAGTACACCGTGAATTGCTATTAACGTTTAGAAATAGATAGTGTTATGAAACAAATAGCGTTATTAACGCTATTTGAGAATTTCGAGGTTTTGAAGGAAATCATTTACTCTAATTTGTTTTTAAAAGGGTTTTTAGCAATTCTATTTGAGATTTAGGGTAAAATAGCAGGGTACCACAATTAGAGTCATTAACGCTAATAGTGATTCACGGTTTAGTGTTGTGTATCGATAAGGATTGGTCGATAATCTATATGGGCCTTTTAAAGTATTGTTGATAAACAACATATAGGTACAACAAATAGTTATGTGTGTAATCGACAATAATTAATAGATACAATCAGTTGTTTATTGGTGATAACACCAATATCGATAACTGTACGGACCATACATATAAATGTACGACTAGTACACTCAACTGTACGTGTTATTCCTCGGACGCGTCGCGGACCCCCTTCCCCCAGATTTCGGAAAAAAAATTGTGAATTTTTCTTGATTATTTCTAATTTAAGGGGTTTTCACTTCGGTTCCACGCTCTCATACCCGCCCAAAATGCCCTTTTGAATGTATTTTTTTTTCACAAGGTTAGTTACGCCCTGATATCACTTTGATGGTGGTAGTAAATGGCGGCAGTCTGACCGTTGTGTTCGTCTGCTCTATTCGTCTGTTCATCTGTTTTTCGAAAAAGTTTGATTTACAAATTTACAATGTAATTTAATATTTTTGTTTTGGTACTATAGTTTTCGAACTATAAAGTATTGTTTTAAATTTTTCAACGTTTATGTGCTACGCTGTCCGTAATAAATCAGTTAAACATATACGGAACAGTTTCTTATACATGGTATGCCATGCTATATAAAGTCAATAATATAAAATAGTATGTTATAAAATACTACTGTATTTTTTTTGAAGTTATCGCCGATATGGAATTTGTTGGTCTCGATGTGATATATCGGGACATGTGACCGTTCTTTAACAGATAACTATCGGTATCTTTGTTATCGCGATAAATTTTTACCGATACACACTCTATTATGGAGGTCCACCCTAAAAGAAAGTGTACCATCACGTCACCGTCCACAGTCCATCTCAGCAAAATCATTTTGATCATAACCTCACAACAAAAAGCATGTTACACAAACCTCAGATGATACAAATTTTAGTTCAAAAATAGGTGAAAGTACGCCCATACAATATGCCTATTGTACGCAAAATATATAATATGACCTTAAGGCCCATATTGTATTGGCCTCAAAATGAAAAAAAAAGGTAACATGGTTGAGTTGCACATCGATCAATAGAGAATTAATCGTCATGTCTAAATTTTGAAAAACATTCGAACAAAAAAATATTTTTCTGTGAGTTTTGAGGTGTTTTTTATTTTAATCAACAGAATTTGAACGATCTGACGATCGGTGATCAAAGTAGCGATATAAGAAGATCACATGAAAAGCCCATAACATTACTTATGACAGGATTATCTGTCATATTAGCCTCTGCAATTTTGAACGTCCGCGTGTTTTAGTTCGCTAAAATATTTCGTCCGGCGGCGTGCGCTGTACCATGCTCTTACGTGAGATTCGGACGTTCGTAGAGGAGTGTGCACGTCGGACACACATACAGTATGCCTCTACGCGAGTTTTGTGCAAATTTTTGAGCGCCTAACAAAAAAAAGCCTACTTTTTAACTATGGTACAAATTGAAAAGGGTTGTACGAGAAATAACATTGCCCGTGGATTCATCTACACTGTAACCAATCAACGAATCTATAGTACTGAAGAGTATTTATTGTATGAAACTACCGCGTGTCTATTTCTAAAGGAAACCTAGTGACGTGGCAAGTGCCAGCTGTGGTGGTCGTAATCGCCATGGTGATTACAATTGTGATTTGACTTGACGACAAGACGCTTAACATTTATATCTTTACAGCGAAACTACACAGTAAATCGCTATTAGGATTAATCACGCTAATTCGGCGCCCTATTTCTTTTCCAAAATCTTAAATAAAGTGATAAAAAAAGCCTAAAAAACAAATTAGAGTGACTGATTTCCTTGAAAATCCCCAAACTCCCAATTAGCGTTAATCACACTAGTTATTCTTTAACACTTAATATTTATTAAATCTAATAGCGATTCGCGGTTGTATTGTACAGTAATTACATATGCTCATACTAAATAATCGCCGCATTTAATGTTTGTACGCCTTATTATGAGTCATGCCTTATGGAAATAATGACATAAAGGTTAACTTCCATTAGAGGAAAAGTGGTGTTGTTTACTGGATGCCGTAAAATTTTGTCCATACTCGTACAATCTTTTTTTTTTTCAGACGAAACATTTCGAAACATGATTACTGGATCGCTCCAACATTATAGGCGTAATTATTGACCGTTGGATTTTTAGCTTTTCTAGATTCGCGAAGCAATTGCGCACGTCGTCCAGTGTGAAGATACTCTCCTCGCCGAGGAGAGTATCTCCACACTGGACGATCGCCCACATTGTCCAGTTTGAAGAGAGTCTCTTCAAACTGGACGATGTGCGCGATGTTCAAGTGAAGAGTAAAAAAAATCGCCAGCACGAATAGGAGATGAGAACCGAACACGTCGTACACGCCATCCACTGTCCACAATTTGCCGCGCTTTCACTCTATTAACACACGTAAAAATGTGACAGATGTCACATACTACGGCAGAGGCTTTCCGTTGGAGGCAGGAGTCTCTATTAACACACGTAAAAAATGTGACAGATATCACATAATACGGCAGAGGCCTTTCCGTTGGAGGCAGGCGTTCAAGTAAAAACCATGGCAGTGAAGAAGTTAGGGTTTGTTACAAACCCTGATGAAGGTACAAATAGTACGTTAGGGCATACTCGTACTATACTTTAAGTACATTACTTTCGTATATATATTTCGTTCTGACTTTCCGTTGAAGATATTTTGCAGATTCTAAAATACTTTTTAGGTGGTCCACATTTTTGGTTCTGACTTTCTGTTTAAGATATTTGGCAGATTTTCAAAGTTTTGACTCTAACCTACATGGCGCCAATCATAATTGAGAAACAATGTTAACTGGCACGACAAAATGGAAGGTCGTGCCAGTAAACATAAAAAATAGACGTATCTGCATGTTTACTGGGACAGCCTAATGGAGAACAGACCTAAGGGTAGAATTCCATTAGGCGGTCCCAGTAAATGTACGGAAAAATCTTCTGGCAGCGTTTACTAAAAGACTATTCCATTTTGTCGGGCCAGTAACAAACCTTCCTCAATTGTGATTGGCGCCACGTAGGTTAGAGTCTAGATTTGAAAATCTTAAAGAAAATCTTCAGAACGAAATATTTGTACGGCCGAAGGTCGTTAATGATTCGTACGTAAAGTTTGCGGCCAGATTTTGATTTTGAAAACGGAAATCAAAATTTTGAAAAGGAATGTCAAAAAGACGCGGCAAACTTTGAAGGTCGCGACAAACATTGAATGTCGCTGGATGTCAGACGAAGCGTGCGAAAATATTTTCGGCTCATCTACATCCTACGTGACAGTCGGCACATGGACCGTACGACGTAGGCACATGGCCTGTACGATGTGTAGACCTGTGATCGCTTGTTCAAAGCGTATATTTTTATTCTTTTTCACGTGTACCAATGGTACACGTCTAGTATTGTACAACTCTCCTCGCGAGGAGAGTATCGTCACACTGGATGATGTGCGCGATTGCTTCGCGGATCTGAAAAAGTGGAATATCCAACGGCCAGGAATTACGCCTACATCATTGGAGCTTCCCGACAGCTTTCCAGTACGATACTTCGTCTGACAAATTTTTTTTTGAGGTACGGCGTGGTACGGATATGTACAAACTTGTACGGTGTCCAGTAACGAACCACACTTTTCGTCTAATGGAATTCTACCCTAAGACATGGAAAACTTGGTGAGTGAGTACGGCATGACTTTTTCTCAAATGACTAAAAGAAAGTGTACCATGACGTCACCACCAGCAAAATCATTTTGACCGGAAAGACAATACAGTACATCGCCAATCGCTATTAGAGCCAAGGATTAAATAGCGTCAAAAAAAAATTAGCGTTATTGATTCTAATTTAGCGCATGAGACGTGGCAGATTATGGTCCACGTACTTAAATAGCATTATTAATTCTATTTGAGGTGTTTGGGTCAAAATTTAGGGGCACCGAATTAGCGTTATATACTCTAATAGCGATTGGCGGTGTACAGTACACCGCGAATCGTAATTAGAGTAAATTACTCTAATTCGGTCGCTCGAAATTTCGACTCTATCACATCAAATAGAGTAATCGATTCTAATTTTTTCATTATTCTAATTTAGGTGAGGTTTAATTAGCGTAAAAAATTCTAATATAGGTTATTTTTAAATAGTGTGGAGTACGGACGACGTCTGACCGTGCAAAATTGTACTTTTTATAAGTAAAAAGGTACAAATAATGATTTAATTGAATAGCGCTCGCACTTGAAATCGCACTAAACAAAAAAATCAATCACATCGAAAAAATCCGTTCGCATAACTCTCGTCCGTCGACAGCATCGTAGTCAGTGTGAACATTAACTGACATTCAATGCGACAAATATTATTAGCGTCATACTGACGTCAATTCTATTCCGGATTGACACATTTTGTACGTCTACGTAATTTAGTGTTCATAATTATCGCGCACACAATTATCACCGACATAACCCAATATAGAATAACTAAATAAATTAGAGTAAACTTCATAGTTGATAAAGCTCTATCACATAAATTAGTGTCAATTACTCTAATTGTTTTTTTTTGTTTTTTTACTCTAATTTTTTCATTACTGTAATTACGATTCGCGGTGTACTGTTCTGTAGAGACAAACAACATGTACGGACCTTGGATGTATCTACAATTCAATTGGACTGTACGGATAAGATCATCCCCCGTTAATTCCTTCTACAGTGAAACCAACCAATCAATCTACTGAAGCGTCGTTGGTGTAAGAAACTGCCACGCGTCTTTTTCTATACGGAAACCCTAGTGACGTGAGTGCCCAGCCACGACAGACGTCACGGCCATGATGACTACAGTGCTGATTCTCCTGTGCCACGTGTCTACCACATGGGCGATATCCATGGCAGCGTCAGACAGTAAGTTCCACCCTTCTCTGCGCACTCTTTTCACACCAGCGTGATTTCCGTATCTTCATTCACACGTGCGAAACATCGCCCTGAATCTATTCTTGGAATTATCTGTCGCTACTTGCCGCAGAGTCGGCGCTGGAGGCCGTGAGGAGAGCCATCGTGAACAAAGTGAAATTCCCCGCGATCCAATGAGAAAATGCCACGCATTTAAGTTTCTTCTGCGATAATTCCGGTCATGTGGCGACATTGTGAGTGATTTTCACAGCCTGCAACTTGTGCTGTGATAAATCCACACATAATTTCGCACTGAATCCACACAGAATTTCGCACTGAATCCACTCAGAATTTTGTACTGAATCCACACAGAATTTCGAACTGACAGCACACCTTAACTTTCATTAACAGGCTGCGACGACGAATCCGCACTGAATTTTGCACTAAAACCAGCAATTTAGTTTTTATCCATAGGCTGCATTGAATCTGCACTGTAATTTGCACTTATTTTTTGCAAATTTTCTGCATTTCTCAAATATATTTTACCTTATAAGTTGCGATGAATCCGCAGTGAATTCTTCACTGAAATAGGCATTCGCTTTCGCTCATAGGATGCGATGCTACTGAATTTTGCACTTAATTTTTTCACATAGGCTGCAAAGTATTCGCACTTAGTTCCGCACAGAATTTCGCATGTAATTTTTGCTAGCTCTGAATTTTGTATAAAAAACAGCAACTTAATTTTCATCGAGAGGCTGCAATGTATCCGCAGTGAATTTTGCACTCAAATCGATACTCAATTTTATACATAGGCTGCGATGAAACCTCACTAAAGTTCACATGAAAATCCGCTCTTTTTTTTTTGCTTATAGGCTGCCATGAATTCGCACTGCATTCCGCACTAAAAGCCGCTTTAAATTTCTGCTCATGAGTCTCAAATGAATCCGAAAAAAAATCGCACTAAAAGCCGCACTTAACTCTTGCCGCGATGACACTGCCCTGTATTTCGCACTGAAATCAACTCAATTTCTATTCAGAGGCTGCAACGATTCCGAGGTAAATTCTGCAGCGAAATTGGCACGCACTTTTGCTTATAGGAACGATGAATTCGCTCTGAATTTGAAGCTAAATCCCGCACTTAATTTTAGCTCATTGGATGCGATGAATCGGCACTGAATTTTACACAAAAAGCCGCACTTAAATATACCTCCTGGGCTGCAATGACTCCGCACATTGCTGCAGTGATTTTTGCACTGAAACTGGCATTCACTCTTGCTCATAGGCTGCGATGAATCCGGAATATATTCCGCACAAAAAGCCACACTTAATTTTGCCACAGTTTGCAATGAATCAGCACTGTATTTCCCGCTAAAAGGCACACTTAATTTTAGCTCATACGCTGGGATGAATCCGCACTGAACTTCGCACTAAGCTGCTCTTAATATAGCTCATACGCTGCAATGCATTCGCACTGAATTTTGCACTGAAAGCCGCACTTAATTTTAGCGCACGGGATGTGATACACCCGCACTGAGTTTCACACTAAAGAAGAAGAAAAATCCAGAGTGTGCAAAGAATCCGCAGAGGATTTTGCACTGAAATTGGCACTCACTTTTGCTGCGATCAATCCGCACTGAATTCCGCACTAAAATTGCACTTAATTTTACCTTTTAGGCTGCAACGTATCCGCACTGTACTTCACGCGAAAAGTTGCTCAAAATCTTTGCTCATAGACTGCGATGAAACCGCACTGAATTTCACACTAGTAATCGGGCGAGGGTTAAGGGGGTAATTGGGAGATGGAAGGGGGGGTAGATATACAAACAACAAAGGATTGAGGTGTAGCAGAATGTGTTATGTGGAGAGGGGGGGGGGGGAGACTTAGAAGGATGTTTATTTGGGAGGGGGGGAGGAGGGGGAAGGGGAGAGGAAGGGGTGGAGGGATGAATGTGTTTTTATTCTGTGTCCATTTCCTGCCAAGGACCAGAAGTCAAACTTAGGGTGACATTCCATCAGCGAAAAGTGATCAGGCGAAAAGTGGGGTAGTTTAGAGAAATTTGCAACTATACGTACTAAACCGTACCGCTTATTTTGTTTTTATACGAAAAACAACATTACAGAGAATCTTGTCGATACTCTCCGAAGGTCTGGAGGTAATACAGACCGTCGGATGCTGCGAGGCGTTCGCTGCGTTCGCTTCATTTTTCTCTGTCAACCCACCTCGAGGAGGTGCGAGGTGGGTTTGCAGATACAGAAAAAATAAATCGTGACACACTGGACGATTAAGCTACGTGTCATGATGCAAAACCAACGAAAAATCTTAAGATTTGCACATGACACGCGCTTTCCAAAATAAAACCGAAAATAAAAACGAAATTTTGTAACATTCCTTCGTCACTCTATTTTTGGTAACTTTTGTTCGTCACACTATTTCTCCCAAAGGATTTTTGTTATGTTCGAAAACAGAATCCCTAAAAAATAAGCTGGCGCTTGCAAAAAGTATAAAAGTTTGTCGAAGTACGCAAGTATGCAGGTACATGGTACGCAAGTGAAGATTTGATGTTAAGTTTGTCGGTGCTAAAAATCTCAAAGATTTTCACTATCGGATCATAGCTTGCGTGGCGTCAGTCAATGTAGAACACGTGGTTTACAGACTCTACGTGATGGAACATCGACTCATTCGACCCGATCTGTAGAGTTGGCCGTACGATTACAAAAACGTCTGATGGAACTTCACCCTTTGTCAACGTTGCGTGAAGAAGAATCAACTGAAGTCTTGTTAGGTACATGTACGGTTGAGTAGACATTAGGGTACATTTACGTAGACGTCAAGTTAAATTTGCATAGACGTCAACATTTGATGAAACGTAGTTGTCTAATTGTATTGTACGGCAAGTGAAGTCGTCGCAGATTTTGAGTGTATGTCACGTAGCGAATTGTGACCGTTGATTCGATTACGTAGTTCACAAGTTAAGATTGTAAGATTGTGCTTCTTTACGTGAAAGACAAGTAGCGTAGTACCTACATCATCTAGACATATAAAATGTACTCATGCTTACATTGAATATAATCAATCAAAGTGAATGATTCTCTCCAATTTTTTCTTTGCTGCTATTTTGGCACTGAGTGCTTTTTTTGTCGCATAATCTATCTTCTTTCCTTGTTCAGTAATTAAGCCTGTCTATAGAGAGTTGTTTTCCTTAGCTTTCTATCTTGTAATTAATCGATCCTATGGATTTCTTTTCAAAATCTCTATAGAATGTACTCATTTACTAACCAATGGGGGGTGGGCTGTATAGAACTACAAGGGCTAGGCCTAAGGGAAGCATTGCAACGGAGATTGGTAACCTCAAAAAACTAGTATATATGTAAGTGAACTCTGGGAGAGTGATGAATTTCATACGGAAAGATTTAAATCTTATGTGAAAAGAAAAGAAAACAAATCAGGAATTGATGGTTTTTTTTTTCTTTTTATTTTTCTTTAGTTGTAAAACTAGTGGAGGAAAGATGGATGGTGATTAGAGGGAGAGGGGGAATCTTATTTTACGAACTTTTCTTTTCTACGATATTTTTTTTCTTTTTGTCTTAAGAAAAAAAGCTCCTCCTCCTCTCCTTAAGATTTTGTTTAAACAGAACAATACCTTGAGGTTCTGTATGTATGAAAGCTTTCATAAACTGCTGTGTATTTATTTGTTTTGTCTTATTTTTTGGCGGAACAGAAACCGACTGTAATGAAATTCTGTTTTTACGGAATATTACCTTGAGATTCTGTATGTTACATAAACTTTTATCGACTCCTATTTATTTATTTGTTTGTGTTTCTTTTTTTGGTGGGACAGAAAGCGATTGTAATGAAATTGCGAATCACATACAAAGTGAATGGACAGGAGGTTCTGGAACAAGGACAGGTCAATAATTTCCCTCCAGGGCTATAATTGGGCTTTAGTTATGGCTGTAACCAGGTAGAGATTTTGCGTTTTCCTTTTTCCTTCTTTTTTGTTTTTTTATTTTTGACGCTAGGACAGGAATCTCAAAGAATCCACAGTTTAAAGAAATGTTCTTGTTGTTTGATTTCATTTCTAATGGTAGAAAACCACAGTGATTAGTACAGATTGCAGTTAAATATGGTAGGTGAAAATAGACAAAATATAATGTGCACACTGGTCGACCGATCAGAATCGTAATATTTCGATCCAGAATCCATAATCAGTCGTCGAAATTGTTTCTCGTTCTCTTAATATTCTTACCACATTTCGTCGTTTTTCCTCGTCGTTTTTAATATTCTTACGTCGGCATCGTCTTTCTTAAGATTATTATGATTATCGTCGTCGTTTTTCCTGACAGTCTTACCACATCCTCATCGTTTATTCGTAAAATTCTTATCTCGTGGTTTTCGTGTTCTTATTAGTCGTTGATGTATTATCCCATTTCAGTTAAGGGTTGCATCGGTGGTCTTTTGCAAATAGTTATTTTGGGATATCATTTTGGATTTGTGCCTTGCTTATCCTTTTTGCCTGCTTCCGTCCACATGTACACCGCTAATTGTTTTTAGTGTTAGTGTTTTTTTGCCACTTAAAACAACTTTTCTTTGTGCACACTTGTCGGATTGTCAATTGGAGACCACGCATAGGAAGTTGAGAATCTTACCTTCCAAACGCAACCATCGGGTTGACAATTCGACAAGTGTGCACGGAGAAAAGATGTTTTAACTGGCGAAAAAAACTTTAACACTAACAGCGATTAGTGGTGTAGTTTTTAAGTTTTGGACTTGCCGCACGTTTTGTTCCCATGGACTGAGATGGTTTACCCTCGCAGATTTTTGATTCAGTCGTGTTTTATTTTTTATGTTTTTTTTTTTTTTGTTAAATTCTAAGTACCTGGAAGTATGTCATTGATTATTATTGGAGATTAAATGGATACGTTCTTTTTCCATCCAATAAAAAGCTGTATGTGTCACAAAAATGGATGTCTCTGACTTGCTCTCACGAGTCCATTTGCTGACATCATCACAATCGAAAATAGTTGTCCGTTAGGAAGCCAGCACATCTTTACTGTACTAGGAAAAGTACACTGTTTATTTTATTAGCGCTCATGAACGAATTCTTAAACGGTAGTTAGGTGCCTTTTTTTTTTTTTTCGCCGAGTGAACACAAATTGGCTGTCATAATACTAGTTTTTGTCTAAATGCTAATTCTTTGAACTGTTCACAACAGCCCCATCACCTGGAACTTATTTAGAAGTAGTAACCTTGATTTAAAGCCCGTGCTTATAATCTTTATTATAATAACGATTCTCGGTGTAATGGACCAGTAAACCGCTCATCGTTATTAGCGCTAAATATTTAGTGTTAATGCGAAATTAGAATTACTAATACTAATTTAGTGCAAGGAGAGGTGGCAGATTGTAGTCCGCATTCTTAAATAATGCTGGTAACTCTATTTTGTGATTTTTGACTAGAATAAGTCGCGACAGAATTAGTGTTATCAACACTAATAACGATGAGCGGCGAAGCGAATCCGACACACTTCAAACGCAATTGCCATAAAAGAAAGAACACAAAAACATACAGTTGATTTGAATCAAGAGTTGAAGGAGAGTGGAATATAGTAGGTACAATATATATATACCGACTTCATTAAAATGCGCGATGGGTAAAAAATCTGAGTCCATGGGAACGGAAAGAGGCAGCAATGCTAAAACTGAAAAACTACATGTGGAAGGAAACAGTGTTACAGTGTATGCTTTAAATCGTTTTTAGCAGATTTCTGCAAATCTTCTGTTACATACAACAGCTTCGTAAGCACATAAAACCGCGTAGTTGGTTTGAAAAGGGCATTGAGGAGATAAGGAAAGTGAAATACTCTCAGTACGATACAGTAAGTACCAGATCGTTCTTGGTAGAACTCTGTACTGCGATGTAAAATGGTTTCTCTTCAAAGTTCTTCGCATATTGATGTAAAGATGTGGTATAGAGTGTGGAATAGTACTAACACAGCCTTTGGGGTATATTATGGAAGATTAGTTTTTTGGCTTTTTTTTTTGAATATTGGCATCAACACGAAAATATGGAATATATTGTGTACAAGGGATAAAACCACGATTTTGTATAAAATGTATACATCATTAACAAAAACAAAAAGGAGTATATTGGTCAATATACTGCAGTGTGATATCCCCCTAGTAGCCAATGCTAATTTTCTGCCACGTCTCCTTGCACTTATTTATTATTATATACTCTCATTTCGCATTAACATTAATAAACAATCAACCCTAACAACGGTGGGAAATGTATCATAGTGGCGCCGGTTAATCAAAATATCGAAAATTCGAAATCTAAGGGCGTGTCCCCATGTGTTCAAGTAAGGGTTTTTTTCCGTCGTTTTCACAGAAAATGGGACTTCCAACGAGAAAATATTACGCCGTACGAAAAATGGTCAAACACACAAGTACATTTTGCGTCATCTTGGAACTTGGAAGGTACGGAAATTTGGCGTTATTATCATCGCGACCCACTTCCAGCTCATCTTCACACTTGCACTGGAATCAAATCGAGACCTGATTTTAATCAAAATACTACCCTATTGACGAATAGAAAACCGGGATTGCACGCGTCAAACGTTTTCAAAAATTTTGAGAGACGGAGAGTACATTCTATTTTTTCCCCTGCTCGTCACGCGCATGTACGTACGAAAATGACGGGCATGTACGGAAAAAATTCGTTGGGGTCTCGGACCTCCACTTTCATTCATGGGTCCTTTGCAAATTTTTACGTCGTCCTCGTCTCTCCCACTCTTTCTCACTCGACCGCTCCTCTTTCTCTCTTACTTACACGAGATGCAGCAATAATAGTATCAAATGAAAGATATATATAATATTTTTGGTCTAAGTTTGATGGCATATCGAATGATAAAAGATAAGAAAACGAAATCGGGAAGCCATGTCAGAAAATCTACGTACTGATGCCGTCACATGGTAGCATGACTTCGCTATGTCACAAAACCCTAAACATCTACAACGTCACAAAAACCTCTGACGTCTACAACCGTCGCCGTTTTTGTAGACGTCACCGATTTTAGGAAGTTTCGTAGTTTCGTAGTCGTCTACATTTCGTTTCGTAGACTGTCGCACATTTTGTAGACGTCTACATCTGTCACATATTTGAAGTAATGAAGGCGCAAGTAATGATTGACATAGGCACACTTTGAAAAGTACACCGTAAAATCTGTGCTAAAATCCAAAGTAGCGTTTCAAAGTTTCGGTTACATGGGGACACGCCCTAACTGTCGTGTGTTAAATTGTGGAATGGTTGCGTGACAATGTTTGTCGATATTTTCGTATCGGCAAAATCGCGATGCGGCGAAAAGGTCACAGTCGGTCAATCTACGTCTCTAGTCGCAATTTCGCAGCGACGATGAACTGTACGACGTTGACTTTTTGTCGTTTTAAGACTGAGTATTTTTCCCCTAAGATTTGGTTGCACGGAACTCCGGGGTTCCGATTGGAGCGTTTTTGGTTCATTCGATATGTCAATCAGGGTATCGCGATTTCTGACCGTCCGATGCTTGCAATGGGTCATCGAACGGACGGCTAAATTGACGAATGCACTTTTTTTTCGACACGAAAAGTGACGCGATCGCAGTTTGACCCGGTACCACTCACAGGTTTCCATCGGACGGCGGAAACGACCGACGTGCTTATAGCTTTCAATCGGACGGTGGAGACGATCCGTACGTTTGCCAGACGTCCCCGGGTACAAAGTACAAAGTACAAAGTATCCGGATTGGATTTTTTGCCACAGGAAATCGCCAGCTAAACCGTACATATATTCCAAAGACCGTACATAACTGGATTTCAGACTCAGTCAACGACAATTCGAAGATCCTCTACGTGACGTGACGCGACAGTCGCCCATTCAGGAATCTTAGTATCTGAAGACGACGAAGAGGGGAGGGAAGAGGGAGAGGGAGAGATAAGAGGTAGAGAGAGGAAGAGAGAGAGCGAGAGAGAGAGAGAGAGAGAGAGAGAGAGAGAGAGAGAGAGAGAGAGAGGGAGGGGGAGAGAGAGAGGGAGAGAATGGCTTCAAAATTAGCTCATTTTCTCATCCTCCTCAGTCTCATCCCGCTGTCATCGTACGGACGCACTCTCAATCCGTACGAAACTGACACCGAAGAAATCGTCACGCGCCGGACCGACGAATCTGGACCGTACGATCGTGAATCGAGTAGAACTGTACGGAATCGCGCCGCCGTTTTGGTTCAATCTCTAGCTCAATCTCCGCCGCGAAAATCGCCGCCGCCTAAACCTCCGCAGCTTAAACCTCCGCCGCCTAAATTTTCGTCGCTTAAATCGCCGCCGTTGAAATCTAAGCCGTTGAAATCTCCGCCGCCTAAGTTTTCGCCGCTGAAATCGCCGCCGCCGCCGCCGCCGATGTGCTGGTACATATCGGGCGGTGGTTCGTATCTAATTCGTTGTACGGGAAATTCGTCGTGTTGCGGGGCGACAGGTTCGGAAATTTGCACGCCGCTGTGTGGAGTGACGAAATGCTGTTCGGTGGTACGATTTTTTCTCGTATTTTGATTTTTTTATTTTATTGCTTTTGAATTAGGGTTTGATGAAAAAAAATGGAGGGAGGAGAGAGGGGGGGAAGAGGAGAGAGAGAGGGAGAGAGGTTGAAATGAGAGTCTTTGTTGGTTTGAGAGTTTAAGTTTTTCCCTGCTTTTTTTCTTGGTGTTTTTTTTTTCGGGCAGTTTGACCACTCTCGCACGTGCTGTGGAGATGTTTGCTGTCCGATCCAAAATTGCAAAAAAAATAAATGCACATCGCAAAAACCCTAAACCGGGGATTAAAATGTAAAAATAATAAAATGAATTTAAATTAATGTAATAATAATAATTTCAAAAAAAGAATAAATCAAATAGTAAATTGATAAGATTAACTGGAAGATAATGATAAATTAAAAAAAATAGTAATAAATAAATGCGTTAACAATTCAACAATAATAAGCAAATAAGATAAAATGTAAGTAAATGAAAATAAAGAATAAAAAAAAAGAATAAAAAATTGTTGACATGATAATTTGCAGAACTGATTCTTAGTAGTTTTATTTTACTTTTGGATTTAATGTAAAAGCCAATTTATTTCGATTTTGGTTTAATTTTTGACTGGAAACTCTATTTAACTATTTTTATGTGTGCCGATATTCTTTTGTTTTTGTTTTTTTTTTTTTTTTTGGTATGGTTTTGAATGTCATTTCAATCAATTTTCAAAATTTGTCATTTTCAATATTTATGGTTTGACTTTTTATTAATTTTTTGTCACTATTATTATTAATTGTATTTATTTATTTATTTATTTTTGTATTTTTTTTAGTCTATTTGATTTAATGTTAATTTTTATTTTCCATTTTTTTTTTTTAATTTTCCTCTCTTGATTTCACAACTTAATTCTCTCATTGTTTGTTTTTTTGCTATTATATATTATTTTTTAATTAACTAATATATTTGTTTTTATTTATTTATTAATCGCAGACAATCAAAGTTCTCTCTTGTTGAAAATGAGAAACTTAGAATACAAAAAAGAAAAAAAACACCAAAAATAGAAAACAAATAAAAAATATCCAAAAGATAAAAAAGAACAGGAATAAAATTTTCAGCAAAGCAATAATATACATTGTAATTCAAAAACTCATCGATTAATATTTAAATATGGAAATATAGAAAGCTAGTAAAAGAGCAGTAAAATTCATTTTTTTAATTTATGAATTGATTCACGAAGATTGTCATTTTTTATTTTTTTTCCCTTCTTTTGCCAAATCGATGTTCGTGTTTGGAAATGAATAAAACCTCACTTTTCCCTCCAAGAATTTTGAGGCCGAGTGTCAAATAAACAAAACAAATAAACAAATAAACAAACAAATAAACAAATACGTTAATAAAAATAACCACCGTCAACCAATGAAAAGATTTCGACAGCTTCCTAACTTCAAACGAAACAGAAGTACAAATAGTTGCTAAAAAGAGAAGAAATAGCAAAACATGAAGCACAAATCTTGTCGCAACTTCCTTCTTCGATTTTTCTCCGAAGTACAAATAGTCAGCTAAAAACTATGCAAATAATAAAACATGAAACACAAATCTTATCTCAACTTTCTTTTTCGATTTTTCTCCGATAAAGAAGACGTTTTTTGAGGCAATCCCACGGAATTCACCATTTCTCGTGGCAAAACACTCCCTCCTTCCTTCAACAAAGGTACTAATTCTTTAAAAAGACGTCGATCCTCACTATTAACAAAAACTATGGCTGATCCCGGTCTTCCCAATCTTCCCGCCCTACCAATTTGATGAACATACTCATCCACACTATTTGGTAAATCAAACAAAATAACTTGTTTTACATGAATAAGATCTAATCCTCGACCTAAAACACCAGTTGCTACAACTAATGGAAGGTCTCCCATAACAAAATTATTTAAAAGAGTTATCCTTTCTGACATTGGTTTATCTCCATGAATAGAAACGGTTTTTAAACCGGTAACTAAATTAATTGATTCAGCTAAAATATCGGCTCCTAATTTCGAGTCCACCATGACTAAAGTTGGAGGATGGAAGTGTCGAGGAGAGAGGAGAATGTCAAACAGTTTTTGTTTCTTTTGTCGATTCTCGCACCAAATGATCGTCTGTTAGAAGTCGTAAAAACAACACGATGAAAAGCAAAATCAATAGAAATTAGTTTTTTGATGCTAGTTGTAAAACGACATGACACACAACAAAAATCAATAGATATAAAGTTTTCCAAAATCATTTACGGATCACAAAGACAACATGACGCAAAACAAAAATAGACAGAACTATTTTTTTTTCTGTTCTGAAAAAGGTAAGAAGATACAATGCCAAGTTGAAAATGGCTATAATTACGACAATCTCCAATTTTTTAATATGCATACATATATATTTATATATATGTAATACATATATCAGAGGTACAATTATACACACAAGCATATATCAGAATGTATGCATACACATAAACTTGTATGTGAAATATCTAGTGTTGTACATAGGTAGCCTCTTACAGATAATCAAAATGTATCATTTTTTGACCTACGATAATCGAGATATCGTTCCGATATATCGGTAAGGAAATTATCGCGATATTTTACCGATATATCGAAGCAATATGCCGATAAAAAAGTAACGTGATATTGTACTGTTTCGCTCTTGTACTTTTGGTCGTACAAAGTACGAATTTTTACATTAAGTGTTGCGCCATGTTTTTGTTCTACAAAGCACGGACCGGATTGTGATACGTGACATGACATACTATATACAGTATATAATATAATACTATATAGTATATAGTACTAGTGTATAGTAATACTATATAATTACATATACATAGGCGATAACAAATTTATTCATCGGGACGCAATATATCGGGCCCCTTTGCCGTTCGATAACCAATAATACCGGTTATCGGAATTATCGCGATAAAAAATTTACCGATACATAACACTAGCGATTTCCATCATTGCATCCATAAAACCCAAGGAAAATTTGCCCAAAAAAGAACCACAAATGAAGTGAAACATACCTGTTTAACTGATCTGGAGGGTGCATTTCGGTTCCCAACTGAGATATAAATTGGTCTTTGAAGAAGAGAAGCAGCAAATTTTTCAATAGCCGCAGGAATGGTAGCCGAAAACAAAAGCAGTTGGGGTTGAGAAAGAGCTCTCACAATTTGCATCACTTGTTCCCTAAAACCCATCTGTTCCCACAAACAAAATAACCACAATTCTTTTAAAATTAAACCAACTGAAGGTAAGCCACAACCAGTATACCTTAACATCGCCATTAGAGTTAGTAAGTAATTAGCATTATAGTTTAACTACATTAAATTTTGTTCTGAAACGTGGCTCATTACGAAGCCACTTAACTAAATAGAATATTAACACTAATTTATGAATTTGAGTTAAAAAAACACACACTTGAATCAGAGTTATTAACTCTTAAAAGCGATGGGCAGTGTACTCCATCTACTTCGCTTTTCGACTGGACCGCCACATCCACCTTCCCTGAGTTTTCTTCCTACAGTTTATATTAAATTATCTTTATGTACCAATTTATATTTTTGGCTAATTTATATTTAATGACATATAGCCAATTTATATTCAAATACATATTTATATTGACACACTTTGAGTTCCTGAATCTCACCTCTAACATGATGTCGACCTCGTCTAAAACAAGCGATGAAACATTTTCGAGAGGAACTTCATATTGGAGGAGAACATCAATAAGTCGACCAGGAGTCGCTAAAATCAACTGACATCCTTTTTTGAGTCGATGAAATTGTTGAGGGAGAGGCATTCCTCCTACAATAAGAGCTGTCCTTATTGGAAGACCTTTGGAAAGTTCCTTTGCCTGAGTTTCAATTTGAACACAAAGTTCACGTGTCGGTCCAAG
The DNA here is from genome assembly GCA_037447655.1 of Zygnema cylindricum. NCBI lineage: Eukaryota > Viridiplantae > Streptophyta > Zygnematophyceae > Zygnematales > Zygnemataceae > Zygnema > Zygnema cylindricum. The sequence continues at coordinate 335,977 of JBBHKE010001694.1, forward strand.
AATTAACGCCAAAGGTTGTTCAATTTTTTCTCGTTTTTGAAGATTACACATTTTATGGATAAGAGGGAGAAGAAAGGCGGCTGTCTTTCCTGAGCCCGTCTGAGCGGAAGCCAAAATATGTCGATTTTGCAAAGCGGCTGGAATTGCTTGCATCTGGATCGAGTCTCAAACAAACAAAAAATAAAAAAATTAGTCTTAGCCACACGTGACTTTAAAAACATGAACGTGGACAAATTTTATAACATCTGCATGTAAATGGAGCCTCAATGGAAAAAAAGGCGTCACTTCTTTATTCCGACCATTTATGACACTTTCAAGACGTGAATGAGCACAAAGTCTTAGCCTCTGTTTCAATTTCAGTTTCATTCTCACCTCGCGCTGCTTACCTCTAACCTCTCACCCCTCACCTCTCACCTCTCACCACACCTCTCACCACTCACCTCCCACTTCTCACTTCTCACCTCTCACCTCTCACCTCTCACCTCTAACCCCTCAACTCTCACCTCTCACAGCTCACAGCTCACCTCTCACCTTTCACCTCTCACCTCCCACCTCTCACCGCTCACTTCTCACAGCTCATCGCTCACCTCTCACCTCTCACCGCTCACTTCTCACAGCTCACCTCTCACCTCTCACGGCTCACCTCTCACTTCCCTTGCTCCTTGAGTTAGTGAGAAATGAGTGTTAGGGCATTAACAGATTTACTAATAACTCCACTAAATGAGGTTCATTAAAGGGCCATTTAACTAAGGAGTGTTATGAACACTAATTTTTGATTTTGGGTCAAAAAAACATGCACATGAATCGGAGTAATAAACTCTAATAGCGATTTGCAGTTCGATAAGTAGATCAGTATGGTGAATTGATACTAATTCGACACATTTCATTACACATATTATCTCCACTTTCATGCCAAAAAAGGAAAATTCATTTATTGGATAAAGGTGCCATTGCAAGTATTGAGGAAGATAAGGGAAAGGAATCTCTTTTGTTTAATGTATACAGTTAAATCATAAATAGCTGGTCAAATAGAAAAAAACATTCATAGATTATCGTTGATTAAAATAGGAGTTACATAGCAGAGATTAAGATGGTAAAATAATATTGGCCGGTGTAAATGAATACGATTCTGAAATTAACATCTGACAAATGGAATCATTCGCTTCAAATAATCAAAATTTTATTTCAAATAGACTATCTCAAACATTTTTCACCGTTCAAACAAAGTGACAAAAAAAATGCACAAAAGGCTTTTTTATTTGTTTGTTAATAACTTGCTATCGCAAACCGACAAAAACTTACTCCACCATGATTTCTGATTACCTGACTCCAGTCAAAGAATACAAACCTTTAAAAAGCGCTAAATTTTGCGACAAACCCTAAATTGTGCGATAAGTATTACTTATAACATTTGATATTCCTATAGTTTTTTTTACCTGAATTGGCGTGGGCATTTCATATGCCGCTTTCTCCAAGTTTCCGTTAAGTCTAACAGAAAATTGACAGTGTGAAAAATCAAGTATGGGAGGAGGTACATCAACTCCTTGTACACTAATTTCCATCTCTTTTCGAATGTTATTTACTTGCATTTCTGTCAAATTTTGAATATAAGGATGAGGTCTCCAATCTGAATCAACAGTAATTTTCTCTACTTGCTTTTGCATCTTGTCGCCTTCAGATACTGCCATTTGAAATTGAGACAAATTAGGATTTGAAAGAGCAGAGATAGCTGCCCTAATCTGAACAGGTGGCAGATTTGCTCTCTCCAAAACAACTGCCTTGCATTCCAAACTGCAAATATCATCGTCCGTTGTATCGCAAATATATTCTCCAAACCTTCCACAAACAACACAAATAGGTTCGTCTTCTTTCGCTGCGCGCTGTTCATAAGACCTTGCAATAATAGGAGCTTCTTCTCCTTTTTCATGTCCGCCTTCTTTATTTCTGTCTTCTTCACTTCTGTCTTCTTGATTTCTGCCTTCTTTATTTCTGTCTTCTTGATTTTCATTTCCGTCTTCTTGATTTCCATTTTCAGCTTTTTCAGTTACAATTTTTTCAGCTTGTTCAGTTACATTTTCAGCTTTGTCAACTGATTTTTCTCCAGATTTTTCGATTATAACTTCGTCGTCTTTTTCAACTACTTTTTGAGCTTTTAAAACTACATCTATTTCAGCTTTTTTCTCGATTACATCTTCAGCTTTTTCAACAACATTTTCAATTTTGTCAATAACATTTTCAGTTTTACCAAATAAATTTTCAGGTTCATTTATTCCATTTTCACCTTCTTTGATTCCACAGTCATCTTCTTTGACTTTTCTTTCATCTTCCTTAACTTCACTTTCGACTACTTTGTCGTCATATTCGTCGATGCCATCTTTAACTTTTTTTATTTCACTCCTGAAATTTTCCTCTGACTTCTTTTCTAATCCAGGTTCATTGAAATCAGTCAGACTACCATCTTTAGGAAGTGAGATAACTGTTTGACAAACCTCATCATTTTTGTCATATTTTATTTCAGATTTGCTAGAAACGGAAGGTTTAGGTGAAAAAAAAGACGAAGACGCTGTTTCCTTAGCCAAACAGGGAATAACGCTGGAAGATGGTTTTTTATAAACAGAGCGAGGGATAAACATGACTCAGTTCACCAGTCACTTAGCATGTAAAAGTGTTTTAGGAAAAAGGTCCATACAATGTCATTAAGAAATCGAGAATATCAAGTAAACATTGACGGGAAAAAAGAAAGCTGGGAAGAAGGAAGGAAGGTTACTGCATGGAAAAATCCATGGCTGCTCAAATTGAAGTTCAATGTGGCGTTTCAAATTGTTCTCACACATTCAAAGTTTTGAACATACAGTACTGGCGACTGCACTGTATGTGTGAGCACATTTAGTGCGAGATCTTTAGGAAATTTAGTGTGTTTAACGTACTAAAAATCTATTACCGTATGGAAAATCATTATAAACTCTATATGTACTTTACAGTACAGCACTGTACTTACTGTACTGTAGTGCTGTATATCGAGTAGGTTTGTCGATATGTATTTTTGGTGGGTCTCTATAATAGATATATCGTTATGATAAAAAATATCGCAAAATAACGACGATATATGTTTATTGAAAAAAAGCAGTAAAATCTTTCGTCGTACAAAGGTTTTAGAACCAGAGGATGCCTTCTCCGCTTCACAACTTTAATTACGATGATTTTTTTTTTTTGTTTTTTAGTGATATCCATCATGAAAGGAATCGAAAGGGGAACCTTTCTTCGTTACAAACTACAAAGGTTTTAGCACCAGAAGATGCTTCTCCGCTTTACGGCTTTTATTCCCGTGGCTATTCTTTTTGTTTTTTAGCGATATCCATCTTCAATTCACGCTGGAGAGTCGATTTAATCCAAGTGAACTGAGGGAACGTATGTCACACCAACTGAAATATACCTGTAATACCTGTAATTGTATCCTCCAAATTTAAGATTTCGTTTCTACTGGTTCAAATACTTCGACCATCACGTTTTTGGTCGCGCTAAACGTTTAAAGTATGTCATTGGCCGTCTCGTTTTCCCCGTCATTGCAGTCACTGCTTTTCGGACAGGACCAAGCGCAGTATAGAAAACCCGACAGAACGCAACGGAGTATCGGGAAACTGAGCCAATGGATTTTCCCCGTGACTCGATGGAACATCACCCTTACCCTTAACATTCATCAATTCATGAGTTCATGTCTTCATCCATCCATATGGACCCATCACCCTGAACTTTCATGACATCATTCATACGGTACGGAGCTACAGCACACCGTGAATCGCTACAGTACAGTATTACTCTATTAGCCTATTACCGTCAACCTTTTCCCGTTACTTAAGACACCTTTTCTCCGTGCACACTTCGTGGAAAGTTAATTCGACGGTTGCGAACGATATATAAGGATCTTACCTTCCGATTGGCGGTCTCCAAAAGGTACGTAGGGAAAGTGTGCACGGAGTAAAGTCGTTAAAATGGGGAAGTAAACATTAACCCTAATAGCGATGCACGGTGCACTTCGTTCTACTTTACACAGCCCTGGTCTCTGTTTCCTTATGGCAACCTCGCTTTCTTTTCAAGTGGTGTTTTGTTCTCTCCTCCTTGCTGTCGCTTTCGTCGGTCCACGTGTCGTGATTTTAGCGGCCGATGTCTCGCACGTGCGAGATGAAGTTTTCAGAGAGATGGAGGCAGCAATGGAGGCAGAGTTGACACGTGCAGGGGACCAATCAGGTGAGATTTTGCGAGCAAAGGAAAAGAAAAGTGCTTAGATCGATCTTTCTTTCCATTTGTTTTTCTTTTTTTTCTCTTTTCCTGTTGTGGTTTCTGATAAACCAAAAAAAAATCAGTTAATTGTTGTAAAGATCTGAACGCTCAACAATCAAACATGGAAAAAAAAAAAAAAAAAAAAGGGTGAAAAAAAAAGGTGAATCATTGATGTTATGAGACAGTAGGTATTTAGGGTTAAGATCAATGAGCTCGCACATTATTAATACGTATGATTTTTTCGTAAAGAAGTTTTTTTTAGAATGCATTTTTTGTGAAGAAATTATAGTTCGAGTTTATTTAGTGTGTTTTTGACGCCAATAATGATGATACTTTGCTACTCTAATTAGGTACTCTCTTTACATCCTTTACCCTAATCAGCTACTCTCTTACACTTATTAACCTATGTTAGTTTATTTCTTTATAGTGTTGACTGCTTAGTTATTCTTTAGCTTATTATATTCACAACTCCATTAATGAACACGGCATTGCAGACTACCTGCTGTGAAATTTTTTTTCTTAAGACCAGAGGGATAACACTGCCCATCAATGTTAGAGTTAATAACTCCGATTCGAGTGCGAGTTTTTTTGACAAAATCAAAAATTTATGTTAATAACACTGTTTAGTTAAGTGGTCCATAATGAACCACATTGTGAAGCGTGACATAGTGTAGTTAATAGGGAAGTGTTAGCAGGCACTCACGCTAATAACGATGGGCAATGTACACCGTGTATCGCTATTAGTGTTAATGTTTTTTTCGCCACTTAACATCTTTTCTCCGTACACAACTGTCGGATTGTTGATCTGACGGTTGCGATTGAAAGGTAAGATTCTCAGCTTCCAATTGGCGGTCTCAAATTGAAAATCGGACAATTGTGTACGGAGAAAAGATGTTTTAAGTGGCGTAAAAAATATTAACACTGATAGCGATACACAATTTAGTTCATGCCTGTTTTGCTCACGATGTCAATCACCATAATTAGTGCGGGATGTTACAGAAAAATCTAAATTCCAATCTTTGGCAACAGTGGCAAGAATGCACAATTTGATTGATATTTTATAATCATGTAGGTTTTTTTTAACAAGTTTCAAAATTTTGTATGGGTGGTAACAATTCAAACTATTTGCACAAAAAGATTCAGCACAAATTACACCGCGAATCGTAATTAGCGTAAAGAAATAATTAGTGTAAAAAAATGAAAAAAAAAAAATTAGTGTTATTAACTCTAATTTAAGTAATCAATTTTTTTAAAAAAGAAAAATTTACTCTAATTTATCGATAACTCTAATTTGGGTTTCTTTATAATTATCCGCACTGAATATCTCTACTGTAAATTAGGTAGATGTACAGAATCTGACAAAACGTACAGTTTCACGTCATTATGACGTTTGCACTACGCGGTTTGTGAAAACGCAGTTACATGATAACGGCCTGTATTAAATCATTTTTTGTACTTTTTTAGTTAATAAAGTACAATTTTGCACGGTCAGACACCGACCGTACGCCACACTATTTAAAACGGCACTATATTAGAGTTGTTAACGCTGATTCAAAAAGCACCTCAAATAATGTAAAGAATAATTTAGAATTATGTACTCTATTTAGGGTTATAGAGTCAAAATTTGGGGTGACGGAATTGGCGTACATAACGCTAATTACGGTTCGCAGTGTAAATATTAAAAAATTTAGTGACCCTAAACTTTTTGATATGTCAATTTCATTACCGTTTGTTGTAGGGTAGCGTACTGTACTTAGAGATCTTTTCAGCCTTGTCGGTTAGGAACCAAAACCTTTGAGCAGTACGGAAATGAAAGTGCAGATACTGATGATATCGCAATATGAATTTCAATATATCGGTATAATTGGCAACGGTTGGCGAAACCTTTTTAAAAGAATACATACCGATCATTGGCAAATCCTGCTCAATATGTAACACTTATTGTAATATCGAAGCACTCAAAATTCAATATAAAAGTTAATGAATTTTAGTGTCAAGGCGGTATTAGTTTTAATTGCACTAAATTGTTTTGCCATGTGTCTCATTATAGACCACTTCAATAGTGTTATTAACTCTAACGTATGATTTTGGGTGAAAAAAACGCACACTCGAATTGGCGTTGTTAGCGATGAAAGGTGTACTTTAGTATGTAAATTCGGACTAAACAAAAAAGACATCTCTCCAAATCTTGACTGAACAGTTATTGGCTGAAATTCTGCATGCAACAGAATCTGTAAAATAATAAATCAGGTTACAAAGTCAAACATTTGGTACACGCAATTCATATGGGAACACAATAGCAGTACGGTATTGACACAGTGTAGTTTACCATACTAAGAAATTTTCAACCTTCCTGGCTTTGGAAACAATTTTTTTTGAGTAGTACAGAGAAAATAGCACAGACATGGATGATATTTCCATATCGGTATCCGTATATTGCGATAATTAATGATATCAGTTATCGGCTTATTATATCAGTTATCAAGACCCCTCAAAAAAGTACATGTTGATTATCGTCAAATCTTGCTCGATATACAACCGTCTCCTGTACCATATGTAACAAGTTTCCAATTTTCTAGAAAAAGTGCATGATAATGTGTAGATGATCATTCTCCAAAAATTGTGTGAATTTCATAATCTTAGATTAACAAAAGCAAGAATGCACACTCGACCTTGCACCGTAATTCATGTGGATTTCCTCAGCAAGTTCATATTTTGGAACAAAACTTATATTAGTAGACTTAGTTATCGAGCATAAGCCTTGCCAATGACTGATGGTTTTTCGGTAAATCCCATTTAGGTTTTCATTTGGGTCTTCAAAATTTGTTGTGTTCCAGTGAGTAATGATCAGCTGCATGTATCTCGATGGAGTCGGAAACTCAACATCTTGAAAGAAGAAGATTTTGAATCATCTTTTCAAATTACGGAGGAGGTTCAAAAGAATCCGGGGTTTATCCCGATGGGAGCGCCTCCACACCTTTTCGTGAGATACAGGTAAATCAGATTCTCTCTCTCTCTCTCTCTCTCTCCTTTCTCTCTCTCTCTCTCTCAAGTTCCTATATTGTAAGGCACTCTATTTCACTTGGCATAGGACCTAAGTTTTATATTCTATTCTTTTTTACGTGACAGTTACATACAGTAAGAAGTTACAGATATTTTTCTGGTGAAATCTGGTTTTAGTGCCAGTGTTTATTGTTGTTTTTGTATTTCGTGTCTTCGTTTGTCACATCATATATTGTTTGTGTGTCCTTTTTTCTCCATCCCCTTTTTATGGTACTAATTTTAAACCCTATCTGGGGAACCATCTTTTGTGTGATATACATCTATCAGGTCTATAGTCAATTATAAAAAGTTTTTATTGTCTAAAATATGGATTGTATGGAGCACACTTATTTACCGCCAAATGACGATTTTTCTGCGGATGAGCATTGCTTATCTGTTAAAATCATTTCTATCATAGTATTAGATACCCACAAAACCGTTGTGATGATGGTAAGCATTAATTGATTTTGTATCCACACTATAATGGGTTCAAAGTTTCTTAAGATACGTCCTACTAGGAAGGCATTGAAAGAAATAAGTCTCTGTGATACTTTCACAAAAGAAGATGTCTAAAGAAATGCTTATACCCCCATATATTTCCATATCAAAGCCCAATGTAACTAAGGGTGAAGAAAAACATCATTATTATTCATTTTGAATGATTATACGGTTAGAGTCAAAACTATTTCTAGATAAGTTTTCATCATTGGATTAACCTTAAATAATAAAACGGCTTACTTCATATTAGGTTAAATATTTACCACCATAGTGTACCAAAGAAAATGAAAAAATGGAGGTGCATCTAATCGCATGTTTTCTACACAGTTAGTCTTTTATGGGAATTCAGTCCACATTAATTTCCGTAGGCATTTAAACTTCGTAAATTGTAGAGGCATCAACTTTTTGTCTACAACGCTACTTCCTCACATTTGCCATTCGAAACGATTTGATCCCCATTGGGAACCATCTACATCTTTGACTTGTAAAGTTGATGAAATTGAAGAAATCTACACCATAAAGTTGTCAAACGGATGAAATAAAACAAATCCACATCTTTAATTTATAAAATGGGAGAAATTGAACAAATCTAACCATGTACTGAAGAAATTTGAACTCATTGAGAGATATATGTATAAGCTTAACAACACCCACCATTCATTGTAATCAATGTGCACTAAACTATAACTTGTGGGAATAAAAATGATGATGTTTAATAAAAAAATGAATCTTTGGGATAACAAACTTGCCAACAAAGTCCACACTGATTTTGATGAATGCATTCTATTTTTCTCATGGAGCAACCACGTCTTTATCATGAAATCCCATACGGGTACTTCAAAATTGATATGTAAAGTGACAGTTTTTTTGTTTGTTTTATCGTCCACAAATTCACCTTGCGAGACCTCTTGGCTTGTTTTCTTTCACCCATGTTTTACTTTTTTTCACCATATAACTTCCTTGTTTTTCAAAAGTACTTTTTTTTGTGGTTGATTTTTTTTTCTCTTTGATTTTTTATCTTTCAGCGTGTATCGAACTTCAAAAAGTTCTTTTTCTGTAGTCGGTTTGGCATCCTCGTCTCAACTTGAAGATTTACATTCCGACATGTTTAAAGAATGCGTCTGGGTTCCAGTCTGGTCTGGGTCCCATTTGGAGGTCGGAAATAACCTGTAAACTTCTTCTTTCTCTCCCTCTACCCATATCTCTCTCTCTCTGTTACTCTCTGCCACTCTCTCTCTGTCACTCTCTCTCTCTCTCTCTCCCCCTCTCCCCCCCACTCTCTCCCCTCCTCGTCCTCCCCCTCTCCTTTCCCTTTCTCTCTCTTTGCCACTCATACCTTTCTCTCCTCTCCCTCCTCAAGTTCCTTTAATTTAAGGCACTCTATTCACTTAATACAACCTAAATTATTTATTATATTTTTTTATGTGACAACTACATACGATGAAATTCTGAGATATTTTTTGGTTAAATCTTTTTTGCGAGGGTTTATGTTGTTTTAAAATTTTTGTGTCTTTGTTTGTCACATCATAATTTGTGTGTGTGTCATTTTTTCTCCATCCTCTTTTTATGGTACGAATTTTAAACCCTATCTAGGAACCATCTTTTGTGTGATATGCATCTATCGGGTCTATAACATTTATAAAAAGTTTTTATTCAGTCTAAAATATAGAATGATGAACCGTGGGCTTTCTACCACTCCACAACTCCTCTGGTGTTTCAGTAAAGTTATAATTGCCGTAATAATCCCTTCTCCCCAAAAAAACATCTCTCGTCCGGAGCAATGAACCATCGCACGGACCATTTTTTGTAAGGTACGTTTTTCCTCTCAGCCACTCCATTTGACTCTGGAGAATAAGGGGTGGTAAATTGATGCCTTATCTCCCACTCCTTACAATACCTTTCAAAAACAGCAAACTCCTCTCCATTATCCGACCAATAAGACTTAAGCTTCTTATCAATTTGCCTTTCAACCATTACATGCCATTTTTAAAATTTTTCAAATGCATCCGGCTTTATTTTCAAAATGTACACCCATGACTTTCGAGAAAAGTCATCAATAATTACCAAAGTACACTTATTACCTCAAATTGTCTCGGGTTTCAGATGTCCACAAAGATTGATGTGAACATCTTCCAAAGGATTTTTTGCTCGATCCTTGATGTCTTTATTTGGATCGATTTTCTGAATTTGACGTCCGTTGTTACATCTTCCGCATCCGTTTACCTACTCCCCGTATGCGAGGGTCCAAAAACCCCTATGAAAAATGACGAATCGTTTTTTTCAAACTTACCTCGGATGTGTGACACATCCGATGATGCTATATGGTAAGATCACCTTTCAACTCCGAAATTTGATGTGAGATTCCCTCGATGGGAACTTTAGATTTCGGCCTCCTCCATTAAAGCCGTTATGATTCGCATCCGTTACGATTCTTTCTCCAATTTTATTCCCAATTTTATTCCAAATTTCAATAGAGTGATTACATCTCGCAAGTAAGCTTCCACCAATCCGTTGGATTTGTGGAACACTTAATAAATTGACTGAACCGTCCGGAATATAAATAGTATTTTGAAGACGATACTCTATCGATTTCTCCTTCCCATCATTATTCCATGAAAAGAGATCAAGCTGAACCGTGCCAACCGTACCAACCGAAATGACATGGTCCCTTGCTACCGTAATAAACTTTGGAACCGTAAGTTCCCTCATGTTATCAAACAAGGTAGCATCCGTGCAAACATGGTGGGATGCCCCCGTATCAATAATCCACTTCTTCTCCAAATTTCCTTCACAACTCACCGAATCAAAGGTGAGGTTAAGAACCGAAAAAACATCACCAGTTTCATTACCATAGTCAAAGTAATTTGCATTACCATAACCACAAACACTACCGCAGCCTCCTCCTCGCCCGCCACTTCAGTCGCCTTTATCACCTCCTCTACCTCTTCTTCCACCTTCAAAATCTCAATTTTTCGCATAATATTGAGGGCTTGTAAGCCCCCACTTACAATAAAAACGACATTGTTTGTCCTTATCCGGACAAGAGGAAGAGAAGTGTTGAAGGCGGTTACATTGGTAACAGGTCACATTGGAAATATCAGAAGGAACCTTCGTTGGACGACCTTGCTCTTTCTTGTTGCCTCCGCCGCTTTGACCTTTTTGGCCGCCTGTTCTACCATGTCGTTTAGCATCAACAAATTTAAATTTCCTCATTTTGGGAGTAGAAGAGTTGAGAACTCTTCCTCCACTTGAGGAAGCCGAAAGAGTTCTTTTCGACATTTTGATAAAATTCACAGTGGATCTAAATGTGTTATCCGCCTATTCTTGTTAGATAGCTTTAAGATGCGAAAGCTTATTCGGTAAAGCGTAAAGAAAAATGCTTAATTTATCTTAAGAATTTATCTTGCTTAGGAACATACAATTGGTATCAAAGCAGTGTTTGATAAAAAGAGAGCGCATGGGAAGGAAGAAAAATTGAAATACTTATTCCATCATGTCGATTTCGGAGAGAGCAATAGAGCTCAATTTTTTGGGTTCTCAATTTGAAAAGACCTGAAATACAAAAAGAATATTGAGAAAATGTTTGATACACTTATGAGATATGTAGATTTCCGTATTCAAACTCAACGGAGTGAGAGCAAAAAAAACCCTTCTTTTTCGGATGCCGATCCACTTAGTCGAGGAGTTCTGAGAGTGAGAGAAAATAGAGAATTAAGAAGAGAAAGGTGAAGATAGAAAAAGTTTCCGAGTTTGACGAATGATTTGAAAACGAAAAGATTATCATATGTTGGGGAAACCCGTGGCCTTCAATGGCACCAATTATGCCGTTTGGAAAAAGTTTTTTTTTGGCCAACTTATACTAAATAAGCTACGGAGAATTTTCAATGGAAAAGAGAAACGCCACTCGAGAGTAAGGCACGTGCTCAATAGAGGCTGAAAGATATTGCGGCAACGACCGGTTAGATGAAGAATTGCACTTTTTCTGTGTTTGATTATTTCCTCAGGATTAGAGAACAAGGGTCAATATGTTTATAAATCATTTATAAATTTTAAAATCGACCCAAATGAAGTGATGGATGATATTTTGACACGCTTCAATATTATACTCGAGCAATTACTCAACAATGGCCGAGTTATCTTGGATGCGGATAAATTAAGTGTTTCTCTTAACGCTTTACCAGACAAGCTTTTGCATCTTAAAGGTATCTAACAGGCGAAGGTGGATAACACCTTTGGATTCACCGTCAATTTTATCAAATTGTCAGAGGAAACTCTTTCGGCTTCCTCAAGTGGAGGAAGAGTTCTTAACTCTGCTACCCTCGAAAGCCCGGATTTTAACTTTGCCGATGATAGAGGTGGTAGAGGAGGCGGCCAAAGAGGTGGTGGCAGCCAAGGCAACAAAAAAGAGCAAGGTCTTCCATCGAAGGTCCCTTCTAATCTTTCCAATGTGAAATGCTATCGGTGTAACCTGCTTCGACACTTATCTTCCTCTTGTTCGGAAAAAGTTAAGCAATGTCATTTTTGTTGTGAGGACATACGAGCCCTGAATGTTATGCGAAGAGTAGAGATTTTGGAGGTGGAAGAAAAGGTAGAGGAGGTGATAGAGGCGGCCAAAATGGCGGCCGAGAAAAAGGCCGCGGTGGTGGTCGAGGTTATGGTAATGCAAATTACTTTGACTATGGTAATGAACCCGGTGATGTTTTTCCGGTTTTTAACCTTACCCTTGATTCGGTGAGTAGTGAAGGAAGTTTAGAGGAGTGGATTATTGATACGGGGGCATCTCACCATGTTTGCACGGATGCTACCTTGTTTGATGATATGAGGGAACTCACGGTTCCAAAGTTTATTACGGTTGCAAGCGGCCATGTCATTTCGGTTGGAACGGTTGGCACGGTTCGGCTTGATCTTCTTTCATGGGATAATGATGGGAAAGAGAAATCGACGGAGTATCGTCTTCAAAATACTCTTTACATTCCGGACGGTTCGGTCAATTTGTTAAGTGTTCCACAAATTCAACGGATTGGTGGAAGCTTACTTGCGAGAGGTGATCAATCTATTGAGATTTTGAATGAGAAGGGGAATGTAATTGGAGAAGGAGTTGTAACGGATGCGAATCATAGTCGGCTCTTATGGAGGAGGCCGAAATCTAAAGTTCCCACCAAGGGAATTAATCTCACATCAAATTTTGGAGTTCAAATGTGATCTTACCTTATGGCATCATCAGATATTTCACACATCCGAGGTAAGTTTGAAGAAGATGATTGGTCATTTTTCGGTGAGGTGTTTGGACCGTGCATGCAGTGAGAAGGTAAACGGATGCGGAGGATAATACAACGGACGTCAAATTTAGAAATTCGATCCGAATAAAGACATTAAGGATCGAGCAAAAAATCCTTTGGAAGTTGTTCACATCAATCTTTGTAGACATGTTAAACCGGAGACAATTTGAGGTAATAATTGTACTTTGGTGATTGTTGATAACTTTTTTCGAAAGTCATGGGTGTAGTTTTTGAAAAATAAATCGGCACTTTTGTTATCCGCGAACGAAATGTACTATTTCATTTCGCGTCACTTTTTTTTGTTTTCATGCTCAGTTGTTTGATTTTGCATGCAAAAGTTTTTGTGAGACGACACGTTTTAGAGCTAACTTTTGGAGCTAGTCGTTTTGAAAAAAGAAAGTGCGTGCTCTTTCCTTCGTGGAAATTTCACTGGAGTGTGCGACAGTTAGCTAAGGACAGTGTTTGTCGTAGTGCTAAGTTTTGCTTGTCTTACATTTTTGTGTAAGTGTAGACTAGGTAGTATGTTAGTGCTGAGTAGGTAGTATATGGCAACTTTCTATGGCAGCAGATAAATAATCTTATGGGATTAACCTTGGTGAGATTATTTAAAGAGAGAGAAGAGAGAAAAAAGATGTTGTAAAGAGGCTTCGACAAAGAACACTTATACATCAATAGGTGCCGAAGACTTGATAATTACAATTTTATGACGATTTGACGAACATTGGATCTGTTTGTATTTTTTCTAAGTCTGGAGTTTACGTTAGAGGCGAAAGTGCGGACCGAATCGTATTATCTCTTTACGTGGACTATTTCTTTATGATTTCTAACGTGTGGGGCAAATTGAGCAGTTGAAGGCATACTTACGCCTTCATTTTAAAGTGAGAGATTTGGCTAACGTACGATTTATTCTTCGCGCTGAAGTTTTAGAATTTGCTAACGTAGATATTGAATTGTCGCAGGCGTAATATTCCAGATGTGCCTTATCATGAGGCTATTGCAAATTTCTGAAGGAGGATACCTTGATGTGCTTTATCGTGAAGTTATTAGAAGTTTGACGTACTTGTGTCGTTAACCAAATATCAAAACATCTTGCAGTTATTGTCAAAATTGGATTATTATCTTGATCTAGATTAGAATTGTTCGATTACGTTGGATTTTGTGATGCAGGTCGGGGTGACGACTTTAATGTAGGGAAGTGAACGTCTGGTTTTGAATTTAGCGGAGCTGCAATTTTTCGGAGCTCGCGCCTTCACCCAACATAATAGGTGCACTTAGTTCAACCGAAACTCATCCAAAGCGTCGATTTGGATTAAAGGAATGCTTAGCTAAATGGGTTTGAACTGGTTGATTAAAAGTTTTCCACGACAATATGAGTTCCATGGAGTAGGTCAAGAATTCAGTCATTACATGAAATTACAAAACACACCGGATGTAAAATTACAAAACACACCAGGATTCAGTGGCACTTTTTACGTGATTTGATCACTGTGAAGAGATCAAGTTTATCTACGTATCAACATTGGATGATGTCGAGGATGTGCTTACAGAAGTGACATGTGACGGCGTATGACGTGTTGTAGAGGGGAGACCTAAATTGAGGTTGATGTAATTATTACAAATTTGGGAGGGGGGGTTGTTACGTTCAAATGTGTAATCCGTTGTTGAACGAGTGTACGCTTGGTCAGTTAGATTATGTTTTGGTTTATGTCGTAATAAAGTTCTACATTCTTGGTCTTCTGTAGACGGTCAAGTCTAATTGAATACAACTGATTTTCGACGTCGTTTTATTAGTAGGCGCTTAGTGCGCATTTTTCGTACGGTTTTGTTTGGTTTGAAGTATTTAAGTTACGAATGAAGAAGTTATATATTCAGACGTAGAGAGAGAGTGAAGTATCTTTTTGTTAAGTAAAATTTTCCAATGGAATATATTTGCTTCCGTGGAATGCTCCCTCTCATGTGATATTTTTCTATTGCTTCCGCTTATCTTTTGCACTCTGTTTTTGTGCAACGATCCATCACAAACATGAGGGACCTTTTGTGCTTGAAAATTGTATAATCTACACCTACATATCCGTCTTGTAGTAATAAGGACATACATAATCCCTACTAACTTGACCGTCTTTTTGTGATAGGTACATATGTAATCTGTACTAACTTGATTGAGCGTCCTTTTGTGATAGGACCGTGTATAATCCGTATGAACTTGAAGATCCTTTTCGGTGTCACAGATTTCTATATAGTAACCAGTTGAGTGGAAGCATTCCATCATTCATCGGTCAACTTAAATTGCTCCAAATTTTGTAAGAATCTCTAAAATTCAGCGACACGAACAAACAAGTAAATTTAAAAATACAAATATTACTACTCTAAATTTTAAACATCTGAAATGGGTGTGGAATATCAGATCGTAAAAGGGGTTGGGGACGGACTTAACCTTTTTCTTTCCCTCTCTCGTTTTTCTGTGGCCTTTCATTGCTCCTCTTTCAAAAAATAAAAAAACAGCTTTAATATTTGAGAATGTTTTTTGTCGTTTTCAAGGCCCAATCAACCACATAGCCTTCAGTCGTAAAATAAAAAATCCTTAGAAAATCAAAAGAAATAAAGAAAGAAAGGAAAAAAAATCAAAGATCAACGTTTAAAAGGGAAAACAAAAAAAGAAATACCTCCAAATTTTCTCAACTTCTAAGTATTCTTTTCCACTTTTTTATAAAATAAAATATTATGGCTCACTAAGTGTTCCTTTTTTTTCTTTTTCTTTTTTTTCTTCTTTTGAACCTTATAAACAGTGATATTTCGAACAACTATTTCACTGGACCCATATTCAAAGCTAACAAACATCCTTCATGTCAAGAATTAGCTTACAATTGCCTTTTTGGCTCAAGTCTCACATTTGGATGTGAATCGACCAATCAAAGAAGTAGAAAGGATTGTGAGGCATTTTGCAATGCGACACAAGTGGGAGGACCTTGTGGAGGAAACGGTATTTGCTCCAATAGTACGGACGGGAAGAGACGTGTATGTGCGTGCAACAAAGGCTATAACAATTTAACGAACAAGTACACTTGCAAGTGTAAGTCTTGTTTTGGCATCAGCCAAAACAAATTTTTTTATTCTCGTGCCTCTAATACCCTCGGGTTTTTGAAGTCATGAGTAGGATCCCAGGGAGAGAAAAATTTCAGTAATCTTCTTCAAAACTCTGTATCCTGTATATATGATTGGAATGTGGAATGTTCACTATCGTAGAATATAGTTTGTTTTTATTAATAAATCATAATGTATTGGGACAAAACTATCTTGTTGTAAAGATATTGACGATCTTTCTCTTTGTTCATTCTTTATTTCTTATTTTTGAACATTTGAATTTTGTTAGAATATTTGAATAAAATTCCAAAATTTGGGAGTAGTCTTGGTTTTTGTTTTCCCGTGAATTCCGCGATCGTTAAATTTTCACAATCTCTACGAACATGTTTTTGCTATTCTTGAATTTCCACCAGGTAATGAAATTTTTGTGGGGAAATTTATTTTAACTTAACAGTATATAGTTGATTCCTATAAACTGGCGATTATCGGCATCTAAATTGATTCTTGAGGTATTGTTTGAATATTCCGAATTTTTCTGAAATATTTGATGAATTTGGGGCGTGTAACTTTCCTGAAACTTCAATAGAGTATAGTTTGAGGTGGTTACTATTATCGTTGTTTAGAATTTTCCAGCTAAAGATTGAAAGGTGCCTTTTGGGCATTTGATTATGAATTTTTTCAAACCCGTTCTCTATATGTCAAAAAAATAAATGCAACCAATGATTTTACTCTCGGATAATTTTTTGATTTTTAGGGATTGACCTAAATAGCTCCAAAAATGCTAAAAATAGGTATTTTGCAGGGAGGTCTTTTATAAAATAAAATAAATGCCTAAAAAAGTCATGTAATGTTAAGAAACCTGAAACCTTTTTTGTTGACAAATGCATTCGAACATAAAAATATATATATTTTTAAAAGGGTGTCTACTTTGCATCAGCGTTTAAATTAAACAATCAAACCTAGCTTTTGTAATTGGTTCCCACAAAAAACTTATTGCACTTCTAGCTTAATACACAGCCATTTTTTACAGCCCCCAATGGTTCTTCTCCATTTTTTCCAGTTCCTCGCTCCTCCCCTCCTTCCGCTCCACCAATCCGTCGTCCTCCACCAACTCTTCGTCCTCCACCTCCTCATCCTCCACCATTCCGTCGTCCTCCTCCTCGTTCTCCACCTACGCGTCCAATACCACATCCTTGTGCCCTTGTTTTTCCACCACCTCGTGGCCCCGCTCCATCTCGCCCTAAGTGACCCTAATTAAAGGTAAAGGTATCCACGCCGACTTGACAAGTACTATCTCGATGTAGAAGTCCATTCAGCTGGTTTATTATTTCTATTCGATTGGGTTGCTTGTACATAATATTTTAACTTTACCACTTGATTTGGTGCCTTATGCTGTGATGTCTTTTCATTAGGGTAGGGTCTTACTCTATTCTAATCTGAAGGAGAATCAAACGCTTCAAAATGGTTCTTGAGTAAAATGTACTTCATATCCTTGTGTGTTCAAATAGTGATGAAACTAGATATCGCCAATATGATGTTGCCATGTTATGTTGATTAATTGACCTCGTAAAAAATGGCATAATAACATCATTTATGTTGTTAACTCGGACAAACTTGTTGCATGTAATGATATCAACATGTATGGCGAACTATTATACTTTTTTAAAACATGAAACCTACCAAATCATGAAATTTTCCTTGATGCAGAGACATCATGCTTATAATCTTACCATATTGAGAAAATAACACAACTTTTTAACCCTATCGAGCAAATAACACGACTTTGTTATTTTGGCCAACAAATAACCGACAAATTTACCTCTATATATATTTTATTAGTGAAACGGTCGTCTCGTTAGTTGAGGTAATTTATTATTGGTTTTCCTAATCTTAAAAAGCATCATATTTTGAATAGCCCCTTCGAATTTGACGATTTTGAGAAAAAAAGCTTGAGACATTCATCAACCGGTTTCGCGGGAACCCAACAAAAACGATCACGTTTTCTTGAGGAAATTCATTCAAAAGAGAATCACGCGGCTAGTTTATCTTGTCATTTGTTTCTATCTCTAACTACTTAAAAAGTTTTTCGCTATAAAACATGGGATTTTTAGTATGTTTGATTGTATATGGGTTACGTAATGTAAGCAGATTATGATTTATCCGTCATAGCTACAATTCCAAAAATTAATCAGTTACTGTAGTAATTAAGAATAGTAAAGTTGGATTTTGTTAATTGTGGGTTATCTTTTATTTGTCAGCATTGCGTTTTGTTTTCTATTCAACCCAAAATAATGTCCTGGACGGTGTTTGTTTTGGTGGAAAATGAGAGTTGCTTTTTTAAGATAAAGTTGGCTGAAAACATTGAATTGTCTAATGTCAATATTAAAGCAACAGTGAATTATTGTGTATGGAAATCGAACACATATTGTACCACAAAAAAAAATTCTGCTACATTGGTACAATAAGAACACTATAGCGCACTTCATAGTATTGTTCTCACTGCCATTAGTACGCTTTTCACGGCTGCAATACCAAGGACATTCACATCCTACACTTTGTAATAGAGTATTGGTCCCCAGCACTATGTTCTCGCCCGTCCTACGTTTTTCAAAAGTAAGGGTATATAGATGGACATATACAAAGTAAAAAAAAAAAAATTGTAAGCAAATTCTTTGTAATTTTTATCCGCATTTATTAGACACGAGGTCGGAAAAGTATTCCGAAATTGTCACTTGTTTTTACACAACCTGCGACTAGGGACTTATATAAGGTTTTGTTTCTTTATAGGTATATGTACAACAGGTTGCTATTGTCGTTCATTTTTGTGCGAACAAACCTGGTTCGGCCCAACATGGAGACTTTTGTAATCTTGCAATGTTTTGTTATTCAAGAAGTATCTCAACATTCTCACTGTACAATAATGA
This sequence comes from Zygnema cylindricum, assembly GCA_037447655.1. Lineage (NCBI taxonomy): Eukaryota > Viridiplantae > Streptophyta > Zygnematophyceae > Zygnematales > Zygnemataceae > Zygnema > Zygnema cylindricum. Next base: position 355,079 of record JBBHKE010001694.1, read on the forward strand.
GTACCAATACGACGTGACACTTTAGTTGACAGTCCCGTTATTATAATCGTACAATTAGAGCGAAAACATGTGCATGCACATGCAAGTGCTTCGCAGGCGTGAAGACAACTACATTTGTAAAGTGAAAGCAAACAACGATACGTCAAGTTTCCATCAAATATAAGGTGGGCTGTGACGTCTAGGACTAATATCGGTAAAAAAGAATTGGCTAATTAGGCGTGGTTTTCATTAAGAGGTGCACGTAAATGTAAGCGCACATGTAGTTGTACAATTACATTTATAAGCAGTGGTTTGTAGGAAGAGTTGCCATCAAGTGTTGCTTATAAACAATCTATGTGTTATATTGCTTTGAGCGGTACTACGTCAACTAAAATTTGGTATTGAGAATCATTAAAGATTTTCCAAACTTTGCAATTTGATTGTAATATTTGTCCTTGCGTACTATGTGGCTGTACAAATAATGTGTATTGACCAAAAACATTATGTTTTCTAAACACTTTATTTCTTTTAATGCTTGCTTTTCCGACCTTGTTTTTTTGAAATGAAAAATATGTTTCATTTCTAACAACTCCTTGAAGCCTTGTCTTTTTTAGACGTCTTTCAGGAAGCGTGACAAGATATCTTCCGACAATTTTTTTTTGTTGGATTTTGGTGGATTTGTGTCATCTTTGTCCGAAAGCGCATGTCCCCTATGACGTGTAAAAAATCCATTGGTATTCCATTGTGGGGCGATCAAATATCATCCATGTGTAACAGATTTACACGCTCGGTGAATTGTTTACCCACCTCTTCAAGGAAGCCCCCACCTCAATGAAGGTAGCTATCTAGAGAGCATCATGGAGTGATTGTTTCACGATGAGGACCAAAAAATTATCTAAAGGTCCGTATTTGTGCTTAAGGCCCTTAGTGGACCTTAGTTCAATAAAATGGTGTGTATTTTATAAAGGTATTTTTCAAAAAAAAGGACAACAAAACATTACGACATGGTACAAAATCATTCGAAATCTTGTAAAGTACATGGTGAACCGCCAATAATGTTTATAAAAGAATACTCCCCCCCTCTAAATTGTAACCCTTTAACCTAAAATAGAGTAAATAATACAAGTTTTCTCTTAACGTGAATTTAGGTACGCCAATGTCAATTTTAACGGTATTTAAAAAGTGTACTCATTATGTGCAAGTCAATACTAAAACTGTTGGTTTTTCCGTACAGACGCACAATAATAATGTCAAATAAGTCCTAATGTTGTGTATCAGTAACCATTTGCAGATGACCGATATGCCTTTTTTTTTTGCTTACCAATTATCGGTGAATCGGCAAGATATATCGGAACTGGTGTTATCATGATAAAAAACGGATGTTATCTGTTTTTTATACAGATGACACCTGTTCAATAACTATCAACAATAATTATACGGTTCATACTGAACCTTTGTACAGTTTCTTTCCTTTAACTGAAATTCCATTCTTCCGTTATACAGAGTACACAACAGATTACCATACGTAGCAGTGCAACAATTTAATACAGTATATTATAAAGTACTATTATGTAGCGTACTAGATTTTTTCCACTCATCGCCGATAAGGAATTTGTTGGTCTCGGAGCGATATATCGAAACACCTCATCGTTCGATATCCGATAACTGTCAATACGGGTTTTATCGATATAAGTTTCTTCTCGATACACAACACTACAAATAGCAACGTCAACATTAGAAAATGACACCGCAAAAGCGCACTCGGATTTAGTCCGTGGTAATACCAACGGGGAAAATTAAGCGAACTTGTTCTCACATGTATAAACATCGACTATGTAAACAGTTAAACACACGCTATGGCGGTTACACTATGGCAATGTGTATCCAAAGGGAATTGCTAATCGTAGAGACAATTTTTGCTGCGCGTAGGTAGTTTTCAGAAATTGTACATTTGAAGTACAATTCTGTACAAGTTACGTGCCTTTGAGTTCAGATTTGACGGCCAATCTGTCGAACAACTGTGACAGGCGAAATATTGTAACGACGGTTAAAAAAACGTCGCGCTTGCGAACGTCGACCGTCATATAAAAAAAAACAATTCACATGGGCGACCAAGGTTTACTGTGATAAAATTGCGGCAATCACTTATAAATAAATGGTTGCGCGCAGGTAGTTTCTCACTTCACGTGAGCTCTACAGTGAGCGCACATTCTGACATTTAACTTAGCCGAAAAATTGGAATATAATCACGAACTATTACGTCGAACTTGGACACGAACTTAATGACGACTTCATATGTATAAATTAACTCGCACAAAACGAAATAAGCTTCATACAAAATAAAAAAGCATACCTAAAAATATTTTGTACGAAGTTTATTTCGTCTCGTGCGAGTCAATTTATACATATGACCCCGTCTTTTAATTTGTGTCCAAGTTCAACATAATGGTTTGCGATTAGATTCCATTTTTGCAGCTAAGTTAAATGTCAATATAAGCGGTCACAGTGGAGTTCATGTGAAGTGAGAAACTACCTACGCACATCCATTTTATTTATATGTGATTGCCGCAATTTTGTTACAGTAAACCTTGGCCAGCCTTGTGAATTGATTTTTTTTTATGACGGTCGACGTTCGCAAGCGCGACGCTTTTTTAACCGTCATTTCAATATTTCGCCAGTCAAAGTTGTTCGACGGATTGACCGTCAAATCTGAACTCAAAGGTACGAAACTTGTACTAAACTGTACTTCAAATGTACAATTTTTGACAGCTACACTGTGAATCGCTATTAGCGTAATGAAATAGATAGCGTAATGAAACAATTAACGTTATCAACGCTATTTGAGAATTTGGGGGCTTTGAGGGAAACTATTTACTCTAATTTATGTTTTAATGGGTTTTTATTAATTTTATTTGAGAAATTGGGTAAAAAAGCAGGGTATCGCAATTAGTGTCAATGAAGACGGGGTAAAATGAAGGGAAACTTTTTAGGAGTGATGGGAAGGAGGCTGTTGATATATTTCTTTGAGAGGAGAGGGGGAGGCGGAGAAGAGGGGGGGCAGGGAGAGGAGAGAGGGGAAGAGAATGAAAGAACTCATTTATTGATTAATGAGGGGGGAGGGATGCAGAATTTTGGTCTACTTAGGACTGAAGGGACGCATTGCTGAGGAGATAGGCAACTTCACACGACTGACCAAATTGTGAGTCAACATTAGGACGGAGATGTAACTCATATGGAAAAAAGAAAAAGTAAATGAATAATGAATTAAGCATAGTAGTTTAAAACATTTGCCGAAATTGGCATTTTACATCCGTTGTGAAAAAAACCTTGGAATTTTATTTTATTTTTTCCTTTTTTTTGTTGTATAATTGACATCATTTTTTTTGGGTTGTAAAAATGGAGGAAAGAACCGGGTAGTTCTTATTTTATGAGCCTTTGATTTCCGATGTCTTTTTTCTTTTTCCGATTTAGAAAAGTAACTGCTCTAAATTTGTGAAGATTTACTTGTTTTAAATTTACATCATAGGTTATTTCTTTGACTTGAAGAGTTATGGACAAGTTATGAAATGATCTTTCCGAGTTTTTTATTTTTCACTCCTCCAATTGGACAAAAGATAAGAGGAATAAGGCTCATAAAAGAACATGGTGGTAAGTGGGAGATTGTCTTAGAGAGAGATGTGTAACAAACGATTTAGCATCAAGGTAGAAATCTATCCAAGTTTTATATAATTGTACGCCTCCACAGGAAGACTAGACAAAAGATAAGTGGAAGAAGGCTTATCAAGGAACGTGGTGGGAAGTAAGTGTGATTATCTTAGAGAGAGATTGAAAACAACCGATTAAACATCTAGGTGAAATTGTTGTGTTTTTTCTTATTATTTAATCGGATTTGTGAAGCTAAAACAGGACATGTACTTTTATATTATATATTTAAATTTGTAGTAGGGAAAGGGGGGGCTCCAATGCCGTCAATTACATAATGAAATTCCATTATGTTTGTGAGTGTTTGCACTTTCTAAGGAGTATTATCTAGTATCTTTTTAGTGTATTATCTTTCAATTCATACTAAATGACATTGGGAAAGGGGGGGAGAGTGGTATTGGTGAGAGGGGATCCGTCCATTATCGTACAATTTTAGATAAAAACCAGTTGTGTGGAATCATTCTTAGTCCATCGGTCAACACACATCCCTCTTTGACTTGGTAGCCATATATTTGTTAATTTTATAGATTTTTTACATCGTCTTTTGAATAGGGCTACAAATTCTGCGGAAAGCCGATGTTATTTTCACATTATCTTTTTTGAAGAGTACTATGTCATGAGCGTACAAAATGTACTTGGGTCTTTATATCATAAAGTAGAACTGGGATTCTACATCAAAATTTAGGTTGAGTACGATTCTATTTTGATACTTTTTTCTCAAGAAAGTCTTCTAGTCTGGGTTATTTATATATTTTTTAAAAGGGGGAAGGGGAGAAGGGAAATTCCATCTTTCCCTTAACAATTATGTTCATCAATTTTTGTAAAGGTGGCGTGCAATAAATTTTCTTCATGGGTTTTTATGAAAATGCTCAATTTTTCTTTTTGTGTATTATCTTCTAGTCCATACCAACGGGAAAGTGTTTTTTTTTTGGAGGTGGGGGGAGGGGGGGTGGGTGGGTGTTTGGATACACTCGATGTCATAGAGATTTAAAAAAAAACCAATTAAGTGGACGCATTCCATCGTCCATTAGTCGATTGAAAACCCTCTGAACATTGTAAGATATAATTATGAACAAAGCCAACTCTTGCGTCTCGAATGGGGTATGACTTGGTTTGAAAATAGGGCTATTGTCACGAGGAGGATGTTGACCATTATGTTGGGAGAATGGTTTATGTTGAAGGTTGTTTCTATTGTTTCTTTTGATTATATTTGCTTTTTTTTTACACTTTAATGTTTAAGGATCGATTGAAGAAATCCGACACTACATAATCCACTTTGATTAATAAAAAATATGTACAATGTATACCTCTTTCATAGCGGTGGCATGAAACCTATTTTATACTTCCATGCCACGAAATTTGATAAAATTGTGGAAAGAAAGTAGGCTATATTGGGTATATAACCCTCTCATTCCTCCCTATGCTCCCAGCCTCCCCTTTTAACCTTTCACCTTCCTCCTCATTTCACTGGGATCTATCTTACAACATGTTGAATGGAAGCATTCCATCGTCAATGGGTCAAATGGATTCCCTCGAAAACTTGTAAGGCATCATTCTAAACAAAGCCAACTGTTGTTTCTCAAGTGGGGCTTGACTTGGTTTGAAATGGGGGCTATTTTCATAAATGAGGTTGTAGCATTGAATGTATGTAGGCATGATTGTTATTTTGGAGGCTATTATCATTTTTCTACTTCTTTTTTTCTGTTTATGATAGCACGCACTTTGTTAAAAAAAAAAAAGGCAATGTCTTTTATAACGGTGATATGAAACCTAGTCTATATTTTCATGTTAATATTCTGGATAGAAGTTATTGGACGGAGGCAAGTTTGACTGGGTTCAAAACCCTCTCATGCCTTCCTATCTTCCCCCCTTCCCCTCCCCCCTTTCCCTCATAGCCTTTCACCTCCCCTCATCTTTCCACAGAGATCTATCTCACAACAATCTGAGTGGAAGAATTCCATCGTCCGTGGGTCAACTGACGTACCTTCGAGAATTGTAAGAAAATATTTTGAATAAAGTCAATTGCTACTTTTAGAATGAGGTAGGACTTAGTTTGCAAATGGGATCAAAGACCTAAAAAATGTTCATCTAAACGTATAGTGCCACATTTTTTAATGCATTAGGTTATTGTTTTTAATTTATTTCACAAATAACTGCTACATTGTTTTTAATGATCTATTGCAAAAAATAGACACGGAAGATAATCACTTTGATTCGAAAAAAAATGCAAAATGTATAACTCTTTCACATCTTCTAAGGTCAAATGTATCTCAATTAAGAGAGGAAGAGAATAGGGAGACGAAAGAGGGGGGAAGGGGGGAGACAAATGGGTGGAGGCATTGGGCGGAGGAGGGGAGGGGGAAGAAGGCGTTTAATAAGCATTAAGATGAAATTTTGAATGTTGAGAAATAACTAACTGGGTAGGGAGGTGATACTTCATAAAAGAATATCAAATATCATTATATAGTAGAACTTCACACTAATTGTATAGTTTTCAGCAGAACATAATAGGTTTTAGTTTGGAAATGCTGGTTTTATCCAACAAATTTGAAATGATAATTTGTTCGAGAAATTGACGAACCGAATAAACAAAAAATGGAGAAAAGAAGAGTCAAAATCATATGAATTTAAAAAAATACATCATCAATCCTTCTTGCTAAATTTGTTGGTTTTTCCAAATGGCTACCAGAATCGGACGTTGAAATATTCAGTTTATGTTTCAAACACAAAATAATGGAGGCCAGAATGTTTAAAACCCTACAGCACAACAATCCAAAATGTATATTAAAACAAAAATAGACAAAGATATTCCCCAAGACTACCAAAAGGCAAATGAAAAAGTATATGTAAAACTTTAGAAAGGATCACCTTTTTAAAGTGAAAAACAAAAATAGTCCGAACGTCGTCATTTAGTAAATCAATAAAAACTCCTTTTTGAAAGGAGTACACATGAAAAACACTAAAACCTCAAGTCTCTCTCTCTCCCTCCAACAGTAGTTTCTTCCTCGAGATTGTAAAATATAAAGGAGTAACAAATCAAACGAATTCAAAAAGGAGAGGGAGAGAAAATGTTCCACAAAGGGGAGAGGGAGGACCACTCATGGGGAGGGGAAGAAAAACTCATCCAATTTCTTAAACATTTCGGTTTTCCAATTTACCATCTCTTGATATTGATAGCATTTTAGATTCTACCAAAAAATAACACCATTGGTTGTTTTCTTGTACTTGTTTATCTTTCAACTTTCTATTCATCCATCATTTCTTAAACCTTATGAATTTATATGATTTTCCTTTAAAATAAAAAGAAAAACCACAAAACGGGAAAAAATATCAAATTAAATTGTTTCAAAACTTAAGAAATGTCGTTTGGTCTCTATATATGTATGGTTTCCTTTTCCACGTTTGTTTAGAAAGAAAAGGATCCCAAAACCTTAAATTATTTTATTCGTAAGCATAGTCAGTTCTTAGCACTGTGTTGTGTTTTGATGTCCATAGGCGGATGTGGATGTTTTAGAAGGATGGAATGGAGGGAGTGAGGGAGAGAGGGGGAGAGGGGGGAGGGAGGGGGGAGGGAGGGAGAGAGGCAGGCGGGCAGGTGGGCGGACAAGCAAATGTGGAGGTATCCTCTTTTTTTAGATATTTATTGTAAAACTCTAATTCTAATAAAGACTTCTATAACTGCAAGATCAAATAAAATAATTGCACATACTTTGTCTTTAAATACTATTCGCCATAATTTTACGATAGGAATTTTTATGATACAATTTATACTGACTAAAAATCCTTTTTGGGGTTGTGATATCGGGTCTCACAATAATGGGTCTCATAGATGGGTAGATAGAAACAAATTGAGTGGAAGCATTCCATCGTCCATCGGTCAAATGGCATCCCTCCAATACTTGTACGCAACATGAGTGGATAAATTTTTAATTATGAAACATGTGTTGTCGGTTTGTTGTAAGAATAGTGATAATACTTTCATGTCATAAATTCATGTAATTAAAAAATTTCAATGACTATATACCAACACATTAATCTATGCGTTATTTCTTTTACTTTTATTTTATTTTTGAAAATTTCCTTATTACTCTTAATGTCTACTTGTAAAATGCAGCGTAATAGGTCGCTCCTTTGATTTTCAGATGTATACACTAGTTATGAATCTTTACAGGCTTCATACATTCACACTGATAAAACAAACGTTTTTTCGCCTAGGGCTGGAACAAATCATAGGGGGAGAGGGAGGCTTACCTCTTGGAGGCCGAGGGATTTGTGAATTTCTGAATAGTGATCAAAACCATATTAAAACAATTCTATGTTTTCAATTTTTGCAATTGCAGAATTTGATCAAAAAAAATGAAATGTGTTTGAATTGGCGTATAAGGTTTTATCTTTATTTTTCTAGCATGATATTGCATTTAAAATATATCTGAAAATGTGTTAAGTGAAATATTGGACAAATACAGTTAAGAGAGAGCCAAAAAATTTCTAAATTTCTAAAAGGTGTTAAGCAAGAAGCCGTCCTCTTTTTATCTTGTGCGGAAACTTGCGTTCATACTAATGAGAAGGTGTCTTGGTGGGATTGGGGAGGTGGGAAAGCGGTTCGTCATAGAGCTTTAACTGTCAATAAGTTAACTGGACGCATCCACGGTCCATCAGTAACATGACAAACCTCGAATATTTGTAAGACATATTAACCTTTGTAGTTCTTAGTTTCCAAAAACGTTACGTTATTTTCCTAATACTATTAAAAAACGTTATGCAAAACCGATGTTATTGTACGGTATGTTCAAGGAAATACTTGCTGTACTAGGGACCTCTTTGTATCAGAAAGAATTGGTCCTAGTCAAACTTCACTTTTGAGTGTACGTTTTTTGTTATTGAAAGTCTGAAAACTCCTGAGTATTGCATATTATTAGTTAGTCCTTTTGCTCAATGAAGGACAAAAAAGTAGCAAATATCTTTGATCTTTACATGTGACTTTCGCCTGTTTTAAGATTTGCTAACGGTCAGCAAAGCCCGCTATTTGCTATCTTTTAACGAACAATTTATTGTCTACTTGATGGCAAAAACGCTAGATGTCTAATTTATGACAAACATAAATGGCACACAAATAATAATATATTTCCCGATACAATATGTCAGATATAAAACAATGCGGTACAGCAAAACCAGTATATCTTGCCTATTAAAATAGATACATCCAAAATTTGATTTTAATTCTGACATTTGTTGTACCAATTTATAGTTTATGGAACAAAAATCCAACATCTCAAGGCTAAAAAAATGTCAAAAGATGCCCTAAGAATGTCAAGCCAATTTTGGATGTTATTAGCATTTCTATTCGCACGATTTGGTTCAATTTATGGTTCTGCAGTTGTCCAAATCGGTTTCTTTTTCCCATTGGTTATTTGTGGGTTTCAAATTTTGTTTTGGTCACCATATCGGTTGGTCATTCTCTGGTTGATGGTACATGTTGGTTGTCAAAATTAAAATTGATGCCTACGATGGTTTTCGGATGAAGAATTTGACATTTGATGTCTTTGCGAGCGAAACAATTGATGTCCACGAAAAAAAAGTTTTTTCTTTTTATTCTGGCCAAATATAATCTCAAATATAAAAATTTAAGAATATTAAAGAAACAGATGCAGTGACTATGGTTTTAGCATAGCGGTGGACAAACATGGATTGGTGGACTAGTGTCGTTTTCCAGATGTCTAGTTTTTAACTTAGATTTTTGTAAAAGAGATGGCATTTTGTAATGCCAGTTTCAAGAATGGGTAGAATCTTTAGATTTATCTGACTTTAAATAACGTTTGTCATCATCCTTTGTAATGAAGAAATGCATACTCCTTACTAAAATTATTTTTTCGGTGATGGTGAGGATGCCGGTTTTTGCAGAGATCTAGCTGCAAACCGGTTGAGTGGAAGCATTCCATCGTCCATTAGTCAATTGCCATACCTCTTTGATTTGTAAGACTCGTAAAATGATAACTAATCTATTTACTGGATGTCGCTGGTTTGAAATGTGAGTCATCAATTAGCCATCCTTGATTGTTCCCCATGGAATACTTACCTATTTATTCCAATTTTGAAAATTTAAATTTTTTATTTCCTTTACCTTTGCGTACTTTCTCCTTTCAACTAGATATATGGTATAATTATTAATTTGAGATCCAAACAAAAAAACCTCAAAACCGTATTAAGGAAAAGAGTTGAACCAGACAGTGATCATGAAAAAAGAACAACACAGAAAAAAAAGGTTAATTAACTGTGTTGAATTGCCTTAATGTTGAATAAAATAAAACAAACAAATCATACCCTATAACTTTTCATTCTCCAAATTCAGGTCCAAATGAACTGATCTTTGGGATTCCCCTAAAATTTACAATTCATGCCAGTTTGGGGCTCATGTTGACAGACGTAACTCTCTTCAAAAAAAACTGTTTCGTTTGAAAAAAAATGTGACGTGTGGCTATTGGTCTTAGCTACCTGATAAAAGCAAATTAGTGAACAAACCGTGGCAAACCGTGAACACAAAACCCTTGTTTTTCATATTTTGTGGATCGAAATAACTCCGTCCAAGAAAACCCGGTTTGGCACAAAAAACAACAGTCGCGTGCGTCTAAGTCTTAGCTACCAAATAAGAAAAAAATTGCATTTTTGGGAATTTTTTTATGTCTACACGACCTTAAACGTCACCTAAAGCAACTGTGACATGGTGCACAAAATGTGATAGTTGATGGGTCTAGTGATTTGCAGAGGCATGTAACGCGTTTTATATGATTTTCATTTATTTATTTTTCATTTTGTAATCCATTCTTAAATAATGGCATTTAAAAGGGTTGAGGGTTGGGGGTCTCCGGGGTGTTAGAAACCTAGCCGAAAACCTGTTGAGTGGAAACATTCCATCGTCAATCGGACAAATGAGCTCTCTCACGTACTTGTAAGATACATGAGATGAAATTTGTTTCACGTATAAAAAGGGAAATATAAATCTCGATGGTTTGTTGCAAGAGCTACATTTACATTGCAAATTCTCATAATTATAGTTCTCCAATTGTATATAAACACATTTGAGAATTGTGTAGATTTTCTTCTTTCTTTCAATTTTAAATGTTGAGGTACTACAGTCATCGCACATGTTTCTAGTTAATAGGCGGAAATCCAACTAATACAAAGTTACTTCAGTAATGTCCAAATATCCAAGATTGGTCTAGTTTTCTAATCTGCGGCCAAAATATAGCTAGAGCAAATCATCAAAAGATTATTGTCAATGTTCACAACGACAAATATTGAAATAAAATAGCAATTATTTGACAAAATAATATTTGTTTTTCTACGCTTTAGTTCCATTTCAGAGACGACGGGATAAGGGGGAGGTGGTCGTACTTTGTGAATTGCTACCGAAAATCCATCAATCTTGCACTTGCAATGTCAAATAGGAACTAAAAATCTTTGCCATGAAAAAACTATCTTCATTCTGTTTTGGCTTTACGTTTCCAATATAACTAAATAGAACTTTAAGTTGAGGGGTGCCACAGACGGCTACAAAGCAACCAGTTGACAGGAAGAATTCCACCGTCCTTCTCGCAGCTGAAATCCCTTTTTGGATAGTAAGGCTTCAAGCTCTTTTATACCTTAATGTTGTTTGATTTCTACACTTGATGCAAAAATTAAAAAAAGTAAAAATTGCACAAGTGAAATTCAAAAGGACAAATTATGTCCAATTTGTTTACTTCAGTCATTCAAACTAAGACGAATTTCTGAATAAGATTATGTCAACCGTATATATGGGCATTGTACATTGGGTGTAACCATTTTGGGTATTAATCTACCTTAGGTTAACATTATGTATAAAGTTATAACCTTGGTATTAATTTCCAAAACCTATATCTTTTCCTATTTTGATGTGTCAAAAATCCACAAGCAACTTTTCTACGTGCTTGCAATTCTTTTTCACGGAACACTAATTTGTTTTTTTTTCTTATGACGGAACATTTGACCAGTTTTTTTATGAACAACTACATCATTGGGCCCATTGTTGTAGTCAAAAGGAGAGTTCCAACATGTGAAGCTTTGGCTGCCAATTGCCTGTTTGGATCACTCCTACCAACTTTATGTAAATCCAAATTTCAACGCACTAAAAGCCAATGCGAAGCCTTTTGCAATGCGACACAAGGAGGGCCTTGTGGGGGAAACGGTATCTGCTCCAATAGAACAAATGGGAAGACACGTCTATGTGCGTGCAACAAAGGCTACATCAATTTAGCAAACAAATATACAATTGCAAATGTAAGTCCTGTTTTGGCAACTATGCCCGCATAAAATAAATATTTTTTTTTGCAAGGCATTAGCAAAGATTAAAAATTTATTTTTTGTATTCCCATGCTTCTCGTATTCACAGATTTCTCAATCCATGAGTTGAATTTTCGTTAGAAATAATTTTCAAAAACCTTCTTTAAAACCTTTTCTTCACCGCAGAAAATGATTGAAATATGATATGTCAACTCAGAATGGATAATCATTTATTTTCGGTAAATAAAATTGATTATCATGAAAATATTAATGATCTTTGTTAGAATAGCGCGATTACCACAATCAGTGGATATGAGCTGAAATTTTGGAACATTTGATTGTTGTTGAGATTTTCCAATCAAAGGCAAAAATGTGCGCATTTGTTCAGATATTTCTTAAAGGAAATTCAATTCCATAGAAAAACTTTTAAGATTCATCACCAAGTTCAACGATTCAACTATGTATAGGATCCATCGAAGAATTTAAGCTTCGTGGATTTGGTAATAAAAAAACACCTTGCATTAGTATTTTGAAGATCCAGAAATACTGGCCCAGAATAAAAAGACTTCGGATGTTTTGGTGAATGTATATTTGCCATGTTAAATAGTTCTGCGCAAGCTTATTTCCGGAAGATTGCTCAAAAAACAAATCCGGTGGCCAAGTACATGGGATTCTCACATTGGATTTTTTCCAAATCAAATGTCGAATATTCTGTATTCGGAGGCAGGAATATTTTTTTTTAAGTTATCTTTGTGCAATCTAATGTCATGGATGGAACAACTTGAGGTTTGTGTTTGAATGATTTTGAAGTCCGAGCACCAAAAAAAACTAAAACAAAAAACTAACATGTTCGACTTGATGAGTAGCTAACAGCGAGACCTACAAGATTTTTTTTTCAACACATGCATGAGATTTGTTTGGGCTCGTTTCTATAGGACCCTTTCTGGGTCAAACAACAATAGTAATGCAGTTTGTCGCTGCCCGTCTTCCACCGAAGAAACTGCTATGTTTGAAGAAGTGGCCAAATGGATAAGGGGATTTACATGAAATAGAGTTACAATAGAGACCCCAGTAATTCGGAAAACCTCACGATCCAGAAGAAGTTAGGCTTAAGTATGGTTTATATGCGCTACACTTAGGATACAAAATAGTGTCATTTAATCTTAATATCGATTTCATAAAAAAAAAGGAATCCGAAGAAAATAGGCTACGTAGTTTTATGTGTTGCACGTGCGAAAGGAAATGTTGGTACGACAGAAATGGATGAGGTAATTTGTTTTAAGAGAAACTGATTTCTTCTGATAAAATGGCCTCCCTTTATGCATCGACGGTTTCGTTTAAGTTATTATCACGAAGAAACTACGCTGGAATTATTTTGCTATTATTGGAGTGTCTAAATCCTCAGTCGTGTTATAATTTTTTGGTATGTAGGGTATCATCTAGAATGATCCTTTCATAAAAACAAATTATTTTTACTGATGTTTTTAACTCATTCATGTATCTATAAGAACAATAAAATTGATGTCAAGTGAA